>UELW01000112.1:23798836-24375169 GCA_900490495.1 Danionella dracula | reverse complement strand
AGGAAACGGAAAGTGAAGCGAGAGAAAGATAACAAGATACGTGCCAGTGCTACCAAGGGTGGGGACAAGCTTCATTCAGGACACTCTGGTCCATTAGAGACGATCAATGCTGCGCGCAGGTTGGCTGTGTCGGTTGCGAAAACAATCTGAAAAAACTGAGAAACAAAACATAACGAAGGAGTGCTTTGAGAAAACTTAAAATGAAAACGACTCTGTGTATCTATTGTGTGTATCTTTAAATCCAAACTAATAAAATTTTACCTCACCTGTTTGAAAAAAAAAATCTTCAATTCAGTCAAAGGTTCATTTAATAATAGTGCACATGAGATGTATGTTGTGTTATTAGTTTTTTTTTTTTCAATTTATTCGGACAAGTTTTTATTTATAAAGGTTTGCGAAACCAAAGATTTGTAGTTTTTAAATATTGGGGAAAAAGTAATTTGTTCATTCTTACTTTTATGACTATTAACAATTTCTTTACATCGTACAATTTATATAGGTGTTTGTAATTTATTATCATTGTTGATTTTATAATGAAGAGAATTAGATAAATAAATCAATGTTCACTCTTTATTATGAGGCTGAAAAACAATTAATGGACAAAATAAGTTGTTAATGTTTGTCTGCTCTATCAGCGCTTTAGCCCAAATAGTACAAGCCAAAAGTCCCATCGGTGGGTATTTATTTTACATAGCACTGTAACAAACTGCCACAAAGAATAGCGCTAAAATTTAGATCCAAGTTAAGATGTAGGTATTGTCTGTGTAGATTGAACTTTATCTTTGAATCAAAGTCAATATGACAATTTCATTATTGAGGTGTAATGTACAAAATATAAAAAAAATGTGAGAATAAATGCTTAAATATATTTTTTGATTGGCATAAAATACATTTTATATTTGTATCTTTTTAGCATGCATACTCCAGAACAGTGATAAAAATCGAGTAGACAAGGATAACCACTTAATAAAATGTAGGGAATTGAATATATTGAAAAAAATACATACTCTATCAGTTTAAAAACGATTGTTAGGAACATAAATCCTTCGGACAAAAAAAAAACAAGAAAAAGATCTGATTTAAGATATTTACATTGTTAAGAATGCAGTGTTGTGCAACATGTATTCTTTAAAAAACAGATTGGGCATGGACGATTTTGGCCCATTACAGACAGTATGAGAACGCAATACATTTAAAACAGATAAAATGGGGGTGGGCATAAGGACATCCATTTATCTTAAAGAATGCTGCACACATGTTCTCTAAAGCCATAAACAAAAGACTCGGCCACTAAAAAGAGCAAAAAGCGCACACAAAACCAGCAGGAACAATGTGGTAACAGCACCATTGTTTGCTTATCATTATGTGCGTTTGTGATTTTCTCCTTGTGGATTCTCAAGTGTAGCACTGAAGCAATTTTCCGCATGGTCAGAGAATGTCGTTTCTTTGTTTATCCGCTGTTAGGCCCCCCCCCAAATGTGATTTATATACATTTGATTTGCAAATGTGACTTCATACGCTCAGTGACTTCATGGTTTATCTTTCCACGTTCTCGTCAGGCTGGTTGGCTACTTTTGAAGCTAAGTTTGCTTCGAGGTGAGCCGAATATGGTGAAGCCTTTCAATGTTTGAATGGTCGACAAATTAGGATGCCACAATTTTGATCTAAATGGACGTAAACCAAAGAATTTGCTGCAATGCACACACTGTTTTAAATATCACGAATACTTGCAAACTAAAGTAAAAAGGAAACCAAAAAGATGTCTGGATCTTGGGATCGTAATACACAACAGTATTACGAGATTATAATATTATTGAAGTTCATTTTATGTTATGAAAGAGTGGGCAAATTGCATTTAAGGATACCTATGTTTGACTTCAGTTTTGATAAAACATGAATAAACAGGTAATGAAGATTGGAGTAAGAAATCTTCAATCATCCTCGAAGGTAGCAACTCTTGTTGAGAAAATGAGATGTTACTATTACCTGTTATTCATTGTTTTATGCAAAACTGAGTAAACCATGGTATCCTTAAATGCATTGCACATCTTTCATAACATAAAATGACTTCAATAATATTATAGATCTCGTAATACTGTTGTGTATTACGATCCAAAGATCCAGAGCATCTTTTTGGTTTCCTTTTTAGCTTTAGTTTGCAAGTATTCAGTGATATCTTAAACAGTGTTGCAATTGCAGCAAATTCTTTAGGTGTAACGTCCATTTAGATCAAAATTGTCATCATAATTTGTCACCATGCAAACATTTGAAAGGCTTCACCATATTACGGCTCAGCCTCGAAGCAAACTTAGCTTAAAAAGTAGCCAACCATCCTGACAGAGACGTGAAAGATAAACCATGAAGTCACTGAGCGTAATGAGTCACATTTGCAAATCAAATGTATATAAATCAACATTTGCCTAACAGCGGATAAACAGAAGAACACATTAAATCTGACCATGCGGAAAATTGCTTCAGTAAGCTACACTTGAAGAATCCACAAGGAGAAATCAACAAACACACATAATGATAAGCAAACAAATGGTGCTGTTAACACATTCGTTCCTGCTTGGTTTTTGTGCGCTTTTGCTCTTTTTAGTGCAGAGGCTTTTGTTTATGGGCTTTAGAGAACAGGTGTGCAGCATTTCTTTAAGATAAATGGATGTCTTATGCACACCCCATTTTATCTGTTTTAAATGTATTGCGTTCTCATACTGTCTGTAAATGGGCCAAAGATCTGTCCATGCACAAATCTGTTTTTTAAAGAGAATACATGTTGCACAACACTGCATTCTTAACAATGTAAAATATCTTAAATCAGGATCATTTTTACTTGTTTTTTTTTGTCCGAAAGGATATTGTTCCTAACAATGCTGTTTTTAACTGATAGTATTTATTTTTTTCAATATATTTTCCCTACATTTTATTAAGTGGTTATACCTTGTCACTCAGATTTTATCACTAGTTCTGAGTATTGCATTGCTTAAAAAGATAACAAATATAAAATTGTATTTTATGCCAATTTATTATTTTAAGCATTTAATTCTCATCATTTTTTTTATATTTGACATTTAACACCTCAAATAAATGAAAATTGTCATAGTGACTTTGATTCAAAGATAAAAGTTCAATCTTACACAGCACAATACCTACATCTAAACTTGGATCTAAATTTTAGCGCTATTCTTTGTGGCAGTTTGTTACAGGTGCTATTGTAAAAAATAAATACCCACCGATGGGACTTTTGGCTTGTACGTATTTGGCTAAAGCGCTGATAGAGCAGACGAAACATTAAAACTTATTTTGTCCATTAATTGTTTCAGCCTCATAATAAAGAGGTGAACATTGATTTATTTATCTAATTCTCTTGCATTATAAAATCAACAAAATGATAAATAATTACAAACACCTATAGAAATTGTAGATGTAAAGAAATTGTTAAATTAGTCATAAAAAGTAAGAATGAACAAATTACTTTTTCCACAATATTTAAAACTACAAATTCTTTGGTTTCGCAAACATTTATAAATAAAAACGTGTCCGAATAAATTTGAAAAAAAAAAAAAAATAAATAAACACAACAATACTCTCAATGTGCAACTATTATTAAATGAACCTTATGACTGAAATTGAAAGATTTTTTTTCAAACAGGTGGAGGTAAATATTTTATTAGTTTGGATTTAAAGACTACACACAATAGATACACAGAGTCGTTTTCATTTTAAGTTTGCTCAAAGCACTCCTTCGTTATGTTGTTCTCAGTTTCAGATTGTTTTCTCAGACAGACACAGCCAACATGCGCCAGCATTGATCGTCTCTAATGGACCAGAGTGTCTGAATGAAAGCTGTCATCCCACCTTGGGAGCAGCACGGTATCTTTTCTCTTTCTCTCGCTTCACTTTCCTGTTCCCCCACTGAGACCCAAACCACCCGTCTATAGGCATAATGAATGGAGTTTGTTTAAAGCATGATGAAACTGGCGTTATGGCTGCGTTCTCCCGCTCATTTGAGACTCATTAGTGTGCGTCTCCAATGAGACAAATGAGGGTTTTGATAAATAAGTCATAGGGTTGTAGATCGCTCCTGTGGGGTTTTAAAAATAATATGCCTTGAGTTTGCTCTCATAAACATCTTAAAGACACATCTCCCATGATGATTAGCTCAAAATTGTGCTAGTCTTTGTTTTTCTTCACCTCGGCGTCTGTACCTTTATGATAACACCAACTATTGCTGAAACCTATTGTACATGCATTGTTGTTTGGTAATAAACCAACTTACAGTACCTTTGAAACAATTGCTCCAGAGATAATAAAAGCGGCCCTGTTGTGTCATTTAGAGGAAAGTTAATGTCTTACAGAGTTTATTATAATCAGAGGAAGTAATGTGTTGCAGCCAAATATGGAAACTGCACTGTTGAGTTGATCTAAGGATTTTTATCTAGAGATTCATTGTGTTTATAGTTCATTCCTTTATGCCATGAGACTCCTAATTAAAATTAGATCAAATTCATGGGTGAACATTTCATTCTAATGATTGCAAATGGATGGATGGACAGAAAATAGTTACAACAGGTTATAAGTGTTTAAATAATAAAAACATAATTTCATGAAAATACAGAGGAAGGAAACTTCAGATATAATGCATTATGATTTTTAGCATTGACTGAAGTTGCTCTCTCATTTAGACTGTTGTGTGGTCAAATTTTTATGACCGTTGTTCAATCGGTCGTTTAGTGATCAGTAGGTCAGCCAGTCAGTAATTAATTTATTCTGTCAGTTGTTTGGTTTTTCAGTCAGTTCTTTGGTTGCTCAGTGGTTGTTTAGTTAGTCATCCAGTTAGTTGTTGATTTGGGTGAGGGTTAAGTCAGTTATTTAGTTCTTTAGTCAATTCAGTTGTTCAGTTAGTTCTTTGGCTAGTCATTCAGGCAGTTGTTCAATAAGTTGTTTTGTTACTCAGTCAGTTGTTTAGTGAGTCAGTTTTTCAGACTGTTGCTCTGTCAATTTTTTGGTCATTCAGTCAGTCATTAAATAAGTTATTTGGTCACACAGTCATTTGTTTAGTTAGTTATTCAGTCATTTGCTGGGTCATTGTGACTTTTGGTTGTCAGTTGTCTGGATGTTTTGTTGGTTGTTTGGTCATTCGTTCAGTTTTTTGGATGGTCAGTCAGTTGTTGGTCATTCGGCCAGTCATTTGGTCAATTGTTTGGTTGGTCAGTCAGTTGTTTGTTCAGTTGGTCAGTTGTTTGGATGTTCAGTGAGTTGTTTGATCATTCAGGTGGTTGTTTGGTCATTCTGTCAGTTGTTTGGATGTTCAATCAGTTGTTTGAATGTTCAGCCCGTTGTGTGGATGTTCAGTCAGTTGTTTGATCATTTGGTCAGTTGTTTGGATGTTCAGTGAGTTGTTTGATCATTCAGGTGGTTGTTTGGTCATTCTGTAAGTTGTTTGGTTGTTCCATCAGTTGTTTGAATGTTCAGCCCGTTGTGTGGATGTTCAGTCAGTTGTTTGATCATTCAGGTGGTTGTTTGGTCATTCTGTCAGTTGTTTGGTTGTTCAATCAGTTGTTTGAATGTTCAGTGAGATGTTTGGATCCTCAGTCAGCTGTTTGGTCATTCGGAAAGTTATTTTGTTGTTCAGTCCATTGTTTGGATGTTCAGTCAGTTGTTTGATCATTTAGGTGGTTGTTTGGTCATTCAGTCAGTTGTTTGGTTGTTCAGTCTATTGTTTGGTCATTTGGTCAACTGTTTGGATGTTCAGTCAGTTTCCTGGTCTTTCGGTGAATTGTTTAGTCAGTTGTTCAGTCAATTGGTTGGCCATTTAGTAAATTTATTGGCCATTTAGTCAAAGATTCAGTTAGTTGCTTGGTCGATTGAAATACATTTTTTATCTCTGAGATATGGTATAAGGTAAAGCCTACTCACTCATGAAGATAAATTATGTTGACTTTTTTTTTTCTCCATTTTTAGCATGTTCATCATGGATTATCTAGATCCCTTGCTTTTGTGACCTTAATTTGCCCTTCAGTCAGTGTTCTTGGACTCCATAGAGCTTGACTGATTTGAACAGAAGTGAATTAAGGAGTATTCCCTTATTCCCCAGTCTGCATTGGCACTAAACCAAACCAGTTTTTATTTTTATTGAAAGTGCAGAGCAGCAGCCACTTCTGGCCTAAACCTCCATCCAGCTCTGATTTACCGTCTGTCCATTTGGCATTTAGGTGTTTCTTCATCCCTAGCTGTCTCTCTCCCTCTTCATCTCACACTGCCTCACATTCTCAAATCTGCTCCTGGCTCCAAAATACTCCCAGCCTGTGATCTCAGGCAATGCTGCTCTCTGGATCATTATTCCAGCAGCTAAGCCAGAAACGTCGCCATCACCTCGTGGTATTCCAGCTACTTCAACAACTCCATATCAAACACCTCCTTCATCCAACCCAGTGACGAGGGTTCATTGTAATTAATCAATTAATCAGTGAGGCAATTAGCAGAGACGAGCACCCCAGCGAGCACCTTCACCTTTGCTGTTTGATGCCGGTTGGTCCCGCTGTGTTGCAAACAGAGCTCAAAGCACCAACATTCTCCTTCTCTCTGGCACTGGGCCTCTCGGAGGGATCTGAAGCTGCCACTGATCAGTGCCTTTAATTATTCAAAGTGTATTAAATCTTAATTTCCAGATGCCTCAGCGTCTGTCTGCCTAATGGAGGTCGAAGATGAATTTGAAAGGAGATGATGCTGGTGCTCACTAAGTCTTTGGTGGCAGCTCAAGGATACGGGGGGAAAGCATTATTTAGATGCCGTATTTGCTAATCACAAGTTCTAAAAGTTGAATTCATGATCCAACGGGGGGAAAATAAACCCTTTGATTTTGCATCGTTAAAGTAGGTTTTTGTGCTTCTCAGAGTGCTTTTAAATATTGTATCATAAATCTAGAGTGGAAAAACTATGTCAAAAAAGTATCTTTTATTTTTGTGCATCATCAATTTTAATTACGATCGTCAGTACGCTTCAACCGACCCTCTCACATGTCGTGTGCTTTTTATGACATCAATTTTAATTGCATACTAAGTGCGGTTTAGTTGGATAGCCTAAGCTTCACTGCTCTTATGCTGCATCAATTTTAATATCATACTCAAATGTCCTTCAGCTGTTGGTTTGAATTTTTGAAGCTTCTATTTTAATTGCATACTTAAGTGAGCTTTTGGTGTTATCTTAGCTTCAACAATAGCGGTAACCTATTCAGCCATGCAATCTCTTTAAGATAAAACAAGTAATGGATGATCAAATATTGAAATGATCTATTTTTGTATTAGGCATGCAGATTTCTTATATTGGGGTAATGGCGACCATGAGTTAGACGTAAGCACACTATTTCTGTAGGAATTTATCTGCCGCATTTTCGTGCCATGTTTAAATGTGGCTATGTTTTTCAGGCCTGTGTGGGTGGGTGGATACTCTAAGCCCTTTCAGACTTCAAAGTCCCTCTCATTTGACAACAGGGTGCTCTCAAAGTTGTTTCCCCCTCACCGTTAGGCTTTCACATATCTGCAAGCTACAGGCTGCCTAATTGGATGGCAGATAAGTTGCTCATCTGTTACCCGGACACGATTTGCCAAAATGTGCAATTAAAAAGACAACCAGGGTTTAAAGAATTTTGTTGATGCTGCTTTTAAACCAATAATGTCTCACTAGAGGCTTGCCAGGTTACTCAACAGTTTGGTTAGCAATAATGCTGCAGAGTGTATGAGTTTTACCCCTGTTCTTTTAGTCACTACCTTTGTTGTGCCTCGGGGTCAGATTTGAATGGAGTGTAAAAGAGTTTAGGAACAAAGCTAACAGCTGCTTTTTAGTTGTACATCAAGTTTGCCCATTTACAAGGATCAACAATCACCCAATTCTTATCAAGTGCAAATATGGTTCTGTGCTCTGTTGCATACTGTCTTTGCGCTGATCAAGATACGGTAACAGTGCCAAATACTTACTAACCAAAACGGAACACAGTAAACAAAGGAAGGTTACTTATTTTATCACCACGCTTGACTCTATTGTCCAGTGTTTAACATGGAGCACAGGTGTAGAAAGAGAGTAGAAGTGCAAACTCTGCATCATCTCGACCAATCACAGAGCTCTAAAAATTTGAAATTTTAGAACCGTGGTCAACACGGGGTTATGTAAATAAACAGCCTTTGCCAAGGGCAGTTTGTAGGCTTGCTACACAGGTATAGATTGGTTTTGCATTTATTAAGATAATTTATTAAGATCACAAAAATGGAAATTCATGTAAGATTAAATTAATTATTTTTAAATACATTTAATGATAACTATTAAGTAAGTTCATGTAGACCAGGGGTGTCCAACGTCGGTCTGGAGAGCCACTGTCCTGCACATTTTAGTTGCAACCCTGCTGTAGTATGCATACTACTCTACTTCAGCCAATCAGAGGACCATAATTAGTGCCACAGGTGTGTTTCATGATGATTGAAACAAAAATGTGCAGGGCTCCCGGCTCTCCAGAACCGACATTGGACACCCTGATGTAGACAGTAAATGTAGTACCTGTGTGCATTAATTAAATGTTGCATAATTTTTGGTATTATATTACTATATCAATTTAATTTAACTCAAATTACATAATTATGTAATGATAACCTAAAAATCTAAGTGCAATTGCTTTCCATGTAAACTGAGTATAGCTTTATATGTAGTTTGCATAGTTTATACAATCATGAGTGCATGAGTTAAATGTGATGAATAGCATGGGAACTTTAAATCATGTCAACTGCTGCTTTATAAGCAAGTAAATCCCTTGATCATAAGGCTAATAGGGTATAAGGGGGAAAATGGTTAAATGTTTGTTTTGTTCTTAGTTCAAACAGGAAGTAAATTCAAGATGTCTCACCTACAAACAAGCCCAAACATCTTTAGTCTAGATTTAAGTTCTTCAAAACATAATGTGTTATTAAATTTGGCAATTATATGTTCTTCAGAAAGGTTTGTTTGCGTGGGGGAGGGGGAGTTGTGCTTTTCAGCAGCCCCGTTTCTTAGACATGTGGAGAGGGTTGATATGTGTTTAGAAAGGTTTGGACGTTTCCTCGCCCTTTTCATTTCTTCCCCCTTTTCTTTTTTACTTCTATGGCGATCCCGGGTTTGGAACTTTTTACTGGAGTGTCACTTTTAAGTGGCTTGTTGCGTTCTTTGTGGGTGCAGGCCCGCGATTTGGGTGCTTGTCCAAGCCTTCGGTTTTTTTTGAACAGGTGGTGCGATGTGCTTCGTTGTTAGCATATCCTTTACAAGGGATTTGTGTTGATTTTAGTTACCCCTTTTTTTTCCTCCCTTTTTTTTAATCTTTCATATAGTCCATTCCAAAATTTTTCTATAATATGATCTAATATTTAATGTTTATCAGAGTTCCAAATTACGATTTGAGACAGATTATTCCTATATATAATATTTTTTTTTTATTTGGTACCATTTGCTATTTTTCGACCTGTCTCTTCTATTTTTGGATCATAAAGCTTCTTTTTCTAGAGTAGCGGGAGCTAATACCCTTAAGAACCCATGTGTCGAAGGAAGGATCTTTTTTCTTCTTCTCCTTTCCTTTTTTTATAGAGCTTCAGTTCATACCAATGTACCTTTGGCATGGCATTGGATCACGGGCTAGATTTCCCGAATAGCCATGTAGTCATTGTTAGTCAGTTTTTGAGCCAAACAACAGCAGGATTCTAGCCATTTTGAACATTTTTTAGCTGCCAGCCCTCTCATTTCCGCCATAATACTTCACAGCCTCTGCGTTCCCCATCATTTGCTGCTTCTGACCATAGCATCGCCTTGTCTATCGCTGTTTCCTGCATCATCTTTTTTTCCACCCATATAATTTCTTAAAAAGTACGATTTTACGTTTTAATTTTGATTCTTAGTTTTTAATAGTTTTTGTATTGTCAAATGATTCTTTCGGTGTACACTGTCTTTATTGAACGATTTTCCGTTGGTTCTCAGACTCTCCGGTTGTTAATTTAAACATTTTCTTTTTTGAAAATCTCTTGTCTGCTCGTCTTTTCATTAGTTTTAGTCTTTGTCATCTCCTCTGGTTTTACTACACCTCCATCGAGGCTAACTACCCATCGAGGCGTTTATCTTCTAACAGGCATCGGATATTTGGGCAGTCTTTTCGCTTTCCCCCTTTTTTTTCTCGATTTGCTGCGTTGTATCACTATTTCTTTCTTATTTGCACCATGTTTTGATCTCGGATGCTGAT
Organism: Danionella dracula; assembly: GCA_900490495.1. Lineage (NCBI taxonomy): Eukaryota > Metazoa > Chordata > Actinopteri > Cypriniformes > Danionidae > Danionella > Danionella dracula. Next base: position 24,364,920 of record UELW01000112.1, on the reverse strand, counting down.
TTAAGTCTCCTGAAATGATTTCCAATGGACTCTGAGCGATTTTTTTTTTTTCCCCTAGCCCACAGATTCTAGTATACTGGATCCCCGTTTTTTTTTAGTCCGCAGCATTCTTTGTATTATCGTGATTGGTTCCTAGTTTTTCATCTTATATGAGTTTCTGTTCCACTATTCGCGTTTGCCGTTTTCGTTATGCCAAGTAGACATTGGTATCACACTGCATTGCGTCATGTTTTTTGCCACAGTGTTGTTTCGGTTTTCTTTAGTTTTTTGTGTCTTGGATACGTCAATACCAATTTGTAGCCTTGGTTAATTAGTTTCAGTTCGTGTGCTGTTTTTAGTTGAAGTCCCGAGGCATGACCAAATTCTTACATTAACAGCAGCGTTCTTCCCTTTCCGTGAAGGGGCAGAATTGATTTTTTTCGTACATGCATGAAACGATATTAAGCAAGAATTTTATCTGCCCGTTCTCCGTGGAAGATTTGTTGGGATTGTTTTGTTTTTTTATTCAAACAGTGTGCGTCCTGCATAATGTGATTTCTCTATTTCGAGTGGACCCACACTAGTTTATGATTTATTTTTGTTGGGCTTGGTCAAACTCTGGCAATCTTTTTATGGATTTCTATGATACCATCACCAGTCTTTTTGACTGCCCCTCTTTTTGCATGTCCTGTTTTTTATCTTTTGCTCAACTGCTTCATTCCCTTCGGTTTGGGTTTTTTAACAGTGTTTCCCTCACTTACCCTTTCGTTGTAGTAAGACCTCTGCTTTAAAGACTGTTCCATAACTGTTGTGGAACAGACACATTTACCCCCAAATTATTTTATATTACTTTTGTTTTTTTTGGTGTTTTTACAAAGGTTGTACGAGTGAAATATGAAATTTTTTGGAAAGTCTTGTTTGTGTGAAATTCAATTATGACATCTACAAGACTTTCTTTCCTTCTTTCCAATCAATCTAAACATTCCAGACAGAAAGGTTAGGGAACATACTTTTTTCCAAGCTTTTGATCGAGATTATAGAGAGATCTCGATGCCAGATTTTGCCCCGCTTTGAGCTTTTGGATTTGCTCTTTTTTTTGATTTTTTCTTTTTTTTTTTTTTGTTGATATTCGAGATTGAGAGAGCAAAATTAGGAGATGGGGTTTACCATGAAGACAGCAATTTAGTCACGAGATTTAGGTGAGCGGTGGTAGCAATGGCGTTACCGAACTGACATGATCCTCTGTGTCAGAGGGAATACCATTTCAAATTTATTTTCGTGTTAATCAATCAAGCGTTTCCGAGAAGTAGAGTAGACGTTTTAGAAGATTCCCGAGAAATCGGGTTAGGATTGGCTGATGTGAGCTCCCTTCTTTCGTGATTGATTTCCCCTATCAATTTAAAAGAAAATAAAAAATCTCCCTTGTTATTTTTTTTGTAGTATTATGGCAAGTTTATCTATCTGTAAACTTCTCCTGTGGTGTATTACGCTGTTTTTGCTGTATTCCCTTTTTACGCGCGATTACTTAGTTTGAATTGTTTTTGTTAATTTAATTTTGGTTATATTCTGACTTTGGCAACAAAAACCATTACAGTGTGCATGTTGAAACTTTTGATGAGAGATTTAGATGCACGAGGATGGCGGGTTGCCCGCGTTTTTCTTTCGCCAATGAAAAGAATTTATGTAATGGGGGATATACCCCTTTTCTTTCCTTTCCTCCTCCCCCCCCACCAAAGAGACATAAGAGCGAGTATCACAAGTTTAGGTATCTTTTTTTCTTTCCTCCCCTTCTTTTTTCCTTTTTTTTTGGATTGATCTACAGCTTTTGAAGCGGTAATAAGAGTATTACCCGTTTTTCTTTGAGAGAATGAGATGTTTTATTGATGGACATGAAAAGATTGGGACCTTTCCCCCGTTGGGAGGAGATTGCATGTAAAAATAAAACCCCATTTCCGTATTAACCCTATTGCATTTTTTAAATAATTCAAATTTTCCCAGTATTTCAGTTTTTATATACATTTCACTTTCCATTACTTTTTTTCCCCCTAATATTGGATTGTTTTGCCCTATTTACCTAATTCTCTACCTGTTATCTACTAAATTCAATCTTTTTAGCGATCCATAGATTTATTGTGCTTCGTTTTCAGTCATTGTAAGCTATGCCTACCTCTAGTTGCCAAGTCTGTAGTGTTTTTGCATGCGGATTTTTTCGTTCCCCAAGCTGACTTAATAATTCACCGTTTGCCATATCGTAAAACCCCCTTTTAATCCAAGCATTTTTCCCTGCACCGTAGCTTTTGTATGTGTGTTTTTTTTTCTTTTTTTCCCTTCCTTTGTGCTGTTTTTTCCCTTTTTTTGGAATACGGATATTAGGTCCCTAGCAGCTTCTATCACATAAGGTTTTTGCCTTTATTGAACGCTTGCCCCATTTACAATTTTACCTTGCACCTTTTTTCTCATTATTTGCTATTTACCGAACTACCCTTCACCTTTCTTTGTGTACTAACACTTTGTAATTTGCCAACTTTCACCCTAATCATACGTTTCGAGGAGGCCGGGATAGGGCGCCGGCTTGGGCTGAATTTCTTCCAAAGGTTTCTATTATTCTCAGTCCTACAAGCGAATCGGAGAACATTAATAAGGAGGCCGGCTTTTTTCCCGCTTTTTTTCGCGTCCAATCGGCTTTTTAATTAATTCAAGTCATGCCTGTGCGATAGAAGTGTGCGGAGATTCCTTTTCTTTAAGTCCTATAACAGAGTCCGCATTTTGTTGTGGCCTTTTTTTACATCATGGTTTTTTGTTACCGATTCCCGCCTTCTTCTACCGTTTCCGCTTTCCCCCTTGAGCCAGTCCTAATATCTTCCAGATATTTTTGACCCTTTAATAACGCCGCTTGGTGTTCCTCAACTCCTACCCCATTCTCACTTAGATACCAAGACAGGGTATTTCCTTTCCCCCGGTATATGGTTTTGCAAATCGAGGACATGAGGTCCTCTCATAGTGGGTCTGATTGTGATGGCGTGTGTGACAATTCTATTTGAGATTTTTATTTACATGTACACTTACCAAGCCACTTGTTGCAATTTATTAAACTCTGGAATTTGAGATCTTTCTAAAATTTTTAGTGTCGCAATATTTACGTTTTTGTTAAGGTTATTGTTTTTTTTACTATGTTAGTGAAGAAATTTGAATAAAAATCCTTAATTTTGTTCAATGTTTATTTGTTTCGTTTCTGCCAAAATTGTTGTGTTATATATAATACATTCGACGAACTAACCAACCATGTGGCTTAATGCGAGTGCCCTTGATGTGGATATCGAGGACATCCTTTGGTTGGTTCATGGGGTATTTCAGGGTTGGATTTTCGTGGGCAAGTTCTTTTCTACACAGTGATGCCAATTTTCTCAGACAAGATTTTCTTTCTTCCCCTTTTTTAGTTTTCAACTTTATACTTCCCTAATCTACAATAGTCGCACGCCAGTTCTGTAATCACCTAATTGCACCTTACAGACCAAAGTATGTGTATTTTTTTTGTTTTTAAAATGGACAACCCCTCATGATTGTTTATGAACGTTTTATGTTAGTTTTGATTTAATGAATCAAAATAATCATTTCCAAACTGTGTAAACATATCGTATAAAAATTACTGCATTTAATCCTCTCATTGTCCCAATAATACCAGAATTTGCAATTTTTTGATGCCAGGTTTTTTCTTTCCATGTTTTATTTTTCCTAAGATTGTCCTTTTCCAAGTTTGTATTTTGTCTATAATGGTTTTGCAGATCTGTTGTTTATCATTTTTTCTTATTACTTTTGTACGCTAGCTTCCTTTTTCCTGCCTTTGCAAAAAATCTGGGTTATTTGAACTGGGTTGAATCATTTTTTTCTTGTTCGATTATTTTTTCCTCATTTACGTTTCTTTCTTTTAATCCATAGATTTACCCTGGATTTCGATTTTGTATTTTGTAGTATGTGGACATTGCTAAAATTGTCTCTAGTATTTATCTTTAGATTTATTTATTAAAATTAATGGATAAATTATATTGTCCACTAACGATTTGGTCTGATAAAGTGGTTGCTTAAGTTTTTGTTCTCAGTGCTGTATCGCCGTATTTCTGCTACAGTTTTTCCTGTCTTTACGCATCATTCTTTGCTTTTATGATTTTTAATCTGGTTTTAATTTTAATTTTCTTTTTCCTTTTTTTCCCCTCACAACTTTAATTTTTGTGTTTTTATTGTGTACTTCCCAAGCTTGTTTACTTAGTGAGCTTTTAAGTGGTTGCTGCGGGGAAAGATTTTTAAGTCAAATATCAGAACAGTTTGTTATAATTAAGGCTTTCAATATTGACACCCCCCATTTACCATTACGCAGTCTTAGTTTATTAATTATTTGATCTCTAGACATCCACTGGATACGTAACGTAACTATTTCTAAAAATTAATTACTCACATTTATCCGCATTTTGAGACCTCGTTGAGCATCACTTTGCAAACATTGCTTGAACAAAGTTGAGTTTTACATGTTGCCTTCATGAACCTTAATGTGATTGGGGATAAAAGTTTAAGATAAATTTAAGGGTCTGCCACTATGGAAAATTACGGTTTAGAACTTGTTGATCTTATGAATTTTTTTTAAGTTCACCATTTAGTTGTTTTTTCTAATGATAATTATTATTTATTTAAAAGTTTCTCATTTTAACTTTGTATTACTTAGGAACGGGTGGCACTCCCGTAAGATACCTGTTTTGTTATTTTGGTTACAGATGTTGTTTTCATTTAAAGCCAAAAAATACCCAGTTACTCTGTTTTGATGGTGTTCACAACAGAAGGTGGACTTGCGATACTTCCATATTTGTGGAATATTCGATTTTGTACTCTCAGATCACTCCTTTTCTTACGTGCCTGTTTTTTATTTGTTAAGTTTATTTGGTTTTTTACACTCTCTTAGTATTCTTTGTTCACACCCCTCCTCCGCTCCTCGTGATTAAGACATCTTAAGACTTTCTTCGAGAGTATTTACGATTGGTTTATGCTTTTTTTTTTGATCTTTTTTTTTGTGCATACTCTTACCTCATGTGAGATTTCTACACCCAGTTTTGTTGGTGTTTTTCCTGCTTGCATCAAAGTTACACCCCCCTTGAATTCCTGCTGTCTGAATTCCCTCCTGCCGGACAGTACAGGCTTATGCTCTTCTTACCTGGCAGGCTGTTGGTATCTTTACTTTCTATAGTTTTTTCTAATGCTATTATATTTCAGGCTCCAGAATTGCAGAAGAGGTCTTTTTGGGGGGTCTTCCTGTAGTGATAGTATAACCACAAGGTTGTGCTATTGAGCTTGTCGCTAGTCAAGCCTGTCTGTTATTTTGGCATGCGCAATCAGATTGTGCCAACTTTTGCCATTGCTTTAATTTAATGGCCGACAATTCCACAAACAAGCTGTAATTGCATTTTGCATCCGGTGCCCTGTTACTGTTTTCCTATCGGTTGGTTCAACTGTCCGCGACGACTTTTCTTCACAGCGATTTCGGTCCGTTGAAGTCCTCCTTCACTATTACCTCATTCTAGATACTGATTTCAAGATTTTCCCCTTGTTTAGTCGTAGCGTTGTCTGTTGTCTCAATGGCCACATTCCCTTGCTAATGCAGTTTTTCCTTGTTTTTTGTGATGAAAATTAGAGTTCTTTCCTGATTCTTTCTTTTTATTTATCATGCTATTTCTCAGAGTGTTTTTTCTGTGACATTCTGAATTCTTTACCATTCGGAGACCTTCATTTAGCGCCGTTAAAAGATATGTTCATTTCAAACCGTTTATTTATCACATTTTCGAATAATTTTATATAATGATTTAAAGGTTGAATTTTTATCCAGTCCTGTTTTCGTGGACCCTAACCCGTATTGATAATTTTAATATATTTTAATTTTGTGAACAACTAAAAGTATTACTGCGCAATATCCCAATATGTTTTTAAAGACAAAAAACTACCATTTAGATCTGTCTTTGGTACTACTTTTCTACTTTAGTGCTTGTTGTTTTTGTTTAGAACAATTTTCTTTTACTTCGATCGTATCGGTTTTTGATTGCTTGTTACAGCTTTAGAAGTGTGTTTAGATCACTTAGTAGTTCATGTAAGTTTTCTCGTGACTTTTTTTTTGAAGTAGATTTTCTTGCACACATTGAGTACATTCAGAAACAACCCGTCATAACAGTTGTTGTCATCACTTCGTCTAACTATACTCTTTTCACTATGGGCTTCCCCGTGTGGTTTTGGTCATTTTTGGCTATGTTGTTATGGAATTTCCCTCATTTTTTTATTTGAAGACAAGCTTTCCTTCTTTGTTCTTACCAATGCCTCTTTCTGAGCATTTCAAGCCTACCAGGATTCGTCTCCCTCTTTTATATGCTATACTTTTGTTGCGTCAATGACTCTTTTTGTTGATATGCTTTCATAGCTTGTTTGCGCCCCCTTTTGCTTGGTCGATATCGCTGTTTCTCTTTTACACACGATTTCAAATTGGCCTGTGATATGAAACGCCCTCTTCCAATGTTTGAAGCAATTACATTAAACCAAAACACACGATTTCGAATACATTTTGAACTTATGGTTTTATCCGTTACCTTTATTTAACTTTATACCATCGTTACTATATACCAACATGCATGCTTTGAACAGGTTGGTGCTTACATTTTAGGTTACTCCCCCCGCCATTCGCTTTTGCCTACTGAGCTGAGACACCGTAATAAAATATCGGCCCTCAAGAAAATATAAGTATTACTATTTTCATCAGTTAAACTGTTCCCCTACACTGTACTAAATAAAAGTAGAGGGACTAGTGTTACTATATGTATTTGTAGTTAACAGTGTTAACTGTGTATGTGTTAATATTAGTTCGGAGACGCGGAGAATTTAACTGTCCATAAAAAATCTATGACAATAAAAATGATTCAGTTGTTTGTTTATAGCCAAGACAACATCAATGGTTATTTCATGGCTATTTACGTAATATTTCAATATAGGTATTCTCTTATAAAATTATAAAATGTTTAAAATTGTATAATAAAATATGTGTTTTCTAGTTATTAAAACATCTTCTGCAAGTCTCAGTGTTTTGTCAGCTCTTGTCTAGTATATTCTGAATCTGAGCGCTCGTGTTGAATTCCAGCGTTTAACTGAACGGGGTTCACAAACATCCTCTCAGAGTCTCGTCTCTTTTAAAGTGCTTTAGTTGAGCATTTGTTATACCCTCTTTATTCCTATACTCAGTTATTGGCTGCTGTTCACCAGACAGACAGTTTCTCTACATAAAATTATGTTTTTTTTTATTTACTTTCTGATTTGGAGACTTTATTCTTTTTTCCCCTCGTTTCATTGAGCACATGGACGTGTTCTGTTTTCATGTGTCTTCCTAAAGCCTTCCTTTCAAACTTCTTTTTATCTCGTCCCAACAGCATGCCATGTCCTTCTCCTGATGTCTTTACCTTTATATTCTCGTTTTGCAACCCTACATAGTCTATGTTATACTGAGCTAACGTGTGTGGTTGTTATTTTAACTTTATCATAGTTTAATTAAGTTTTAGTTCCCTTCTTACAAAGTTATTTTCAATTTAGATTTGTTCCCAGCCCTACAGGTCCATTTTGAGGTTTGTTTAGTCTCTAATTTGGTTCAACTTTGCGTCTTTTGTTACAATGTTGTTGAACATGCACTTTCAATTGATATTCTCAACAACATAACAAATAAATAAATACAATTTCACAGAAAAATCCAAACTGAGTATATAAACAGTATTTAAAATAACAGTTTGTTCTTTATGTTTATACCAAAAGACAAGACCTTGTTATTTTACATCAAAGAATCAAACACACATTAATGACTTTAAACAAAAGGCAACAAAAAAAACATACAATTACAAAAATCCAAATATTTTTGTAAAACAAACTGAAGCCTGTCAGGAGTAGCAAGCTGAATCTCTGAGAGGGCGTGCGGAGGGCTTGTGTTTTCTTTATTCCGTGTGAGGCTTGGATGAACCCAGCGCATGTAATTGCGCCATCTGTGCAATTTGGGCCAAAAATTGGTCATGCTCTGAAGGTGGCTGTGATGATCGATGGCTTATTTTTTCATCCCCAAAACACACACACAGCCGAGACTAAACGCGCATTTTCCATGAACACACACGCCAAATGAATAGGTCATTCTTTTGCAACCCCCCACACCTCCCAAAAGGAGACAGCCTAATTTAGAGAGAACAAACTTTAGGCACTAGGAGGCCTTTTCTTTTTTTGCACCCCCTTGGAAGCCTTCTGCTTCATCTATCTTCTGTTTGGCTACGCACAAGAGAAGAAATGGCAGATGAAACCATAGATCATGGCCAGGAAGCCAGACACAGCCTACAGGGAGCAGATGAAAGATAAAAAAGAGAAAATCAGGGAAAGAAAGGGATTCCGTGCTGCCAAAACTTTGAATCGGTCGACTCTCAAGAAAAGGTGGCTTTAGTTGTTGCTTTATAGCAGCCTTATAGGTATTCATTTACTCCCTATGAGGTTATCCAAGAGTAGGGAGACCATTGGAAAGGCTGCTTTTCAATTCAAGTTAAGCAGCATCAAGTACTTTGGGAGTACAAAAACCCTACGCAGGAAAACACAATCAATACCCAAAACATCAAAACCCTCTAAAAGTGATGACAGTCCACTTAATTACCAGAATTTCTGCCGCTGAGTAAATTTGTAGAGGTTTTTAACAAAGGTAAAATGTCTTCACGATAGGTGTTTCCTGTGGCCAAGGTTTCTTGTTTCTTTGTTAATTCTTATTCTTCACTGCATGTTCAACAGGAGCCTCAGAGTTAAATTTGTGGAGGGTCAAATACTTCCAAACATATCATCGAGGGTGCCAAGCCTGCAAAACTGATCCTACTATACAGTATGTGCTTTTAAACACTCCAAAATAGCTATGATTCAGATCTTGAGGGATTGACTTCAGGTGATAACAGATTAGCGACCTCATGGAACGACGCTAGTGGCTTCTGATCCGGTAGTGGATTGGCGGAGAGTCCGAATAAATAATGCTTTCTCTTTGTTAATTTTTTTTTTCGCAAGGAGATTGGACTTGCATAAAAAGATACGTTACAGTGCATAAAAACAAAAATAATACAGGAGTCGTAACAACAGACAATTAGTGATATTAGCCCAATCCAAAACAATGATCAGAACCCTGCAGCATAGGTTTGTTCGACGTTTCCTTTCTAACTAAGAAATACAAGATTGTTAAACTTTTAAAATCAACATTTTCCTGGTGAATTTAAATGAAATGGTTCCAGTATTTTTTTTTTTGCTCTAGTGTTGGGCTTCATCCATCTCCATCCATTATCTTGTCAGCTTTTTCCCTTTCGGGGTCGCCACAACGGAATGAACCGCCAACTATTCCGGCATATGTTTTACGCGGTGGATGCCCTTCCAGCCGCAATGCATTGCTGGGAAACAATCACACACACTCATTCACACTCATACGCTATGGACAATTGCTTTTTCTCAATTCACTCGTACCGCATGTCTTTGGACTTGTGAGGGAAACCAGAGCACCCGGAGTAAACCCACACGACCACAGGGAGAACATGCAAACTCCACACAGAAATGCCGACTGACCCAACTGAGGCTCGAATCAGCGACTTTCTTGCAACTACACTTCCAATCCAACGTCCTAGATTTGTGTGCTCCTTCATGATTCTGCTGGACTCTAGTCCCTCTTGCTCAGTTTAGTGTGCATTATTCATTGTCTCCGAGGTGTTACATTCATCTATGTCATCATTGGGAACAGTTCATTACAAGGAAGAAGAATAACTATATGATCAACTCAGGGTGGAACGCCATCATGTTGAGATATTATAAATATTTAGGCCTTGATTGAGCAACCTGTAGATACATGGAATCTCTTTTTTCATGGATGAAGTCCACCTCTCTGTGGTCTTTAACAATTCCATGTCAACAACCCAATTAATGTTTTGTGCATTAAATCAGTCTTAAAGTCCATGCCAAAACTCAACAATATGTCTAATTAGCATAGCGTGTTCAATAGTGGGCTCCACCCACTCTGAAGAACAGTCCATCACCCACCATTATTTCAGTCACTTCCACCGTCACACATATAATCTACAACTCCCACTTCCACTTCACATTCGTTTCCATAGTATACTTGTGCTATAATTATTCATTCATTCATCTTCATGTCGGCTTTATTCCCTTTCGGGGTCGCCACAGCGGAATGAACCGCCAACTCACTGGCATATGTTTTACGCAGCGGATGCCCTTCCCTGCCGCAACCCATCGCTGGGAAATGTGCTATAATTAGTTTTTCAAATTATTATTTGTACTATAATTAGCACAAGTTATAGAAGGCAACTGCCAGCGAATGCGATAACCAAATGAAACAACATAATTAATGTTGTTATTAGCCCCTTAATTTCCCAAGTCTCTTTTTGTTAGCTTGGAGAAATCTCTGTCAATGAAGACTCCAACTCCACATTCCTCGCGTGCTTCTCTCAGGGAAACGGTGTGAGCAGAAACGGCCTTCACGCTGCAGAGTGTTATTGAACGCCAGAGCACGAGTCTCCAGCCCTGAGCTTAATAAAACCTCCTGCTTTATCAATACCACAACACACACCGGAGGATTTGTGCGAGTATGTGAGGAGCATGGTTTATGGATATCACCATGGCAACATCTGGGTGCTGGAATGGCTCAGTTGGTCACTGTGTCACGTCTGGATGATCTTCTCAGTGAATCAGAGAGAAGGGATAAAAAGAGCAATGGAATGTTGGAATGGGAGAGAAAGGGCTAGCAGATATGACAGATGAGCAAAGAAAGGAAAATGCTGTTTGTGAAAGCCAGAAAAGGAAAAAGGCAAATTTGGATTTTTGTTTAAGAGTCAAAATTAGCCTTAACATACACTTAAAGTGACACTCTTTATTTTGTTTTTGTATTTTCTAATCATGTTTGATAATAGCAGATTTACTATAGATTTATTTGTATTTACAAAAGGGCTTTTGAGTGCCATACAAACTATGCTTGATAATGTATTTTTATAAACTTTTATCATCAAGTGCAGGTCAAATCATTTATTCAAGATTGAGAAATCAGTACAAAAAGCTATATCAAATCATGAAATCATTTTATAAAAAAAGACCTCTTATTGTTACAAATACATTGTTAAATGTATGATTACTTTCACTATTACTATTACTCCTATTATTGATTTGAATAGTGTAACAGTAGCGGATACACACAGCACCCAGAGTGAAGTGAAGAGTTGGCAGTTTCTCCGTGTGTCTTGTCATGTTGTCTATATTAAGACGTCCGGCACACAAATCAGATTACAGGGAGAGGATACTTCCTCTCTGCGCCTGATGGAACAACGGAGAGAGGAAGAACACTGACCTTCAGACAGAAAGAGAGAGAGAGAGAGGAGAGAGATAGCAAGAGAGAGGCAGAGAGAGAGAGATAGAAACATATATAGATAGAGAAGAGGGAAAGAGAGGGCGAGACGAATAGAAAAAATGAGATAGGGGAGAGAGCAGAGAGAGAGAGAGAGAGAGAGAGAAACATATATATATATATAGATAGAGAAGAGGGAGAGACAGGGGAGAGACGAGTAGAGAAAAATGAGATAGGGGAGAGACCAGAGAGAGAGAGAGAGAGAGAGAGAGAGAAAGAGAGAGAGAGAGAAACATATATATATAGATAGAGAAGAGGGAGAGACAAACAGAGAAAAATGAGATAGGAGAGAGAGCAGAGAGAGAGAGAGGGAGAGAGATATAGAAACATATATAAATAGAGAAGAAAGAGAGAAAGGGGAGAGACGAATAGAGAAAAATGAGATAGGGGAGAGAGCAGAGAAAGAGAGAGAGAGAGAGAGAGAGAGAGAGAAACATATATAGATAGAGAAGAGGGAGAGACAGGGGAGAGACAAACAGAGAAAAATCATATAGGAGAGAAAGCAGAGAGAAAGAAAGAGAGACAGGATGAAATAGAGAGAGAGAGAGAGAGAGAGAGAGAGAGAGAGAGAGAGAGAGAGAGCGATAGAAAGACGACTAAAGTTTCACCGTAAGACTGTTTTTGGAGCAGAGACCTGCGCTGCAGAACTGTAAATGAGAGATGCCACATGCTCTGCTGCTCTGATCAAACACTACTTTTAGAGATATTGAGTGCATTTACACATGCTTCAGTAAGCTGGCTATAATCAACACGCCAAAGTCTATTGTCTCATGTATCTGTGGAAAACTAGTTTCTTTTCTTTCTTTCTTTTCCCCAATAACCTGATTTCTCATTGCACGTAAACAGCTTAAACCAGCTTTCTTAATCAGCATTTTTTGTGCTTTCCTATCTCTTAAAATGACATCATCATCACACATTGTAAAAAATGTGCGTTTGTTTGTGAATTTTGGATAGTTCGGGATATAGAGATACAAGGCTCCTGCAGACCCTCTGTCAGAAGCTCTTATAGCTAACCATAACCCTGCATGATTCAGCATGAGCGGGGACTGATTGAGCAATGTGTGAGAAAAACCTTTAACAAGCAGACTGTAAAGATCATTATCACAACACTTGAAATTCGAGAAGACTCTTGTATTGAAATTCTGCCAGCGAAGCTTGGAACACAGCATTACATTAGAAAGAACATTTTTCCAAAAATGTCCTATTCTTGCATACATGGACAGTTGAGTCTTGCAACCTTTTATTTAATTTTATTTTTAATTGTAATTGTTCAAATAGAACATCTGGAGTACTCGCAACAGCCCTGTTTTTTGATTTTGCAGAATGAAAGAGTTGTTAGTCTACTTGAAACTGGCTCCCTTCTTGTTTCAAAACCACTATGTATCGGAAGGTTTAGGTTTCAATTCTGGATTTTAGTGATTGCTTTTGGATGCTTTTTAACAGTCCTTTATTTTCCCTGCTCTTGCTCTTTGTGTTCTTTTTGTTCGTTTGAGTACTTGCATAACACTCAATCTTTTTCTATTTTAAATAAATAACTAAAATACAGAAAGAAAGAAAGAAAGAAAGAAAGAGAGAAAGAAAGAAAACCCGGGTATTACTACAATGTAAATGTTCATATTTTTTTTTACAAAACCTAATAATTTTAAATCGAAATAAATACAACATAAAAAAACTAAATAAATCAATAAATCAATAAATAAATTCATTCATAAAAAATCTATTAAATACAATATCAATGAATAAAGAAATCGGTTGTCACGTTCATGTAAATGTGCATTTATTTTTTTAAGTAACCCCATTTTTTAGAGATTTTAAGAGACAGCAGTGAAGTGCCCGTATTCTTATGACTATTGAATGAAAGACTCAGGTATAGTAGTCACAAATATCACAGGTCGGTAAAATATGCAAATATTATTTTATTTGTGACCTTCTACTCAGTGGTCTTAAGGCTGAATATAGACTCAGACTTCTTTATTTCAGTTGATGCGACCCCTGGCAGGTTTCATGACTCACCCAAAAAGCATAAACAGCATCTCCCTGAACTACATAAGCAATTTACTAAGCTGACAAACCCACTGATGGAATTTTTTCCAGGAAAGTCCTCCAAGCTTCTGATAAACAGTGTAAAGTTTATCGCCGAACGGCAGCGAGCGCTGTTTAAATCAAGCTAACGTTAATCGAAGTTTCCTCTGGCTTAGTATGGGACAGCTTTATGTCTTCCTGCGGACCCCAGAGCGTCGAGGAGAGACGCAGAGGCTATCAGCAACTTTTAATTAAGTGGCTGTGAATATGGGAAATGGAAAATTGTTCTGTCAACTCGACGAATGGACTTTTTGATGTTTGAGGCACAACATGCATCTCTATCTGCCGTTTCTATTATCCAATGAACAGATACAAATAGAGATGGAATGAAAAAAATTGCAAGGAGCAAAAGGGGAAGCAAGCGGGGACAACATACGATGCATCTTCCCCCCATCAGCTTGAAATGGTGGAAAATAACAGCAATATCAGAGCAAATTAGGGTCCTGCTTTCTTCTCTAATGCACTGTGATATCTCCTTAAGCCTGAGGTACGGATGCAGACATATTAAAATATGAGGGGGATAGGAATGCTGGATTACTGTGTGATTGCGTTTATGGATTGCCTAGAAATGTTGCCAGATTGAAAGGGACACAACATCTGTGTTTTCACCAGTCTGCTCCATTCCCAAACGTAATAAAAGCAGGAGAAAACTGTCACCCTGGCTTGTTAGGCGCTGCTGTTTGACAAGAGAGATGGTGAGATGCCTTCGATTACGATAAACAGGGAAAAAAGTGAATGCGGAGAGAGAGAAAAAATTAATGAGATATGGCTTGAAGGAAGACTGGAGTGATCCAATCACAATCCGTCTCCCACGACCGATGTCAGCTCTCAAAGACCTCACAATATCTCAGGCAGCGAGAGCGAGGAGCCGCTATCTGAAAGAAAATGACCCCTGGGGCAGCGCTCCCATTGACTCCTTCCTCCATAGGAGGAGGACCACTTAAAAAAGGGGAGAAGGAAAAGAAAAAAGATAGATGAAGGAGAGAAGACAGAACAAATTGCTTTAAAGCAATTAATTTCCACTTCTCTCCTTGTGTCAGTCCTCTGGGTGGGTGTGCGTGTATGCGTGTGTATGTGTGTGTGTGTGTGTGTGTGTGTGTGTGTGAGAAAGAGAGAGAGAGAGAGAGAGAGAGAGAGAGAGAGAGAGAGAGAGAGAGAGAGAGAGAGAGAAAGAGAATCTTGTGAAACTCATTCAGCTCAAGCCCTCTCCAGATCTCTAGGAAGAAAGCAATGCAGCTGGACACTGTGAAGCAGCGTGCTCAACATGATTATGGAGAGACTCTAGAGTTGCACTTCAAGATTAAAGCTATGGAAATGGCAAATGTGAGGCATTTAATGTGTGTTCACAATTGAACTTCGGCGTGTTCAACTCTGAAAGGAAGGGAAAATGACACATTCAATGCTGGGTTGCCAGGTGTTGTAGTGCATTCAACAGAAGTTTCTTCCAAATGTCAGTCATAAGCTTGGCTCTGCTGTGAATGCAACTTTTGAATATCTTGATTTGGTTGTTTCTAAGCTGTTTTCAGCCTTTTAAGCACGTGTGGCCATCTGTTTATTGTCTTCTTTATCTGCAATGATTGACATTTAGATCCATTAAAGAACTTATCATCTTAAAACAGGTCCAGACTTGGTTACAGTTTTCATTCAGACGTGCTCCAAACTTTCTTGAATGTTCATAGTCCATCTCCAGAATGTCCTTTTGCTGATACTGGTAACAGTACAGTTTAGGGCTGAATAATACTTGGGGAAATAAAAAAACACAGGCCTAACTACGTATATCAGGCCTTAAGCCAGAGGAGACAGAAGCAGAGATCAGGGATCTCAGAGATTCCCGGAAGATGCCCCCAGATATAAGAGGGAGGCGTAAATTGCACCTGGGTTTGTAGACTAGGTCAAACCCGCCCTTCAGGTTTGAACTGTCCAGTGATGTTGGTGTTAACCCCCAGAGAAGCATGCTGGGAAAGTGAAGGAGAAAGTGGGCCAGTTATCGCAAAGATGTGATCAACCAACAAATACAATTTAAACGTCTACATTTATACTTTTACATTCATGTTACATATTCAGTTTGTTACGAACCTCTGTGGTTCTATATGCTTGTGCAAGTGTTGTTGTATGTTCTCTGCAAGCTTTGTATGTTCTTTGTATGTTTTCTGTTAAGTGGAAGCTCCACCCCTCAATGACCTTGCAGAGGAGTATAATGGCTCTGGACTCACAGCAGAACTGGGTCGTTTGCGGATTCCTTTACTGCTTCAAACTGCTACACCTTGCTTGAGTAACACTTTCTTTGGACTCCAGACTTCACCTCATTTGACTACATTTTTTTTATTTTTGGTTTTGTGTGCAGATAGTAGGGAAATTGTTTTCTTTTCTGTTTATCTTCTTGTGCATTTTTTGGCTAGTTAGTTTGGTTTTGTATGTAGGTAGCTTAGTTAGAAGAATCCACTGGGATTCAACGGGATCCACGTGTCTGGTCCAGTTTGAAGCAACGTCTTTAAGAGGAGAACCACTTCAGATCTGACAACAGTCTTGGGGTTGCTAGCTGAAACAGAGAAGCAGTTCTTGCCTCTTGTGTCCTTTTATCCTCAATAGGTGTTACTTTTGTACGGAGCAGTTCACAAAACTACATTATTTGGACATGGTTCCGGTCTTGGCAGATTAAAAACTTTATTACACTATATACACATCCACACTACAGAGTAAAACAATTCCCTGTGATGACCTGGCAATCTGTGTGTGTCCCCCTAGCTTTCAGTCTTTGAGGCACCAGCAGGCGCTGAGAGTCTTAAACATCTAATAAAAAAAATTAAATGCACTGAATACCTGGGATTAATTGATGAAGACAGTCCAAAGCTGAAGAAATCCCAGCCTGTTTTTCTGCTGTTCTTCCACAGCTACGATCTGACCCTAAGGGTTTTAGATTCTCACCCGCATGCTGACCGCAGCAGCACTGCCTCCATCTCCATTACAAGAGCTCTTAGGCTCCAGAGAGGACATTCATCGCTCTGTGTGGCCACAGAACTTCCTGTAAGAGAATCACTTCCGCCCCTTCATTTCTATAATAGTTCAAACATTTCTCCTCCAGAACATGGTATTTCCATTTGCAGACAGCCTTACGTCAACATCAGACCAAACGCAGAACTAACACACATAGCTCCTTTCCTGATGCCTTGTTAATGTATTGAAAGGTTATCAAGTCCGCCTCCTCGACACGTAATCTACACGACGACCGTTTCTGAGGCACTCACAGAGGAAGCATCTACACCAATTACAGATCATTTCCCATCCCAAGAGTGGGATGCCTTTAAAACGGTTATCTCAGGTCAGTGATGGATCATCGTGTCGCCTAGGCAGGTGTGAGTGCACTAGAAACAATTGCAGGGAAATTAACATATTAAAACTGTCAAATCATTGTAAATCTTTAGCAATTTCTTCACAAGGGAGTCCTATGCAGCTTTCCTACAAGAGCTTTTCCACAAGCTTTCCTTAAATTCTTTGGTTGAATTTAATTTTGAAGCATAAAATTAATAGTTTCTGATGGAGCTAAAATAAATTCTATTTCAGAAAAATGCCTGTTATAAAATCTGCTTTAATGATGGTAAGAAATCAAGGGAGAAAAACACCACTGCCGTTTATTGTGAGGTTATGGTTACAAGCCACAGTTAAACAACAAGTACATAATGATTTTAAAATAGATGGCAAAACTGACCAAAAAAAACCTTCCAATGCTGGTGTGTGTGTGTCTACTATATTGTGTATTTATTTGCAAACTGCAAATACAGTGGCTTTAAAACCAGGGAATTCAAGACGCCGAAGAGGAAACAGAAGGGTTGATAGTCTTGTCTTTTGCCTAACTTGTCTTGCACTAGCAGGACCTTCGCAATTCCCCACTGAAATAATGAACTAAACTGAAAAAGGAGCCCCCCACCACGCTGCACCTCTGTGGTATACTGAAGCAGATTAGCAGTAGCCCCATCAATAAGTAAGACATTAATGTGGAACAGCCATAGTCATCGACCAAGATGTTGTTTTTAAAATCCTTCTTGAAATTAAACAGAAAACAACAGAGAAATCGCATTATCAGAGCGTGCTCATTCTTCCTCTAAAATGTAATAGCTTTAAAATAACTTTTCAGTAATATTTAGAGATTTTTTAAGAGTTAGGGATTAACAAATATGTATTTTCCCACTAACTTCATTTAGGTGTGTGGAGATCTTACAAGTAGAAGCAGATTGAAATGGTTTCATGACTTCGCCTGCATACAATAAGCCAAAAAAACGCAGACGAGATTGGGAGACACGTTTTGGGCGAGCTGTCCATGGAAGGGTCTCGGGTCTGAGACGCTGCATTAGTGGGATACTGGTTTGTAGTGCTAAACCTCAAGGAGGATGTTCTTGGATTGTGTTCAGGCTAATAAATATTGTAATAGATTTTGCAAATTAGTGTTTTTGGCAGGCACTCTAATTTTCTTTTAAAAAATGGTCATCAAAGTAGACTGTAGATTTTTTTTCCAGGAATGAGTGAATTAATGCAACCAGTTCAGTGTGTTTCTTCAACAACAAACCAAAGACCATCAAAACTCCAATAACTATCAGAAGTAGGAATTTCACACTATAAGAAGCTAAACGTATTCCAGTTCAAGTTACAAAACTAATAATTAAACTATACTACAAATTAATACAAATATATACAAAATTAATATTAAATACCAAAACTAAAGATATTAGAAATCCTAAAAAATAAGACACATAAAGGTTCTTAATTATAAGATCCTTTACTTACTCCTTACTGGAGCTCTAGTCCATGGTTAACAGCTCTGAACCTAAAGGCTCAGTGAAGGTTAAAAGGTTAGCACATGGGCTTAGATTGTAAATTACAGTGTTACACGGTCAGCTCCCAAGTGAGAGCACATTTTCTGCTTGCCAGGGTTCATGTGAACCCTTCAGTTTGCCCTTTGGACACTGTTTTGTTCACAAAAAAAAAAAAAAAATCAGGATTAAGATATTAAATATTGAAATTGTATCTGTACAGGATGCAAAGCACTTAAAGTCACCAGCATGTTCTTTTAAATAATCAGGAGAGAAAATAATAAAGTGTAATAAAAAGGTTCAATCTCCTGACAACCAAACTTAACCTTAAAATTGCATTTTGTTTTGCATTATGCAAAAAGCTTTTATGTTAAAAGTGTATTGTAAAAAATCAACCTTTGGAAGGTGCTTTTTATACAAGGTGATTTTAAAACAAAGATTTCAATCAGGTGCAGAATGTCCAGCCTTGGGGTCTTCTGTGAACATCAAAAAAGCATTTCCTGAACATTATTTTTCTAAACACATCTGCAAATCAATTTCTTTTTGTTTGAATCATTTTGCAAAAGCTTTTTAATCAACAAGGTTTGAGGAGATTTTAAGATGACAAAAGATCTTAATGACCTTACTGACAATTTTGTGTAATCAAGTATGGACCATATTGCATTTTAAAAGCTATGACAATAAAACGATTAAGTTTAGTTCCATGGCAAATATGTTTGAAAGGTGCATACTTATTATTCCTCATTGTTTATATTTCCACTGCAGCACTGACGATCAATCCATTACAATCAATCTGATCCAAAGATGTTCTTGACTTCAATTAAAATCATTTCACACACTCGAATCTTCGGGTATAAATGAGAACGTTTATACAAACTACAGCCAGAGCCCCAGTGCCACCAGCTTGAACTTTCACGAAGCTTTAAAATCCTGCACACTTGTCTCAGCAGGAACGTCTGAAAATAAAATGTTAAATTATTCAAATGTTTGCAGTGATTCTACCACATGTGTCTCCTCTTAATCTCTGACATTAAGCGGAAGAAAAAATGCTCTTGGTTTGGATTGGATGGATGTTGTGGCCTCTCTCTTTTTTTCCCAGCGCTCTAATCAGAGGTGTTGAATAGGGTTACAGTGATGAAGGAAATGCCCTTTAATGAGAAGAAGACAGGAAGCACTCCAATCAGCCCAGAGTGAGGAGAACATGAAAGAGGCGAGAGGAAACAAAGGAGAGAGCGAGACGGAAGGAGACAGCAAATCCTCTAGCCCTCGCTCTGAGAGAAAGCGGGGTTGGGGGTGGCAAGGTATGGATGCTTTCTTTTCCATCAGAAAAGATCAGAGAAGCCCTTCCTCAATTTTCTCTGATAAGTGCTGAATTACCAGAGGCGGCAAGGCTCGTGTGTGTTTGTGGGGAGAAGTGGGCAGGGCCTGGCGCAGCGTTGAGTAGCACACAAAGACAATCAGGAGACATTCCGAATCCCTGTTTATCGGTCTAACCAATGCACTGTGTGTGTGTGCATTTAAAAAAGGCTTCTCTTTTAAACTCCAAATGCTGCATTCGTTAAATTTAAGTAGAGCTGCCATCATTGACTGAACTTGCAGTCATCATTGATAAACAGCAGTCTTTAGTCTTAAGACTTCGGAACCCTTGCTGCATGTTGGTGATGTTTGAATATGCTCTTTTAAAATATCTAATTTAGGTTTAATCAAACTTAAGACCTCAGTCATAACATCAAAAACACATACAAAACATTTTTACATAATAAACAGTATGTTTTAAATACATAGTTTGAAACCATAAACATCACTTTGATGTTTTTGAGCAGTTATAAAGATTTACTCAAATCTGGCAAACTTAAACACCATTTAAAAAAAAAGATCAGTTTTAGGTTTTTGAGAATGTATGCATGTTTTCTCAATCTCTGGCAACCCTTGCAATCACATTTATATATTTTAACATTCAGGAGTGGTATGTCTTTATCTGGCAACCCTGACAATCAAGTTTGAGATCATGAATGAGTGTTCACAAGAGTTCTCAAGCTATGGCAGCGCTAACCGTCTCTTTTACATTTTTGAGGATTAACGAACGTTTTCTCAAACTCTGGCAACCCTAAACATGATTTTTATGTTTTTCAGCATTTATCCTCAGACTATGGCAATCCTAAACACATTTTTTACTTTTTTAACAGACAAATATGCCATGTAAACATAAAAAAAGATAACAAAAACAACGATTTGAATAAAAGACCCCAAAAATAAAACCAAAATAAAACTATAAACAAATAAACAACAAAACAGAAAATGAAATTAAAACAATCAAAGCACAAAAAAATATAAAGCAACACAACACAACCACAAACATAAAACCACAAGAAAAAGATCATGACAAATTACATGACTAAAATTAAACAAAACATAAAACAACACTAAAACACACAATAAAATAAAAATTCCCTCCCAAAAAGCCAAAACACAATAAACTGAACACAACCATGTTAAAAAATAAATAAAAAAAGACCATAAGACAACATTAAAATAACAGATCACAATACAACACCTTCCAAAAGCTGACTTTTCATAACAGGCATTCTTTAAAAAAATGTAGAGCAAAGTCTTTATTTAAAGAACTAAATTGTATTTGTAACATTTTAGAAACACATCCCCTAATATTGTTCTGAGTGAGTGCGAGTGTCTTCTCTGTTGGAAGTCTTTGGAGATGAAGGTGTGCGTGACCGAAGCAGACTCGTGTTTGTCTGGATCCACAGAACATTGTAGTGAAATAACCCTCGGTAAGCATCACATTTAAACAGCACAGTCCCCGAAGTCTTACCTCTTTATCTGTGAGCGTGTAGATGTATTGATGGTCTGGGCTGAACAGCATGTCTCTCAAAATTGGGTTCCCTTCGCTCACCGCCACGTTTTCGTACAACAGCGCAGGCTGGACCATGGAGTTGACCAGGATCTGAAAGAAGAAGACAAACATTCACATTTAATACGACCCACGGTCAAGTCAATCAAGATTTTAGGCTGAACTGAACCACTCGAGTGGAAAAAAGAAAAACTGGATAGTTTTACGTTGAGAAATCCTAATGGTCTCAACTAAACTGGAACACATGGATCTCGTTCAATAATAACCACAGCTTCTCCATCTGTTTCTTTCCTCGTTGACTTCACCAAAAGTCAGTCCTGCTCCTGCTATTGAAGCAGGGTCAGATGAGCATGACCTCAGCATCCTGTGGTGTTTCAGGGCCTAATGATGTGCTCGGCTCTGGTGCTGTGTCCCATTGATTAATGAGCTTCCCGTCCACCAAGAGCCGAGGGAGCGCATTACCTGGACCCTCTGACACCAACCCAGCTCTAATGAAGAGAGCGCAGTGCACACCACAGCACAGTCCGACCCACTTACAGAAACACACCAAGGCCAGCAAAGTTTCGCCACATAAAGCCTCACAGCACAGAAGGAAAGATTTGCAAGAAGAATCGTAGTCTACTCACACCTGGGAGCTCACAGAGTGGCCTATCTGGGTCAAACCCTGCGGCTGAATACAAAGGAATAAAATTACACAAAAACATCTGTAAACAGAGCAAACATAACTGATTTTTTATCATTAAAAATGTTGCGGGATCAGGTACCAAAACCGCAATTATTAAAATAGTGAGGAGGTGCTATTGGTCTAGGTAAAAAGTTAAATAGTATTAAGTAAAATATAAATTAAAATAAAATAACACCCCCCAAAAAAACAGATAAGTCAACATAAAAACATAAAATATGACAAAACGCAAAAAACATAAAATAATAGGCATAAAACAAAAACAAACAAAAAGAAAAAATATAACCCACTGTTATAACAAAACTTAAAACAAGACAAAAATCTAAAATAAAACACCACAACATAATCAAGGCAAACAATAATAGTCAAATAAAATAAAAAAACTGAACGCAAAAGAAAAACCTACCCAAAATGCCACCAAAAACACAACATGAAACAATAACAATAAACAGATCACAAAATCGCAAAAACATTAAAACAAACAAAAGTCTAATTTACAACATAACATAACAAAATACAATACAAAACAAAACATAAAACAACACTAAAATATAACAAAGTTCAACACTACCATCAAAATATCAAAAACTCACATAATTGTGACAAAATAACTGAAAATAACTGAGAAAATGACAAAAAACATAAAAAAACACAAAAAATTTAATAAAATTGAACACCAACATCAAAATAACAAAAACACAATTTATAACAGTAACAAAAAAACTGATCACAATAACCAAAACCAGAAAACCATCAAACAACAAAAAAGATATTAAAACAAGAAACAAAAACAAAACCAAAGAAAGAACAAAAAACAACAAACGAGATTGCAAAACAAAACCAAAACACAACAGTATCAAAAAAACAAAAAAATAAAGGATACTACTATGTAACAAGATTAACCAACAACGAAATACAAACAAACTAAAGAGAAAGGAACTGCTGGTTTTGATACGCAGTTACTTCGTTGGGTATCGCAGCCAGGGGATGTGCTTCATCATGAAGCGGCGGCAGATAAGAGCTCAAGGACGGCACAAACTCTTCCTCTGCCACGGCTTCTGGAACCACGGCCAACAGATCTGAAGCTATGCACTGGCTAGTATGTAAGAGCAGAAAAAAAAAAGCTTGGGCTTGGCTAATAAAACTTTGACCAGATCATTTCTGGAGTATTTGATCTGTGCACAACAAATCTATATTTTGATTAAGAGACAACAGAGAGGCTAAAATTCTACAGCTTACAATTGAATTATGGTTCTCTTTAAATCAAAACTGACCAAACGTCCTTGTGGAGGCCTTCGCTAAAGAGTATTCCACACTCATATCGGTCATGCCTAAACAAATATCGAACTGGTGCCACCTAATTAGATGAATATGTTGGATGCTTTCACATTACCTTCTGATGTTTATGGTTGCATTATGGTAAGTGATGAGTGAATCGTTTCAGTCTCAAGCAAGCGTGTCTAGCCTAATGCTGCTGACGGCACATCATGAGCGCATTGGGTAATGTCTGAAAATAGGGACCTATAAATTAAGATCCTGAGCCCTGCCGTGTTCCTTAATGCAGGTCTATGGATGAACAATAATTAAAGGTGGACCAGGGTTCAGCGAGAGGTCAACTCTGAGGGCCTTGGAGAAAATTAAAACAAGTCTGCTCTCTTTTAATGACACCGGAGTCTTTGGTAAAGCATGGCAGAAAGAGTGTTGGGTTGAAGTCTACAGACAGATGTTCGAGAGCCTTAAATTAAACTCTTCAGATAGGAAAGAGAGGTAAAGAAATGGGAAGGTGTGTCTCTGAGGGGCTTTACGTTTCAGTAAAACCCGAAACACTGTTTGATTGACAGGAGTTTGGTTGAGAAATCCAGCCGATTCTCTGCTGGAGACTGCAGAGAGCCATCAGCTCTCCGCTGTTGAAAATCATTTTACTCCATCTCGGATGGGGAGCGGAGACATTTGGATAATTAAATCAAACAGGAGGGCACTTTCCAGATGAGTCTGAATCCAATTTCATTAGTGCCCTCTCAGCCACGGATAATGTGCGGACCATGAGGTCGCTCCCGGACGTTCCGTGTCTTGACATCAACGCGCTGGAGAATGATCAATAAAGGATGCAAGGGAGAAGCGGAGGATTGAAAACATGCTGGGCTCTTTTTCATGCGGCTGAAGTTTGACCTCAGATTGGTTTTCTTTCGATTAAACTCACAATTAATTGTTAAGAAATTAACTGAAAAGATAACTGTTAAAAAACCACTGAAATACTTGTACCAGTAAAATAAAAAACTAAAATATAAACATAAACATATGGATATATTTTTATAATTCAAAAGTTTTTTTTAATTTTTTACTTATTTTCAGTTCACTCTTCAGATTGTTTGTGTGTGCTCCTTCACATTACACAGCACATGTGACTTGTATCCTTGCTGTGACCATCCAGCTCACTGTGAGAAGCTCATGTCCAGAAAATGGCTTTGATAAAAACGAAAGTAAACAAGGACGAGAAAAAGATTTGAGGCGATTGTGTGGCTTTTTTAAGTTCATTTTCCGTTCTGTTGTGTCTGAGATGGTTTCAACCAATCAAGAAGACAAAGAGATATTTATTCATTCTATTACTTCACTTTCTTTCCACCGACTGTCTTCAGCTCTGAAATGTGTTGTCTGTCCCCAAACAATGATGTAAAAGTCAGAGAAATTAGACCTGGCTGTTCAAACTGAGGTCGTATTGCAAAAAAGATATAAGATATGTATCAAAATGAAAACCACATATGACAGATCATATTTGAAAAAATCTGAAATTATCTGTTCAGACTTTCCTAAAACTATCAGATACAGGTTGGCTGTGGGCAAGAAATTGGACATGGGTCACTGCAGTATGAATGTAGCCAAACAAATGATGATATGTAATAGAAGGTTTAGTTAAGCAACAAAATGCAATAAAATAAAATTAGCTCATGTAAACCTTATGGGTGAAAAGAACAAATAAAATCCTCGGCCAAGACCAAAAAGTCCTTCAAGAAGCCAGGGTTAAGACTGCAATCATAGACAAGGCGGGAAAGGCCTACAAGACCATGGCCAAACATCTAGCTCATAAGCTCATGAGAAGAAACACAAAATAACCATCAGTCCAGGGCTCAGAGCAAGATGCCAACTCAAGATGTCAACTTTTTTGATTACTGTATGAGCAAAAGTGTATACATTCCAAATTTTCCTTTTTCTTTTTTAACAGGTACTAATGCACCTGCTAACCCTAAGTTCATAAAGCCTCATTTTGCCATCACTAGATTGAGAGGCTGAGGAACAGTGCAGAACTTAAATATCCAGGGGTGAAACGAAGCACCGGTGACCAACATTACACTAACAAAAAAAAAAAACATGAAGAACTTAATCAGAGGAGAGCATGGCGGCTTCTAAAGACAAAGAGATGAAATACTGAATATGACAAAAAAAACTGATTACTGCAGAAAATTGAAGTGAACTCTAGAGAACATCCAAACACTACTCAGAAAACGTTGTGATCAAGCTAATAACCATCTGAACAAGAGGTAAAACTGCTCTTTGCTGCGCATCGTGACCCATGTCTCCCATACAGATTCACCTTGAATACCTAAACAGTACGCTTGAAAGCATTGTGTCAAAACTTATCCCTAAAACCAAACATCTGAGAGACAATGAATAGTGCTTGACTGTCCAAGACGATGTTGCCTCTGAAGGCCTTGAGCATCACCGTTTAGCAAGCGTCTCTTAGCGCTCACATCTCCAGCCTCTTTGACCTTTTTCTGGAGGGCATCCAAGGCTTCCCATGGCACCTGCTGACTTCACAGTCTGCATCTCTCCGGCTAGAACAGACGCAGGTACACACAAACCCAATGGGCTTGATCAGCATGAGGGATTACTCTGTGAAATTAATCATCTTTCTCTGCCATCCTGCTACCCTCGCAATAGGACTCTTGCCAAAAAGCATCCACGGACAGAAAGTCCCAGTGGGCACAATGATGGCATGGCACGCTGTAGCTCCCTGCGACCTGATGTCCACTCCCTGGTGAGTTTCATCAGTAATACGGCGAAGAAACAGTGGCAGGGTTGGTTTTCACATGCACGGATAGCTTGAATAATCCAGCTGGAGATGCACAAGATCAATGTCGCATCTGTGCTGTAGCGTTCAGCATCACGGTGATTAAATGATACAGGGAGCAAGCAAGAGAAGAGAGGGAAATAATAAAAGAAGAAGAGGAGTCAATGTTGTGTCCCAGGAGAGCAGCAGGCATGTCTCAGCCTCCACCCTGTTTAATCTTTCAGGCTCTCCATGGGTACGGCATCTCCTCCGCCACTCACCCCCGCCGCTACTACAAGCTCCATTCGCATGCTCTTGACATAACTAGGTCTCCCTGTGAATAATAAACCAGACGCCGGGTTTCTGCCTTTGATATGCAGGCCTTGAAGTAAAGATCTGCATCTGATTGAGCACAATCACTGGCTAATTAATGAGATGGAAGGCACACGCTGGGCCAGCGCTGGCCCAACACGCTGCCACCGGTGTCCATCCTGGTTCATTCCCCAGAGAAGACTGCAGCAGAGCCTGGAGGAACAGCTTCAAAGAGCCTCCTGGGACAGGGAGACAAGGCTTTCTGCACTGAACATCCTGATAATATGATTTTAACAATAGGTATCAATTGAAAGAGATGCAGATGTGTGTCAACACTACTATTGAGGGCTTCGCGGCTTTATAATTGTTTTTGCTCAGAAGACAATGCTGAACAATATTGGACCAAATGTGTAACAGTCCATAACTGAAACATGCTATATTGACATTTTTTTTTACATTTGTACCAATATTTACTAGCATACTAAATGACAAAAAATACATAACACCCTCACAATCATTATAATTCCTCATCGTCCCCGTTTATAACCGGTAATCCTCAGTAGGTGCAATAGGTCTGAGCGTCCCATTCAAATGCACTTAATCGGATATGCAAGTGTTGGCGATGCTGTTTGCTTTACTTGACAACGATTGAATTTCTGATTAAGAAAACATATTTAAAATAAAAATAAAAGTATATAAATTGAAATCGTTTTTTACATAGAAATAATTTAATAAACAAACAAAAAAATACATTACATTTTGAAAATACATAAATAAAATATAAGTATGAATAAAAATACCAACAAAAAATTCAATAAACAAACAAAAAGTACTTCAAATGTCAAAATGCATAATTAAATAAAATCTAAAAATAAATTAATTAATGAACGTCTGGATTGTTTCTGTTGCTGTTCTAGTTTACTTAAACAGTAACCTCAAGCTCACTTTTAAGCAACATTTAACTTTAAACTTGTAAAACGAATTGAACCTTCTCCACACATTGGAGCTGCCAGTAGGTGTTGCAGGTCCTCACTGGTTTATCTGAATGGTTTGATAACACCTAAACTATTTGAGCCTTGCTTTTCCACTCAACACAACCTCCAATAACAAAAGATGTGTATATTAAGTTTATTTGTTTAGTGACATCAGATCAAGTCTAAGCAAGAGCCAACATCTATGATCTTCAGTTGTATAATTTTATAGTCGCCTCTTAACTCGTTTTTCCATCTAAATCATTTAAACCACCAGATGCTTCCTCAGATCAGGACTTTGACATGCTAATTAAATGCAGCTCAGCTATCCGCTCAGCTAATCCTCTACTTGGAGAAAAACAACTTGTGTATCACAGGCAGCAGGGTCAAAACCCTGAAAGCCATGGAGAGAGTATTCACCGAGGGAGAACTTTGTTTTGTGGTACATCCAAAATATACTCATTGGCTCAGATGGGTTTCGCAGGGTAAACAAGTGCACCTCGTGGGTATCAGAACTAAGACGATGTCAGAAGCAAGTCGAAAGTGGAATGGGCTAATCATAGAGGTCTCCAGACGGTGGTCTCTTTTTTTGCCTCATCCATACGCGTTCCATTATGGGAGCTTTTAAAAGAAGCACATCAAGCTCTTACAAACTGCTTCAGTATCTGATTTGGCCCTGGGTTTGAAGGCTCCTTGGATATTTGGAAGGAAACCAAAGTTCTATTTTCATTTTTGTCATCTTTACTTTCCATCATACACTCTCATTTCTTTCTCCTTCAGGTCCTCTCGACACAAACAGACGCACTCTGGCAGTCAAGCAAGACAGACTACATGGTTAAAACTAGCTGGAAAAATGGGATTTTGCCCTGCAGTGAGTACAAAAGCTGCTCTTAAGTCATCAACATTTGTCACAAGCTGCAATGCTAGAACGGCTAGTCCACCGCTTGTAGTCAAACGTCTGACAAGCGCTTCTTGTGGACAAATACACCGAGAACATTGGGTACTTTGGAGCTCAGGAAAACGCTGGAGAACTAGTAGTCATTAAAAAAGCCTTTAGTGATTATTTTGTGTAGATTTTTCTGCATGTAAATACTCTCCAGATGCTTCATTGGATTGCAGAAACATTGTGTTCCGCTATTGTACAGCGTGAGACCTCCATAACTGTCAAACAGAAAGACAAATTACGTGAACTTGTGAAGTCTATATTTTAAAAACTTTGTTAATGCAAGACACTTTCAAGAGTCAAGCTAAACATTATATATTATGCATATAATGTAAATTACGTACTATAGAAATTAAGCTAAATCTGTCTTTTTAACAAACCAGGTTATTTTAACTTATCATGTTTATAACAACAACAAAAAAATAATAATACAAAATATATATATATATATATATATATATATATATATATATATATATATATATATATATATATATAATTTATTTTTTCCCTTATGTCAGTGACGCTAACAGCTAGACCTGGATCCACCTTCTTGATCATTTTTCTTCTCTGGTAGGTAAGTGTAATGTGTCCTTTAGCATCCAAGTAAGCTCCTTGGTGCTTTCTCTGTGCATTAACCGTCAACATCGCTCTGTTTATATTGAGAGAGAGAGAGAGAGAGAGAGAGAGAGAGAGAGAGAGAGAATGAGTGAGAGTGAGAGTGAGAGCCCCAGGTGGAGGTCATATTCTCTGTCAGGTAAATATTATTTGCATTATTGTGTTCCTGATCGGTTGCCCTGACAATTGGTTGGCTTGAATATTGGCCATTGGCTATGCGCCCGCAGATGGCTGGTTTGAAACAGAAAAAAAATACCTTCACTTGAATGGGATCACATATGACGGTGTGAAACCGGAAGTTTGAGATATGCATGTGTTTTCAGATTCCACTCCGATGAAAGTTGAGCTGAATTTAACTTTGACCTGCTATAAAGCATCACATGACGTGATTATAAAGCACTGGATAAGTGAGGAGAGAGCATGGGCTTACTAAACTGTTGTTTTAAAGCAAGATCCAAATTTTTTACATGTTGATGTGAAGTACATTAGAGTGAACAATCTTGGTGTTTGGATGATTTATATTTTCAGCTTTTTTTAAACAATAACAGGTGGATAGGGTCTTCCTAGACACACGACCATGCATGAGATAAAAACGCAGCTAATTACAGTCTGGGAATTATGTTACATTAATATTATACCTTAGATTGAAAACTAGCAAAACAAAAAAAAAAGAAAAACAAAACACCTAAACAATGATGTCCTTCTGAAGAAATGTCATGATAGATAGTTTCAATCTAAATTACGCTTTTTTGGCTCTCAATTAGCAGAATATAGAGAAAAACTGTTTATTGTCCCAATAAGCATAAGCAGTATATAAAATAGGATTTTTTTTATTAATAGGTATAAAGAACTGTAAACCTGCAGATTTTTAGCCTTCTTTGTTCTTGACAATAATTTATACTCAATAAAAAGAACAGCTAAGCCAAAACTACCATACTCAAGATACAGATCCTAAATACACCAATAAACAGCTACCAGAGCAAACAGATCTCTCAAAATTAGCACAAACCTCGAGTCCCCTTTGAGGGTCGCACCCCATGCAACAAGCCGCTCAGTTTGACACGGCTCTGTAATTCTCAATGGCAGCACTCAGCGTGTGTCGCCCAAATGCCATCTGCAACAATAGAGTGAGGAAATAACCCTGACAAAGCCAAACAAAAACTCTCATAAGGATGAGAACATACTTGACACATCAAAGCCAGGAGAGAGAGTGCGACATTTTCCCAATCTCACCTCTGCAAGACAATCTGACATACCTGAGCACACCGAAAATACAGCGTTTGAGCTCTGAGGAAAAGGACGCGCTCCACAGGGACGAACTACCTGCCGGTGCTTGAAAACTAGAGAGACAAATACAAGATACAATCTGCAGGAGGTGAGCAGGTCAGAAAAGCCCAGTGAAGTCTTCTTCGCCTCCTGCCCTCAAACTGATGGTGTAATAATGCACCGATTGAAAGGTTTTTTTTTTTTTTCATGTAGTTTGCAAGTATTGGAACAAATTGTGGACTTGCAGACACAAATTTTATAGGCTATTCAAGTCTGCAGCAGAACCACACAATGATCTTCATGATACGTCTAATAAAACAGTTAGTCTTGAAAGATTACCGAAAGGTAAAAGCAGAGGATTTTTTAATAATAAATAAGTAAAGAATTATCCCGCGAGTAAAAGGAAATGTCACAGGCGGATGCAGATTAATTATGCTTATACATTAACATACATCTCTATGCAGCTAATATCAGCAAGTCATTCCCAGGCACGACTGCTCCTCACAGACCAGAAGTGGCTTATTCGATCTCGCTCATAAATTCCACAGATAGATTGAAATTAAATTCCAGAATGTTTATGTGCACGCAGGCGCGGAGGTGGCTAAGTGTGTGTTGCCAATTAAGCTCCTCGTCTACAGTAAATGTCAATGCACACTGAGACACTTAACCTTCCATACAGACTGACGGCACATTTCAGAAGACGTTTAACCGTTTCCACCCTCCAGCCAGCCATGATTTCACACAGAACCATCAACTTCCACATTCTGCTGCACTGACTGATGCCAAATGAAATCCTGCGGACCCGAGAGAACATTCTATGCAGTGTGAAATGCCAGAGGGAAGCAAACAAGCTCGGGAAGAAATGGCTAAACCATAAGACAGCATCCTTTACAATAAATGAACATGTTTTTTTGTTTGTCTGTTTGTTTGTTTACTATCAAAAGTACTCTCTACTAAAAAAATTTTTTTTGCAAAATGTCTGATATTGTTAAAATGCATAATCTGAAAATGAACAATCTTGTTTTACAGAAAACCCTAGAATACCTTTTTTTTTATATAACCATGAATAGATTTGTTTTGGTCTGCTGATGAATGCTACCTGAATCAATTTATATAAATTAAAAAGAAATTATAAGATTTTTTTTTGCACTTCCTGGTTTGAAAGGAAATACAGGCTAACCAGTGTCAATGGGTTCTCGCCGTTGTTTCTCACCATTTCCTCAAAAGTTTCTGTTGTAATGAAAGGAAAAATGGGTTTTAAGAATGTTAAGAATGTGTTAAAACTGCAGAAATTTTGCTCAAGATCGGGAGTCTACCTCTACCAGCAGTCAGAAGGTAATCTCTTCTCTAATATGTGTTGGTTTGCTGCTATATGACATTCCGTAAATGTGACAATAAAAAGCATTGTTTCCTTCTCTTGCAACTTCTTGTTTTGTGCATTTCTGGCTCCTTGGCATCGTATAAACTCAGACCGGCCACGCCCTCTTTTAATGGGATTTTTGAGACTGCGGCTTAAAAGCAACCTGCTGAGTCAGGGGGGTGATGTGACTCTAAAGATAAAAAAAGGATGAATTGGTGAATTCTTTCCTGTTAATTCTAAATCTAAATGCGAGTGTAAAAAGGTGTTATGAAGAAAAATGAATGTCCGCATAGTATTTGTGTGGCTTAATTCAGAGCGCTCCGGTTTCTTAAGTGCCATTCAGGTTTAGTATAGTGTAAAGCAGAGTTGTTTGTTGTCATAAAAATTATAGTTTGTTGGATGAAACTGCTTCATTCCACATTCTAAAATTCTTTCATTGAGATTTTGAAATGAACCTGTGCTAATACTTAGCTAAGCAGCATGCTAGCACTCATTGATGAATAACAATAACTAGATTGTTTAGCAATCATGCAAGAAGTAATAGTTCATGAACCAGTAAACATTTCCACATGCAGATAACTGCTGAGAAGAATGGAACATGTTGTAGATTTTACTTGCAAAATATTTACTTTTTATTTTCTTTTTTGTTTAGTTCTTACGTTTTTTTTAATGAATTCATAATGAATTACAAAACCATTCATTTATTTAAAGGGAAAGGCTACAACCACATTTGGTGCAAAAAAAAATTGTCACTATTCTTGATTTTATTTGTTTCATTAACAATAGCTAACAATTGCATTGCGAAGGATATCATGACAAAGGCTAACATTGATGTTAACGACACTAAAGAGTGTTGAGTCAAACATTTAAATTACTGCATTGGAGCATTATGAATGGTTAAGTCTTGCATTGGAAAGTGATTTTGAATGTGCACTTAGTGCAAAACTAAAGAACTCAAGTTAGGAATCTTTAGAGAACACCTAGATTTGACTTTGAATATTCATTTCTTTAATTCTATCAGACGAAACTATGCTAATGAGGGAGAAACCTCTCCAAGAAAAAGCTTGTAAAAGGAAGAAAATCACCCCAATACAAAAATCCTTGTCAGTTTCAATCATGACTTGTGAATAGATGTTCTGTGGGAGTGCATTTTAGGAGAACCGTGTATAGAGGGAGCCAGAACAGAGGGAGTCTGTAGAAGGTGATGGCTGAGAAAAATCTCTTTGTGCCATCTGCAGCAAAAAAAGTGGTGAAGACTCTTAGCCGGTAGAAAAAAATGTCATAGTAGCATTTCTGACTTATTTTATATAAAAAAAAATGCTAACAACTGTTTGGTTTCATTAGCAAAGAATAGTCACATCAAACGTGTTTTTAATGTCTACAAGAACACAGCACCTAAAGTGACCTTTATTTTTTATATTTTATATATTAGAGAAACACCTCTCGAAACAATTTTAGCAAAACCTTGTTACGAGCTTAACACCATACGTTTAGAGTTTAACATCTGTTTTTTTTTTCTCAGTTCGCTTCTCATTTCAGGTCTGGGAAGGTGTGCGTTGAGCTCATCTGAGCTAGCGTATTAACCGCAGCCCTCAGTGACATGCAGCCAGCGTAGCATGAGAGACAGAGGGTCGCTAATGCATCCTCGCGCTAATCGCTCAGCGCGGGGGTGCAGAGACTCAGTCGGGGTCGCTGCTGATTACTGCACACCAACCATCCGTCCTGCTGACCACACTAGCATACACACGACCACACAGCTATCCACTATTAGCGTCTAACTGCTATCTTAACCTTCTGTGTTTGGGAAAAAATGCTTGGCAGCATAATTACTCAAACAAAACTAAAACAGTTTTTGCCACAAAATTACATTGTTGTCTCAGTTTTAACACGTAACTGCTTAGTTGATACTATACAATAACAGGTGCTAATGGTGCTAATAAAAAAACATGTTTTCTGCAGCAGCTTTGTTTTAATTTATAAACAACATTGTTTTTGTTGTCATGTCAATACATATCTGTATTTGCATACCTTAATATAGTAATCTAGTTTCTTTACTAATAGTAAATAATTCTGTGGTCGCTAGCTTTGAATGTAGGGCAATCTAATTAAAGGCAATGGAATTTTTCTTTAACCATAGCATAACAAATTTAACACCACCTAACACTAATTTAAACAATTTGAAAAATGCGACTATACTGTGAGCTCTTAAAGACAAGTTCATTTAAAACATACTTTTAATTTTACTCATTTAAGAGCACCCATTATGCCTCTTCCCACAGTTTAATAGTAAAGGTGCCTAGTCATGGCACAATAAATAATTCATAATAATTATTTGACCCCTCTAAACAATCACTGCAATTTTCAAAACCGTTTTTCACTGAGATGCCTTATTAGCTCATCTGATTGGTTAGTTGGCGGTGCTATGCCCAATGGGCATCGATATGGTCATCGAGCCGTTATGAGCTCCCTGATAAATAAAAAAGTATTACGGATTACATAAACATGTTGTGTTCCTAACATCTCTAACCGAAAAGTTGATCACAGAAGCCCTTTAACACTATTGAAAAAATAAAAGAGGAACTTTCAACATTTACCTGGCCCTTTCAAGTAGTTAATAAACCTATTTCTAAGATGGAACATCTCATTACATTAAATAGCTTCCAATTCAAGCTTGGGTCAATTCTGGGGCTCTGGACCCCAACGCTGTGATGCTTCTTTCCAGTAGAGGGAGTTAGAGCAAACATCTGTGTCTCTCCTGCTCGGTGGACACTGGCTAGCAAATTAAAACCATCCATCAACATTATGGCTTTTAATCCACACATTCCCCGTAAACACCTATTTCTTTACCCGCTCTTTCTCTCCTATATCCTCTCTCTTTCCTCCAGGCCTTCAGTCTGTATTACAAAAGACACTAAATCATTAACCTACTGCAGCATGTAAAGCGGCTTCCGCGTGACTGGCGACAACACAACTGAGCAGCTGCAGCTGGAGATGAGAGGAGCACTTTTCAGGGGATGCCCACTGTTCGGACTGAGGTGGAATGAAAATAAAGAGAGAAAAGCCTCTATGATGTCACTTCAGCAGGATTTACATCTGCGTTGACACCAGTTAGAGTAAGGTCAGAGGTCAAAGTTCAAGAGACTATCAGATGAAGAGGCCCCATTGAACTACGACTCTGGAAATCAATCACATGAAGCCTGGCGTACGGTTGGGTAGACTGTAAAAGTAACAAATAATAATAATTAAAAAAAGAAATCTACTAAACTAAATCTACAGAATTTTGCTACCAAAAAATCCATTGTGACCAAGTTTCCTACTAAAACAACAAACCAAAGAGTTAATATAATATATAGTATATATATATATATATATATATATATATATATATATAAAAATTTTTTTTTCATTTGTTAAAACATACTTCACATTACACAGATTTTAACACAAACATTTTTAATTTAGCATTGAGATTTGAAAAATTACAATTTAGCATTTAACATTACAATTACATTATTGGTTCCTTAAGAGAAGATATAATTTAAAAAACACCTCCTTTAAGGGCAACTACTTTCCCTTTTCAGATGATTTGATATTGATGAAAAGCCTCTACTGAATATGAATACTATTTAGACCTTTAATATGTTATAGTATGTGTATATATAATATATAATATGTAATATGTATATACACACATATATATGTGCCTGATCCACTCCGTTTTGATGGTTGGTTTTTTTACACGTAAACAAATGTTAGCCGAAAGGTTGTTTTTGCATCACAGGTAGGGAAGCAATTAATATTTATTTTGGCAATAACCACAGTGTCACGGTTATCACGATAAGTATGCATTTGGTTGTTTAGGAAACATGTTATTGTTTTAATGGATGTACATATACTTTACATTTCAGTGGTTCAACCGACAAAGTGAATAAAGCATGAGACCTTACTGTAAAATAAAGATTGGTATTTCACAGTAAATGAGCTACTGTTAGGCTTAGCTTACTTCTTGTGTTTGAATAAAAAACTTTTTTTTGTTTCTGATAATAATCCGATAAAATTGGATTTCAACAAAGAAAAATGTCTAACAATATCTGAAAATTCTCAACTTTTTTCTAAACTTTTATTAGTAAATTTAAAAAGAAAAAACAACACAACAGAACTGTTTATATTTCTACAGCATGTATTCATTTTTTTTTATCTAACTACAAAATCAATCGTCCTTGGCCACATTTTTCTTTTAATTTTTAGGGTCACTTTAGGGCAATTTTAAAATAAATCCAAAGGATAACTATAAGTTCATAAAAAAATGTACGTAAACAGTTTGTATGTTTGTGTGAACAGTTCAGGAGTACAGGAGTGTAGTGATCACATATTTTTTTGCTGTTAATATTATATTAGTGCGCAAAACAAACAACTCCTACTTTTAAATAATTTTTCACATTTTTAGTCAATAGTTTATGCATATTAAGGCCAAAAAATAATAATAAAAAATAATAATAAAAGCCAGAGAACCGAAGAAATAAATGCTGTTTGTTATTTGTACTATGGTTTTTCACACCATTAATATTTCATTTAAGGTTTGGTCCACCATTAAACTGCTCTTTGCTTCCAGATTCAACAAAACAGCCTTCTTAAATGCGTTAAGCACAACAATAACGTGCCAGCAGTGCTATAAACTGCCACTTTGAAGCGAAAAAGCCATAAATTTAACCCCAGAGTTCAGCAGTAACGACATCCACCCAACTGCATCCCATTTCAGCCAGTCCTCTTTCCTTATGTTCCTCTTCCAAACCTTGAATAGACGCTGCCCCGCTCGACCGGGGTGTCGCCGCGCGATAAGAGATGTGTGCTGCATGCAAGCACACCGCTGTATTCAGATGTGTAATTACAAAGGAAACGATAAGGCCTCTCCATAGGGACTGCACCACTAATTACAGAGCCACCAGAGCTTCAAATTGCCATCGAAAGCAGCACAATGCCACATTCCAGCACTTTGATGAACAGTCCGAGAAAAAGATTGCAGTGGAACTCTGAGTTATGGCTGTTTACAACTGAGCTGACAAGCTTAGAGTGGAGGAAAGATTGTTGGACAGCTAAGCGGAACGATATGAAGCTTCCAAACGCGCATTCACCTCCTTTTGATCGGCCAAAGCAAACGTTTCCACATGGACCTTGTTGCTTAAGAAGAGAGGGGTCGGAATCCCTGGGAAAACACGAGGGCCAGTAACAGCTCGTGGAAACGGAGCAGGAAAATTACTCATTTTGTGGTCACGAGAGGAATGTCCTAACAGACGTGAGCCTGCCACAAAAACCCCAGCCTCTTTTTCTCACCTTCAGAGACTACAAACAGGCCACAAGCACTTTCATTCGGAGGATAAAAGGCTTTCTCGGTGGAACTTTTCAGCAAGTGTCTCTTCCTCTCAGGTATCGAGAGGGTAAAAGCAGCTGGAGGGAGCATCAAAGGCCTGAAATGCATTGTGAAAGTCTAAGAAAGCAGCCGAGTAACCCGATAGAGCACTAATGATGTATCTCATTCATTCACCAGCAGTTTAATCTAATGCATTATGGGCTTTTTCCTCTAGTCCACGGGGAGCGTAGAGATGATAATGCTGCTACAGTATACAATGAAGTACAAGAGAAAGAGTGAACGCTTGCTTGTGTTTGAAACCACAGCAGCTTCTGCTGACTCGCATCGCATTCTCCAATTCATTTAGTGAGCGCTACATAGTAACAAACGAGAGTGAATCAATCCATCCATCAATTACAGGAAGCCGGGGCATTAATCTAATCTGAGGCCGAACCTGATACCGCTCTCCGGTAGCGAAGGGAAACCGCAAAACTCCAGAGTCTCGCGTGCTCTTCATCTCTCTCGCCTTCAGAAGTCCAGTGCAGCAATAAAGCGGAGCGATTGATGGCCCTTCGTAAAAGCCCTGTTGTTAAAAATGTGAAGAGATACAGAGAGAGAACTCACCGGCAAAGCTGTTTCTGATCATAATAAACTTAACAGTTTAGAAAAATACATTGATGTATGAACTTTACTCCTTGTCTCCCAACAAATTAGAGCTGGAGAGAAGTAGGTCAGCTGATCTAAATGATTTTGGCAATCGGGTTCAAACTGAAAATGTCATAAATATAGAAGATTGCCCCCTATAATCAGCAAAAAAACTACTTTTTTAGGATCTCTGTTTTTAAAGTGAACTGTATGCACAATGAGGGAGGGTCATTGTTGCATGTTAGCAAAAGAAGTACATTTGTATTTATTATATAAAAACATATTTACATTTGATCTGTATATTAAATTGCGATTATTTGTTTATTTATTTATATCATTAATTCGTTAACTTGTTCGTGTACTTATTTATTCATGTCATTTAAAAGCAAAGTTAAACATCAAATATAAATAAAAAATGTGAAGAACATCTGTACATAAAGTTTATATTGTTTGTATCATTATGCTCTAACGTACATTATATTTTTAAGTTCTTACAGTATTAAATTGATACTATAATAAATTTAAACTAAACATTGATACTGTAATAAATATATATTACTGAGGCAAAAAACATAACCAACAAGTGGAGAGTTTTAAATGATCCCAAAATTGTTTTAAAAAGGCACATGTTTAAATATATTGTGTAAACCTATGCATGAATTTAATTATTTTATTATATTGGGAACATATATAAATATATCCATCCATCCATCCATCCATCCATCCATCTATCTGTCTATTTTATCTCCCGATATATATATATATATACATATATTATTTAAAAGTGGAAGCAAACACAAAAATATGTTTTATATCATCCTGCTCCAATGTACATTGTATTTTAAAATATTTTATAAATAAATACGCGTTGGTACTGTATATATTAATTGTTTACACATTTTGAAATTGAAAACAAGGTTATCGGGAGAAAAGATAGATGGATGGATGGATGGATGGATGGATAGAATTTTGCCTTGTTTGGTGGTTAAATATCCAAAGTTTTAAAAACTATATAAAAACATATTTGAATATATAAATAAACAAACCAAAATTTGGACTATAAAAAATATATTAACATACTGGAGTACTTGCTCAAATATTTTTTTAAATTGTGGTTAAATGAAAGCTTAGCTTAACAGGAAAACATAAAAAATATAATATTTTTGGTTTAAACAATGCTATTGCAATTGTTTATATATAAATAATGTATTTATTTGTTTTCTTGTATCTCGTCTGGTACCATCGATGACTCTTGATGTCCAATGGGCCGCATTATGGCGTGGTGATTAGCACCAGACCAGCTCACCTCACTCAAAGAGTTCATGTTCTCCTCACGTGTTTTTAACTACGGGTGTTTTGATTACGCAGCACAAAAACATGCACAAAAACAAATTGATAACTCTTTGTTGTCCACAAATCACCAAATTACCTTATTTTGTTAGTTAAAAATACATGTTCTTAATTTTATGTTGGACTCAGTAACAAGACCAAACAAGGACAAATATAATTGTCTTAATTCAACAGGAACTCTGTAGCTTTTGAACAATATGCTGCCATTCTATTTCTGCCAATTAAACAATTTATTATGAG
Source organism: Danionella dracula (assembly GCA_900490495.1). Classification (NCBI taxonomy): domain Eukaryota; kingdom Metazoa; phylum Chordata; class Actinopteri; order Cypriniformes; family Danionidae; genus Danionella; species Danionella dracula. The sequence continues at coordinate 24,325,933 of UELW01000112.1, read as the reverse complement.
TTGGATATTAATTAGAGCTGCTTTAAGCCCTGTTTTTGTGAACCTGCTTTGAAACATTTTTAAACAAGCACTATACAAATACATTTTGATTGATTGATTGATTGTTTGATTGGTTGATTGATTGGTTGATTATTCACTAACATTGGTTGGTGACTTACTGGCGCTCAGTATTATCACAAACACTGTCATCCTTGTTACGTTTTACTCTACAAAACACACACACACACACACACACGCACACACACACACACGCACACACAAAAAGAGCCCAACATGAGACAGACTTAACGATGACTAGATTTGGATGTTCCTCTCGGTAAATAAGGTGTAAACATCAAAACACTGCAAACTGTTTCATGGGCTCAATCCAATATGGGAAAGCCTTGGTTTGTTTTCTTCATTCTCCTTGAACGGCTGCCATGTTTGGCATGTCATTCCAGATCTGTGTGTTTGTGTGTTACAATACAATAACCTGCCAGTCACACATGGAAGAGTTGGTACCAGCGTCTGTGAGCCGAACGCCGGTTGTAAATGAATATGAATGGCCACGAGAAGCACCGGGAGGGTGCTGCCTGAGGGTACACACACACTCGGCTTCTATTAATCTTCCAGAAACTAACATGGGGGAATAACCAAAAAACCGAATCCAGACGGGCCAAACACACACCCCGAGGCACAGCCGAATCGTGTGGAGTTTCTACAAAAACATTACAAAAGGGTATTCATTGTGCAATGCACTTAAAAGGCCCAGTTGATGCCTCAGCTAAGAGATTTCAGTTTGAAACCAGGAAATAAAGACAAGGTTTCTCCTCATTGTGCTTTTTTGCACGTTTCCTCAACGTCAGCTCTATATCCTTCAGGGGCACTACAGAAAGGAGGAAAAGGTAAAGAGAGGCACTTGATCCTTCCATCCTTGTGCAGGTCATCTCTCCTAACACAACGATTCTGATGGAAGGCACAGCTTCTCATCAGAAGATCAATGCTTGATGTCAAGAGAGGTATTTGATGACATTTGGATTTGAGGTGTTGTCTATCTTACATCCAATGTGACAGATCGCAAAGTTTAACATTTACGAATATCCTCAGAAACATATCTTGAAAACAGCTTTCCGGAGCTCTTAAATATCGATCTTCCTCAATAAAGTTACTTGTGATGGTTTGATGTCCATGAAACGCTTCACATTTTATGATTTGGATTTTTTGGAGGGTGAAAAAAGTGTTAAGGTAAACTTTTTGTATCCTATTAATAAACAAAATCTCAATCATTAATATTCTTTTGTTCTTGCTTCAGATTTTCAGTGAACTGTGCAAACAAATACAATTTTGTTTTTGCTATAGAGGTTGAAACGTTTCAGAATGAGCCATAGACTTGTTTGGTTTCATTCTCATTGTGCCTGAAGGCTTTGAAAATTGTTCTTTTAATGCCGTTACACTTGGCATTTGCAGAATTTAAAAAAAAAAATTAAGTCTTGAAGACTGTTTGTTTTTGTTTTTTTAAGAATTTTTGCATACTTCAATGTACAGCTATGTACAGGTGAATGTTTCATAACAATCTAATTCATTTTAGTTCGACTTTAAGTCTTCATTTATTTTAGCAATAAAAACATGTTTGTTTTTATATAGAACACATCTATAAGAAGACAGAGGCTTAAAATCCTCCATCTTTCACTGAGTGATCTGTTTCTTCACATCTACAAACTGAAATACGACTTACATTGGAGGACATGACTACAAAGATTATAACCTAATATATCACAATAGCATGCTAACGTTCTTATTTAGTGTTAGAAGTGAAACCCAAAACTCAAAATGATTTTATCTCATGATATGCTTGCAAACCTGTTGTTGAATGTGACTTTTATTTTGCACTTTGATCACCTGTGAATGAAGACATATCTTAGAAACTAGTCATGTAACTAAATGTCATTTTAGGAATATTCTGTTGTTGTGTTGCTTCTTTTTTTCATTCGCTTTTGTATTCTAAAATGAAAAAAAAAACATGTAAAAGAAGTTTTAGAAAAAGAAAAGACTGAACTAACAGCTAATGAGTTGCCTCAAAGTTTTTAGGGACACTCTCTAAGAAAGAAAGACAGAAAGAGAGAGAGAGAGAGAGAGAGAGAGAGAGAGAGAAAGAGAGCAAGAAAAAGAAGAGAGACATCAAGAAAAATAAGAGCAAGAGAGAAAAAAGAAAGAAAGAAAGAGCACAAAAAAGAAAGATTGAATTGGATTTTTTTTTTATAAAAACAAACATTTTTTATATTTTTAAAAATTGAGATCATTGAATGTTGAGTAAGTATAAGTAGCACTTCGGAATGAATATTTTTTTTCTTCTTCTTTGTCTCTGCATGTCCTTTAGAAGTGTTTTTGAAGTCAGTTCTAAACAGTACCTTCACAGACCGATGTTAAATAGCACTAAAAATGTTCCCCTATGATTACGAGCTGAAGAGCCAGATTTAGTTTTACGTAGAGGCATTTTTAGATTGCAGTTAAACATGTAGATTTTAATTTAAGAATGGCAACACTGAGTAAAGCTTATAACTTAACCTCAAAACCCCAACAGTGGCTCCCTGAATACTCAAGCAGTCCCGTTCTGGAGCTCCCATCTCAAACTGTGATGAATTTGGTATTCCGCGAGGCTCTTAGCATCATTACCTATTGAGGGTGGCACGTACGGAAGCGAGCGGCAGCTACAGGATAAACACAGCGTGGCTGGGTCACGCTCTACAGCCTCTGAATACTGAAGGTGTTGATGCAAAGCTGCCAGCCAGCAGATGGGCTCCTTATGCATGAATCGATGATGCTCCTCAAACGAGCGGATGAGGATGTATATGCGACTCCGTGTTTGCATATGTCAACAGAGCAGCTTCAGCATCCTCAAATCTCCATTATCTCCATTATCCCAGGTTTAATCACACTGAAGGTAATAAACGTGAATGTTTATTTTCTGTCTGCTGTCGTATCCCCACAATCCCAGCAGTCCTCTTGGACCATGAGAAAACAACAGGTCTTCATTAAAAGAATTACCAGCGCGGACACTGACAAACAAACACACATTACGCCTGGAGCGGGACACAGCCGGAGATTCCTTCATATATTTTTTTGGCTGATTTACCTCAACCGAGACTGGGAACGGGAAGAGTCAGGAGAGGCCTAATGAGACGCCGGGATCTGTGTGAGGGATGTGTTTTTAAAGCACGATCACTTGAAACAATATGAGTTTGTGGATTTACAGTTTTTGGACAAAACTTTTGAATGTGAGCTTTCAAGTCATCTTCGTGAGTTGGAATGTTGTAATTATGATGGAATGTGAGTCACGCTGGAATAAAGTAGACTTTAAAGTAGAAAGAAAGAAAGAAAGAAAGGGAGAGGGAATGAGAGGGATACAGAGAAGAAATAGAGAGAGAGAGATGAGAAAGAAAGAAAGAAAGAGACAGAGAAGAAAGAAAGAAAGAAAAAGGAAGGAAAGAAACCTTACTTTCAAATCCCTTTCAGACAAAGCCTTAGAAAACCTAAAATATGCATTCCCAAAAGTTTATATGATGAAATATATAACTAATTAAAACTTGTTTCTGACCCTTTTGACACACCATAATACACTACTTGGAAGTGCAGAACAATTCCTAAACAGCTTGCATTTTTTAAGCACATGTGTTCAGGTGCTTAAACATTGAAAATGTATTGAAACATCTTAATCTCTGCATGTGCAGCTACACATTTGAAAATATGAAGAAAAAAATATATGATGCATCTCTAATACACACCCCAGCTCAAGCAAGCCATTCACAAAACAGCTCAATGGAGTTCAGGAAGCTGTTCAACTGCAGCCAGAACCAGAACCCCATCTAGAATCCCGGTTCAAATATTTTCAATACTCCCAGATAAGATGAAACAGCCAAGAAACGCTTGCCTCTCTTGCAGCTAGTGTTAGTCGATTCAAAAGCAAATCTTGCTTTATTCCAAACATATCAGTTTTTTTAAATTAAATGTCAGTTTTAAGAGACAACAGAAATGCAGCTCAAGTTTTTCTTGGTTGGATGCAACAGACGAATGGACTAATATAGAATAATAGTGATCCAAAAAAAAACATCTTTTTTGAAACTGACTACAAAACAAGTCTCCCATCCACTGAAACCCCTGAGGAGCATTATGAAACAAAGATCGAGCGAGGGATTTTGAGAGAAGGAGAGGGAGGCTGCTAAACATGTGACCAGTGTGCTGAAGGATGGCACAGAGCCGCGGGGAGGAACAGGAAGTTTGCGGTTCACCTAGAGGTTGAACACCTCAGAGCTGACTGAGACCAAACAAACCCCGGCGAGCAAAAACACAGAAGGGCAAGGAACATCCATGAACCCATTCTCCTTCACAGACCCTTTCACATCCGGCTCATTTTTAAAGAGTAAAAAATGACAACGACTTTCACAGATCTGAAGGTTTGATGGTCCCTCACAGTACCAGACACAATCCCAGAGCTAAGTCCACCGTCACCGCTTTGATGAACGACTCCTTGGAGAGGTCGTCCCCCTGACTGGACTAACTTTGAACTTACGCTCGCTCACCTGGGGCTTAAAACTAATCCAAAGCTAAGCCCTGTGGATGTCTCGATGGCCTCTGGAGAAGAATGCTTTGAGGAGGATTGCATTCAAAGAGCGCTCGAGTTCATTCCACACTTCACTTGAGACTCTCCACAGCACGCAGACCTTCACGGTAAGAATGGGGGAGCTGGAGAGGGAGGAGGATTTGTTTGCTAGCACAAGCTACAATCCCTCCAAAAGTCTCGAAGCAGCCCTCGATGGGCCACCCGAGCCATTCTCATGCCAGCGAGAGGCTGCCAACGTGCCTGAGCTTTGAATCGGTGCCACGGCAGTGAATAAATGACGCCGGGCATGGGTAAGCACTCACAGGTAGAGGATGCTGGGAGAGAAGGTCAGTGGACAGATGGGGACTTATTTTCACTCATTTAATAAAGAAGGATTTGTGAGTGAATTAATTAGGGAATTTATTGTGTGGGAAGTTAGTTTCATTTATTGGCAAACAATGTTTTACCTCAGAAAAAGTTTAATAAACACAATGAAAAAGGCTAAATTAAATCCATGCAAATTTACGTAGCTTTCATTCTCTAAAACACAAATGCTTTTACCATTTGTTTCATCATGGCTGATTGGTGCATGCAGTTCACTTCTCATGTATTTCCCAAGTTTCCCCCGAGAGCTGCTTCTCCTAGATCTTGCACAGATCCGGTCACATGACATTGAAGCTCGGCTAGAGGACGATTTGGAAAACAAAAGGTTTAACGAAAACCGAGCACTCTACCCCAACTCACAATCATCTACTAGAGGGAGGCGAGTGAGTTTTAGAAGAAACTAAACTATGGCGAGGGAAAGGAGGTTAAAAGAGTGGAACCGCTGGACAGCAGTGAAAATGAAGATTGTGTATAGATCCCAACCTTTTCTGAGGAAAAACAGCATCAGAAACTGAGTTCGGACTCCAAGTAGATGGAAAATGTAATATTCAGTCGAGGTTCAAGTCCCCTTTAAAAAAAAATCAAACACTTTCAGTCAGATTTGGTCTTTTATTTCTTTAACACTCATAAAAACAAACAAAACTTCTTTACACATAAAATCATAATGAACATCATTTGTTCATTTCAGTTATTGTTGTCTATTGGGGTTTTTCGATATGTTAATAAAATATGGTGAAATGAATGAACCATTACATAAACAAAAAGATGAATAACAAAATTAATTAAAAAATGTTAACAATTCATGAAAAAATTTAACAATTAAATAATCAAACAATCTAACAACCAACTAATTAAATAACCAAATAAATAAATAAAAGTATACAACAAACAACAACAAAACCAAAAAATAGACAAATAAATAAATAAACTAAATGCAAAAACTCGAATAAATAAATAAATACACAACCTCACCAAAACATAGATGACGTTCACATAAATAAAAAAGTAAATGAATGTAAAAAAGTAAGTGAATAAATATATTAACAAAATAACCAAATAAATAATCAATTAATGCAATAAATAACCAAATTAGGTAAATAATAAAAAACACAATTATATAAATAAAAATGAAAAACTGAAAACAATAAAAAAATTTAAAAATAAATGATCTAAACCCAAGTGAATAATTGAATTAATATTAACCAAATAAATAATCAAATAAACTAAATATTTAAAAAAACATGAATATAAATAAAAAATCTCAAGTGAATAAATAAAATAATATATAACTAAATAAATAATCAAACAACCAAACAAAAAAGAAAACAAATTAATAATTACATAAACTAGCACATGAATAAAAACATAAAACTCAGAAAATAAATAAGTAAATAAATAAATAAATAAGCAATGTTGAGATTTTGCAGCCCTAGATTTCAACATTGAAAACGCAAGATGAAAACACTTTTAAAATAATTCTAATGAAACTATAAGGTTGGTGTTTGAATCCAATCTAAATGAACCATTATATTATATTTGCAAACTGGCATAAAACTGTTTACAATAAAAAGTGCTGAAATGAATTTTTTTAAAGCAAGCATTTCTGTTGCTCAACTCTCTCATGTTACAGGTTCTGCACCGAGCCAATGAAAACATAAACCTGTCTGACAATGAAGCCCAACCAGAGTAACGGCATGACAATCCGAAGACAGGAGGGAAATATATTACTCCAAAGCAGGACTGTCAACAGGCCTGTGCGGCGCTGGTATTTCCTGCTGTAGCTCAAAGACGCCAGACAACTGGGACCAGCACGACCGAGAACAGCAGGACTGGGACAAAGAGGATGGGGAATATCACAACATATTCAATCCCACACAGTGCGCATGCGGACTGACCTTTAGAGCAACATCTGGACCATGCTGTTTATTGGCCTGACATTGTTTTTCCCACACGGATTGTAAACTAATCTGTTTGGTAAACTGCTTCGTGAACCGTCAATACTCTCAAAGATCAGAATCCCCGGCTGGTGGCTGACCCAGGATCAGTTCCTGTAATAGAAGAGCTCCGGCGAAATAAGAGAGACTGATCTCTGACCAGTGTCGGCTCTCTTTCTTTTATTGATCAAACCCCAGGAGCATCGATGGAAAGAAAACTTTTTTCTTCTGCTTTTAAAAACTGCAGACTCAGAAATGTCAAGAGTGCTAATGTCCCGGCGTATAAAACAAGCGAATCTAATCGAAGTGTCAATCCAGTCACATTTAATCATGTGAATGTGTGGAAAGCTCTTTCAGTTTTCTATTTAATACGAGACGCCGAATCTCCATAAAATATTCAGAGGACTTTTATTTTCAGTTGCATTTCTTAGACGTCGACTTTCTTCTTTTATTCCTCATCTAAGTCTTGTCATTTAAATCAACAAAAGCTGCATAAAAACACTGCACATAACAGACTATTCTATTCTTCAGACATATTCACTTTGTGCTCATTTTAAAGTCTTGTAAGAAATTGATTATTGCAGACTACTTTAAATTGATCAAAAGTGACAGAGTTGTGTTCTACACGGCAACAAAAGATTAGCTGCACGACTCCGCACTCTTCTAATGATTGTTAAGTTCACTTGATTCTGAAAATGCTAATAAAATACATTCAATTTGTCCATTTGTTTTTTTGCACTTTTGTGCAAGTAAATCATATTAAGAATTGCAAATGTTTGTGGTAAAAAGCTATATTAATATAGTTAACATATGTTACATGAATTTTTTATGCACTTCAGAAATTTCTTGAGACGCGCATAAGTTTTTTTTTGACGAGATGTGAGTGGATGAAAATGTTATTAGGGGGACAGTTACACGTTCAATAATGCATGACTTTTCTGCTTTTCTTGATTTGTGACATCATTTGCCATATTTTCCTCATGCTGTTAAATATGTAAGTACATGTTCTTACTCAATCATTCGTATTTTGGGAATGCATTATGTTTTTTGCACTTTAGGAAATTGCAAAAAAAATAAATAAATACATACATAAATAAATGAACCCATAATTCCCAAATTAAGAATGTTTTTGTCCACAGATAAAGTTCTTGAATACCCCATCAACAATCACACAATTTCACAACAATCTGAAATGGAGCATTAATTTATGAAGAAAATGTAAATTCACAATTCCAAATATTTAAAAAGTTCAAATTAACTTATTAAATGACATTTTTATATAATCTAAATATTAATTTACATGATCTAAAACTTGAGAAAATCTTATTTTTTTGTTTTGTCGAGGGAAATCAAAAACCTTTTAATTTTTAAAACACTAAAATGTCCAATTTAGTCAAAAATACCAAGACTAAAACTTAGCTGAACTTGGGGACTCGTGTGATGGCCTCATCGAATGATGGATCTCTGGCACTCGTATAAATCTTGCTAAATTGTCCCAATCAGCACACTATCCACACGTTTATGGTTCCGAAATGAAAGAACAGTAGTATCCGAGTAAAAAAGTATCCGAGCAGGTCCTGGATGTGTACTATTTCAGTTAAATTGTGAAGTGCAGATCGATGAAAGTTAAGTTCTCGAAGACGTCGTGCATAATGACGTGGTTACAACTACTTGCGTGAACTCTTGTCTTACGCACTAAAGAGTACGTACATTTTCTGCTGAAAACTAGTATATACTTTAAGGGCGCAGTGTTCAGATTGGGACGCAGAGGCAGCTCACACAGCGAAACCTGGAAACCAGTATACACCAACTAACATTTGGGCATTACGATCACAGACCAGCGCAGGGGGAATGTGGCTAGTGCAAATGCTCTGGAAGCTTCACAACAGGGTTACACAGACGTCTATGTGAAATGGTGCCTGAATGTGAATTCCTACATATTTAGGACCATCTACCTTTGATCAAACTCTAGCGTAAATACTGTGAGCTCTAAAAATCCCCGTTGAGCCAGCTTCAGCTTGACTGTGTGCTCACGAATAGACTCCGAGGTGTACTGGATCCCCAGTCTTATGATTAATCTTTCAAGAACCCTCTCCTTACATTTGTGCATACTTATAAACGCTAAGTCAGAGCACTATGTTCAGCTCGAGTCATCAGAAAAGTGTCTATCAGGAGCACTCAGCCGACAGAGTTCTCCTCGAGGGGACATCCTGTCCAGACACATCAGCACTTTCCACAATGATAATGGACTAACGAAACAGGAAAACTAGAGGAAAGCACACACGGAAGAGAAATCAGTTTATGCCTCCAGAAGGTAAACTAGCAAGCTGCTTGCGTCTTGTATTCAACCACAACACTCAGAATTGATTATTACAATGATCTTAAATATGTGCTTTGCAACAAAACTGGTTTTAAAGAACTGAAGTGGTTTTGAGCGTTGTATTAATTTTGTGCATCTGTAAAGTATGAATCGATGGCATGCTCAGGAGAAATGTTTGAATTTCCTAAAGCCTATGGTAATGTGTGCTTTATTTAATTTTTTTTGTTGTCTTGAATAAATGACAACATACATCATCGGGTGGAAAAATGGCGCAGTGGTGGGCTTGGTCGTTCTGTAACTTCGAACTACGTTCTGTCGTTCGAACTCGCTAGGGCCATTCTGCCGTTGTGGCCCTGGGTAAGCCACTTCACCCACATTACCCTGTTTGGATGTGTGTGACTTGTGGGGTGTATTTGGGGGATGTGTGTGACTGATGGGGGGTGTTTGGTGGATGTGTGTGACTGATGGGGGGTGTTTGGTGGATGTGAGTGACTGGTGGAGGGTGTTTGGGTGGATGTGTGTGACTGGTGGAGTGTGTTTGGTGGATGTGTGTGACTGGTGGAGGGGTGTTTGGTGGATGTGAGTGACTGGTGGAGTGTGTTTGGTGGATGTGTGTGACTGGTGGAGTGTGTTTGGTGGATGCGTGTGACTGGTGGAGGGTGTTTGGTGGATGCGTGTGACTGGTGGAGAGTGTTTGGTGGATGCGTGTGACTGGTGGAGAGTGTTTGGTGGATGAGTGACTGGTGGAGGGTGTTTGGTGGATGTGTGTGACTGGTGGAGTGTGTTTGGTGGATGTGTGTGACTGGTGGGGGGTGTTTGGTGGATGTGTGTGACTGGTGGGGGTTGTTTGGTGGATGTGTGTGACTGGTGGGGGGGTGTTTGGTGGATGTGTGTGACTGGTGGGGGGGTGTTTGGTGGATGTGTGTGACTGGTGGAGGGTGTTTGGTGGATGTGTGTGACTGGTGGAGGGTGTTTGGTGGATGTGTGTGACTGGTGGGGGGTGTTTGGTGGATGTGTGTGACTGGTGGAGGGTGTTTGGTGGATGTGTGTGACTGGTGGAGGGTGTTTGGTGGATGTGTGTGACTGGTGGAGGGTGTTTGGTGGATGTGTGTGACTGGTGGAGGGTGTTTGGTGGATGTGTGTGACTGGTGGAGGGTGTTTGGTGGATGTGTGTTGACTGGTGGGGGGTGTTTGGTGGATGTGTGTGACTGGTGGGGGGTGTTTGGTGATGTGTGTGACTGGTGGAGTGTGTTTGGTGGATGTGTGTGACTGGTGGAGTGTGTTTGGTGGATGTGTGTGACTGGTGGAGTGTGTTTGGTGGATGTGTGTGACTGGTGGAGGGTGTTTGGTGGATGTGTGTGACTGGTGGGAGGGTGTTTGGTGGATGTGTGTGACTGGTGGAGTGTGTTTGGTGGATGTGTGTGACTGGTGGGGGGTGTTTGGTGGATGTGTGTGACTGGTGGAGGGTGTTTTGGTGGATGTGTGTGACTGGTGGAGGGTGTTTGGTGGATGTGTGTGACTGGTGGAGGGTGTTTGGTGGATGTGTGTGACTGGTGGAGGGTGTTTGGTGGATGTGTGTGACTGGTGGAGGGTGTTTGGTGGATGAGAGTGACTGGTGGAGTGTGTTTGGTGGATGAGAGTGACTGGTGGAGGGTGTTTGGTGGATGTGTGTGACTGGTGGAGGGTGTTTGGTGGATGTGTGTGACTGGTGGGGGGTGTTTGGTGGATGTGTGACTGGTGGGGGGTGTTTGGTGGATGTGTGTGACTGGAGGAGGGTGTTTGGTGGATGAGAGTGACTGGTGGAGGGTGTTTGGTGGATGTGTGTGACTGGTGGAGTGTGTTTGGTGGATGTGTGTGACTGGTGGGGGTGTTTGGTGGATGTGTGTGACTGGAGGAGGGTGTTTGGTGGATGTGTGTGACTGATGGAGTGTGTTTGGGTGATGAGAGTGACTGGTGGAGGGTGTTTGGTGGATGTGTGTGACTGGTGGAGTGTGTTTGGTGGATGTGTGTGACTGGTGGAGTGTGTTTGGTGGATGTGTGTGACTGGAGGAGGGTGTTTGGTGGATGTGTGTGACTGATGGAGTGTGTTTGGGTGATGAGAGTGACTGGTGGAGGGTGTTTGGTGGATGTGTGTGACTGGTGGAGTGTGTTTGGTGGATGTGTGTGACTGGTGGAGGGTGTTTGGTGGATGTGTGTGACTGGTGGAGGGTGTTTGGTGGATGTGTGTGACTGGTGGGGGGTGTTTGGTGGATGTGTGACTGGTGGGGGTGGTTTGGTGGATGTGTGTGACTGGTGGAGTGTGGTTTGGGTGATGAGAGTGACTGGTGGTAGGGTGTGTTGTGTGGATGTTTGTGACTGTGTGAGTGTGTTTTGGTGGATGTGTGTGACTGGTGGGGGGTGTTTGGTGGATGTGTGTGACTGGTGGGGGGTGTTTGGTGGATGTGTGTGACTGGTGGAGGGTGTTTGGTGGATGTGTGTGACTGGTGGAGGGTGTTTGGTGGATGTGTGTGACTGGTGGAGGGTGTTTGGTGGATGAGAGTGACTGATGGAGTGTGTTTGGTGGATGAGAGTGACTGGTGGAGGGTGTTTGGTGGATGTGTTGTGACCTGGTGGAGGGTGTTTGGTGGATGTGTGTGACTGGTGGGGGGTGTTTGTGGATTGTGTGACTGGTGGGGGGGTGTTTGGTGGATTGTGTGTGAACGGAGGGTGGTGTTTGGTGGATGATAGTGACTGGTGGAGTGTGTTGGGTGGATGTGTGTGTCTGGTGGGGGTGTTTGGTGGATGTGTGGACTGGTGGAGGGTGTTTGGTGGATGTGTGTGACTGGTGGAGTGTGTTTGGGTGATGAGAGTGACTGGTGGAGGGTGTTTGGTGGATGTGTGTGACTGGTGGAGTGTGTTTGGTGGATGTGTGTGACTGGTGGAGTGTGTTTGGTGGATGTGTGTGACTGGTGGAGGGTGTTTGGTGGATGTGTGTGACTGGTGGAGTGTGTTTGGGTGATGAGAGTGACTGGTGGAGGGTGTTTGGTGGATGTGTGTGGACTGGTGGAGTGTGTTTGGTGGATGTGTGTGACTGGGTGGAGGGTGTTTTGGTGGATGTGTGTGACTGGTGGGGGGTGTTTGGTGGATGTGTGACTGGTGGGGGGGTGTTTGGTGGATGTGTGTGACTGGTGGAGTGTGTTTGGGTGATGAGAGTGACTGGTGGAGGGTGTTGGTGGATGTGTGTGACTGGTGGAGGTGTTTGGTGTGATGTGTGTGACTGGTGGGAGGGTGTTTGGTGGATTGTGTATGACTGGTGGAGGGTGTTTGGTGGATGTGTGTGACTGGTGGAAGGGTGTTTGGTGGATGTGTGTGACTGGTGGAGGGTGTTTGGTGGATGAGAGTGACTGATGGAGTGTTTTGGTGGATGAGGTGACTGGTGGAGGGTGTTTGGTGGATGTGTGGACTGGTGGAGGGTGTTTGGTGGATGTGTGTGACTGGTGGGGGGTGTTTGTGGATGCGTGTGACTGGTGGAGAGTGTTTGGTGGGCGTGTGACTGGTGGAGTGTTTGTGTGGATGAGTGACTGGTGGAGGGTGTTTGGTGGATGTTTGTGACTGGTGGAGTGTGTTTGGTGGATGTGTGGGTGACTGGTGGGGGGTTTTGGTGGATGTGATGACTGGTGGGGGTGTTTGGTGGATGTGTGTCTGGTGGGGGGTGTTTGGTGGATGTGTGTGACTGGTGGGGGTGTTGGTGGATGTGTGTGACTGGTGGAGGGTGTTGGTGATGTGGTGTGACTGTGTTTGGTGGATGTGTGGTGACTGTGGGGGGGGTGTTTGGTGGATGTGTGTGACTGGTGGAGTGTGTTGGTGGATGTGTTGTGACTGGTGGGGGGTGTTGGGTGGATGTGTGTGACTGGTGGGGGGTGTTTGGTGGATGTGTGACTGGTGGGGGGTGTTTGGTGGATGTGTGTGACTGGTGGAGTGTGTTTGGGTGATGAGAGTGACTGGTGGAGGGTGTTTGGTGGATGTGTGTGACTGGTGGAGTGTGTTTGGGTGATGAGAGTGACTGGTGGAGGGTGTTTGGTGGATGTGTGTGACTGGTGGAGGGTGTTTGGTGGATGTGTGTGACTGGTGGGGGGTGTTTGGTGGATGTGTGTGACTGGTGGAGGGTGTCTCTGGCATATGTTTTATGCAGCGGATACCTTTCCAGCCGCAACCCATCGCTGGGAAACATTCACACACTCATTCACACTTTAACACTATGGGCAATCGTTCTTACTCAATTCTCTTATTCCGCATGTCTTTGTTCTTGTGGGGAAACCGGAGCACCCGGAGTAAACCCACACGATCACGAGGAGAACATGAGAACTCCACACAGAAATACCAACCTACCCAGCCGAGGCTTGAACCAGCGACCTTCTTGCTGTGAGACGACCGTCCTACCCACTGCACCACCCTGACGCTTGTTCTAAATGTTTTGTAAAAAAATATTTTTGATTCATTAAATAAAACTATTTTGTTCAATTGAAATTTTCCTTCAACTGAATGTAACTTCTGAGAACTTTAAACTTAAAAGAAATATATTGTGAATATTTGAAAGTAAATTAAAGACTTTGAGTACAAGTTAATTCGATTCTATCGAAGAATGTTAAACTAATACAGTTTTATGGCTTACAGTGTACAACATTTACCTTGAGTATCACATAAACTAGAACATAAAAACTATTTTAAATACAAAATTATGGACACGTGTCTTTTGTTTAGATTCTAACCATTTAAAGAGATATAAATATAAAAGTATTTCTGACATAGACGTGAGTAATAGACATAGACATCAATGTGTTATTTTCAATGAGCAAAAACATAACAAAATGTAGACATTTTTAAGTGAACCAAGGTTTTTTGTATTTTTATAAAATCCATAAGGCCCCAGCTAAATGTGGGTCATATACCTTTCATAATTATGACAAAAAACAGACAATTTCTCTGACATCATATACATTTAAAAGAAATACAAAAAAAAAACTATTATTTTTTGTTTACTTGACATCTTCGGCATGCAATAACATAACCAAAATCACAATATCACAAAAATTATTGCTAATGCTCCAATAACTAATGTTTGCTACTAATTTTTATTAATAAGTAATTGAAATATGGTTTCTTTTTCAGAAAACCTTTTTCATATATTAGCAGCCATTTATTATTTTAAACAACCCACCCTGCTGTTTTATGTGTAAACTATTTTGCATATTTTTTTTAACTGCTGGAAGATTAAATGCTGAGGTTCTGAAGCTTTCAGAGCTTTCAATAATCTTGTATGAACAATAAAACCCTTCTTCCCAGTTCCCACTTTAAAAACAGGCTTAGTTTTTAACCACGTGACTATTTATGCACTAAATAAGTATAAACTTATAACCCATTTTCCTTCACAGCTTCACTTTTAGTCAGTTCCACTTCTGTTTAGATCAGGACGTCCCATAAATCACGGGAAAGGATCTCCATTTAGGTCAGAAAAGGAGAATCCCCTCGAGTTCCAAACAAACAGGAAGTGAGACGCTTGACCTGAACTTAAACTCACCCCATAAACGACTAAAACAAGAACCAGCTGCTCTCAATACCACTAATCAGAAGGAAATCCAATAATGTGAAACAATCATAAACTAAATCAATTCTCAACCATGAATAATGTGATAAATCTGAAGGTGGTTCTCAGGAGTGCAGACACAGTGTTTGATCTCACCTGGCAGTGCCGCTCTGAACGAGGGCAATTAGTGCCAGGCTCCGTCATCTTACACAGGTTAGTGATTTAGGCTAATCCGCTAACGCTAGCACCACCATGCTCTGCATTCCAGCGCCGCCTCTCCTCCGCACGGAGAAGTCTGAGACGTGATACCACCCAGAGAGCCGTCTAACCCCCTGACTGACATTTCTGCTGGAGCCACTGGAGTTTAAGAGTGAGGCACAGATGTCTGCCGTTCTGCTGGAGCGCGAGGGAAAGCAGGTCACGCACATGGATGTTGTTAACCAAAACCCAGACGCACATTAAACTGCCAGTTCTGTTTGAAGCCATGAGGCTGGTTTGCCGTTCAAAGCGTACAGGGGGTTTGATCAGGGGAACAGGAAAGGCTTGAGGATGCTCACCAATCACAACGAAAAAGCGATAAAAACATTAGTGTTCAAACATTTGTCACAATCGTATGGGTCTGGTGAGCATACCAAGTTCAGTTTCAGTTCAAAATAGACATCAGGTCAAAAAGTAGAATTTTTGGGGGGAGTGTCCAATTCGGATTGTTTTAACGTATGAACGGCGACCGCAGTGAAACTACACTGTATTTCTTCAGAAAGCTTACTTTATAAAAATATTAAATGTAATAGTTACTCCGTGTAGTGAAACAGAATCAGAGACTATGTCACAGTTGGGTAAAACTGTGAATGTTGAATGTGTAGGCTAAAAGTTAATCCGTAAAGTGTTTAGTTTCCTATGTTTGTACGAACAATGATCTGCCCAAACACTCCAGTTGTACATACGTTGAAATAAGTACACTCACACAGTCATTTTAGCACAACATTTAATAGAAAATTCATTGCATTTACTTACCGTTGTTACTCTCAGAACCAAACCTGTTCAGCGCAAAACCTGGTCCTTTTATACTTTGCCAATACCATGCCATGCTGTTCCGCCATCTTGGATGATGACATCATCAGGATCACCATTAACTTTTTTCATAATTTGTTTATTTTGCAATGTTTTGTCTGAATTGTGTTGGAAATAAGTGTATTTTGAGTTTATAAGTGCTTTACTGTTTTATTAATTTTTGTGATGTTTACCCAAAGCTGTCAATATCTTCACCATCTGAAATGGTATGATCCATGGGGGCGGAGCTTGGAATATATAAGGGCTTCCAGGCTTTCATTTGGCGTGGGTTGTTGTAGGAGTAGGATGTGTGCTGCCCAACTGTAAAAGTTTATTTCTGTAGATATTGTAAATAATAGAGTGTCTATTTTTATTTGTTACCTTTTTTTTCCGGATGTTTAGCGGGATTATTGCACCTGAGCATTAATAAAATAATTTTTTTTGGTCACAACTGCAAAGTTTTGTCACTCCGGCCTCCTACCGTCAAGCTAACCGATAACAGACTACTTACGAGTTACAAGAAATTATTTTATCAATTTAATGCTAGTTTAAATAATCAGTTTTTTTGAGAGTATTTCACTGTATTTGAGCATTTTTGTCTGGAAGACCCATGCACCTATCATTAGTTGTGATTAGGAAAGAGCTTTGTGATGTCATAAAACGCTCGATCAGAAAACCGTTTTACTTTTTACGTTTTACAGAAAATGTTTTACTTTTAAAATGACAAAAATGACTTTTTTTAACCACTCCACCATAAGAATCTGAGATGATGGACAGGCTTACAACTAATCCATAAAACGAACATGAAGGAGCAAGTAAGGTGTCACATGCTACGCAAACATTTCTGTGGAATTCTGCTTAAAGACTTTAAATGTTTCAGACAAAAAAAATTAAACTGGAAACAATTGAAATTCTGATAGTGAAACTGATGTCAAATCTCATCAACAATTCAGTTCTTTTGATTTCAGCCCCTGAGCCACATTAATTACTTATATTAGTACTCCCTAGGCGCGACAATCTGCAAAATTCTGAGGTCAAAAATTATCGGCAGTTAATCTATCACAAATTTACATCTATTCTGAAATCTCAGTATGACAATTACATTTGAATAAAGAAATCTGTAAAAAGGAGCAGACTCTCAGTTCGCCCTTAATAAAACAAGCCAGAGGAAGTAGCCTTCCAGGAAACAGGAAGATGATAAGGTCGTAGGGTCGAGGGGTGATGTCCGATGGCTTTATACGAAGCTATGTGGAAATGTCAGAGGAATGAATTAAAGATGCTTATGAGCGCTGGCCGCTCTGACCATCATATAAACACTGGCACAACCCCAGAGAACAATGCCCAACATCATCTTTTCAGAGAAATGCTAACGAACAGAGAAGTGATCCCACAGACAATGCAAACTCACTCTGTCAATTCTTCCCTGCGCTCTTTATCAATCCTCAAACAGAATGCAATTATGTTATGCACACATAAAACCACATAGACGGAGAGAAAGAAACTCCATCATCTTAATTCCCTCAACTCTTCAGAGCTTCCACAAGAGGCGGATGAAAAGAGACGTAAAAGCATTTAGCCATAGTGTAAAAACAAGCGCCAATTAGTTCATTAAAGCTGACAATTAGCCAGTGCGAGATCTGGCTGTCGACAAAACAATGGCGAGCTTCTGTAGCCAACACCTGCGGCTGGCAGCAACAAAAGCTCCCACCTCTTCCACTCACTCAACACTTTTAACTGTTTTGTTTAGCCGTCTTAAACTACCGCTGTTTTCTTCTGTAAAAAACAATAGATTCGTTTCAGGAAAAATAAATAGACAGTTTTCACCCCACATTGAGGCAAAGAAAACACCCATTTCTGAAAGTAAACAACAACAGAGATGAACAATTACTTTAAAGGGTCATGATACCCTGGATGTAAACATTTCAGATTTTTTGTGTCGAACAAAAAGTCTCGAAGTTCAAGAGAATTTTATTGAGTGTTACATTTAATTGTTGGGGGAATTGGAGAAATGTATGTCTTTTGTTGTGTTATTTCTGACTTCCTGTAAAAACAAAGTTGTGTGATGCACAAGTACCTCATATTAATTCATGAACTTGAAAAAAAAAATCTGTCTTTTGTTGTGTTATTTCTGACTTCCTGTAAAAAAAATTGTGTGATGCACAAGTACCTCATATTAATTCATGAACTTGAAAAAAAAAATCTGTCTTTTGTTGTGTTATTTCTGACTTCCTGTAAAAAAAATTGTGTGATGCACAAGTACCTTATTTTTATTCATTAACTTGAAAAAAAAATTCTGTCTTTTGTTGTGTTATTTCTGACTTCCTGTAAAAAAAATTGTGTGATGCACAAGTACCTTATTTTTATTCATTAACTTGAAAAAAAATTCTCTCTTTTGTTGTGTTATTTCTGACTTCCTGTAAAAAAAAATTGTGTGATGAACAAGTACCTCATATTTTTTCATGAACTTGAACTGGCTTATCCAATGGGAAGACCCGGTACTAAAGGCTTTTGACACATCCCGTCTAGTTGTAAGACTACGGTCAGCCGTAGTTTGTTGTTCAGCGTGAGTTGTAGCGGTATGTTTAGGTAGAGCAAATGTTCTTGGGTGATGCTTGACGTGATGAACTCAGAGCTAAACTCCAGCTTCAAAACTGACACATCAAAATTTTAGCTTTGTCGTGAGCATTTTTCTCCAGACAGAAAACAACGAGAACTGGACAAAGATGCAGCTTAGCATTGCAAATCAACGTAATTTGCACTTGTCGGGTGACGCAGTTCCAATGCGGAAGTACCTCTACCCCACTTCAGTGGAGGTATGTGTATATTTTATTGACTTAAATACCCGGCACCAAAAAAAATATTTCTTCACAAAATCTAATGAAGAAAGATGCCGCTCTCCTTCAACCAAGCCAAAACCCATTCCCCATCCTACTCTACGCAGCTTTTGCAAACAATCTGTGACACAGGTGGGGCTCACGGCCCTTGAAAGGTCCAATATGTCTTTTTTTTTTATTGTATTGTGAAAGATGCCAAATTTACAGCTAATAAATATTTTACAAAATTGAGCAGACTATATGTAAAAAAATATATACCAACATGTTTCACATACACATAAACACTTTGATCCATATCAACTGGGCAATCCCATGCTGAGCAAAATATTTGCTTTTAATAAAGTTGGCGAACTTTAAGTGCACAACATCTTTAGTACAGCATCACTGTACTGCAATACAACCTTTTACTTCTAGTACAAGAAAATCCCATCAGCTCCCGTGTGCAGGATCCACATAAAACACTCATCCACATTTGATTAGACAGAGGTCAGGATGAAAACCCAATAAGATCAGTCACTCAAGCTTCACTCTGGAACGTCTCAAATCTCTTCTGAAGCTCCAAGTACCTCATAGTCTCATAACTCAACTCCAGCGGGGTCGAGCGCACTGCTTCCTCCATTAAAAGCACCTCAGAGTCCATTTAAAGAGAGAGTCGGGGGGAATGGAGCGAGTCTCATGGCTTCTTTTGATGCTGGCCTTAATTTCTTGCATGGGCGTTTTGGAGCGTTCCATTATTTCTGGCTGACGAGGGATAACGGCGGGTGCTCGACTCTGTAACAAGCTGCTTGACCTTTCTCCGACACTCACGGCTCCAAACCGGCGCTTGCTGAGAGGCGCTGGAATAATATTTGGATTGATATGAGGGAAGGTGAGAAGATAGCTAGCGTTGTCTTAGCAGCGTTTAATTTACTTCGGGTTACACCACGATGCTTTGAGGCTAAACTGAACCGATTAAATCATCGTGAGAGATTGCACAATATATTATATGAGCAAATCTGTTAAGTTCACTTTTTTTAATCAATGTAACAATGAGTTCTCTTTGGGGGTCAGGGAAGGTCTAACATGGAATAGATTTATGGGTTTTGGTGAGAATATAAAAAAGTAACTAGCCAGATGCCAAATTTATGGTGGCTTTAAATTTGTGTCTAACTATTGTAGCACAACTCAAAATGTTTCTCCTTAAACATCAATCCTCCAAATGCCTTCTAAGCAGAAAGTTGGCATCAGCTGTTTCTCTGAGATGTCGAAAGACTTTCTGTTCCAGAGCTCCATGTGGTGCAACATATGTGGAATGGTGGAATTAAAAAGGAATATGTATATATGGCAATGGGGATAACATCATGTTTTGTGACAGATGTAGCCAATTAAGATGCAAAAAAGCAAACACTGATTTCATTTTTTGAAAAGGGTGATCTTGGTCTGAGAAGTTTTATTAAATAATATTGTAAAAAGAGCAGTCCAAAGGGGATCACATCAAGTCTAACATTTGAGAGGTTTGCAAGGGATTTTCATTTTAAGTTAATGAGTAGATGCAAAGTATGTAGGTACTGAAGTGAGAACTATCTTAATTTTAAAACCTTTTCAATCAAGAGTGTCCTAGTGTAGTTGCATGAAGGAAATCAGGAAACCAGTAATGGCAAAGGGCAGAGTTTGCCTAGATTTGTTCAGTCGTAAATAAATATCATCCTTTGACAGCATAAGTTTAAATCCATAGAAAAATCCATCCAAGGGTTTTATTTTAATCACAATAAATGCTTTATATCATCTGAGAACGAGACTCACAGTAAATGACATCAAACACGGTAAGGCCCTCCTCAATTACCATAAACTCCACCCTCCTGCATCCTTATAAACTCTTCAAATAAATCTGAAAGTTCATCATCGATTTCAACCTATCGAAATTATGAGTTATATCCAAGTTTTATAATTTACCATGCTTGACTCATTGCCATGCTATGAGTTTACTTTGACAGGGACATTAGCTCAAGGCTGGGTATGTTGTTTTTTTTTTCTTGTCTTAATTTTATATATTTTTTTCTTTATATTTCCTAAGCTTGTTAGGTATGATTTTTTTCTACAATTGTATTTTTTTAATAGTTCTCCCCAATAAAAAATAACCATAACTGTAAACTGTTTGTTGATAATTTGACAGTAGGTGGAGGACTAACTTGTGTGTACTTCTCTTGCTCTTTTAAAATGAGATGTAAAATCAAAGTATAGGTGTTAAGAGAGGCCTAGATGAAACCAATGTACAGCCCACTCTGCAATGTAATCATTGTTAACATTACTGTTTAAGGCTATATGTGTCTGAACTTCAGTCCGTCATCAAACACAGACATACTTATAGTTTTAAGTGGCACCAAGTGGCAAGAAATTACATAGTCTAGCTTTAAATATAAAAGAAGTCATCCTGCAGCACAATCCTCCAGACCTGTAACAGTGTAATTAACAGCATTAGATGGCAAACAACCCAATCAAAGTCTCTCATTGGTTTCCAATAAGGCACTCAGTGCTCTTGGTAGAAATTGCATGGGAGTGAAAGAGTGTCTGGATCACGTCAGACAATCAATCATGTTTCCTGCAGCGAAGCCTGATAAGAGAGCTGGAAACCTGACACCACACACATTTATTCCACCAATCTCACATGTGCTGCCACAAACACTACAAAAACATCTTGAATACACACTTTAACCCAGTTCTAACATTAGGGTACACCTTGAACATGTCACAGACTCCAATTTAAAAGAGGCTAAAGGGTTGTTTTTGAAGAAATGATGCAACTGTAAGCAAACCCAGGCTTCAGAGGGACTCGCAAAGTCTCTGAGGTAAACTAACTGTTACCTTGGTGTTCAAGACAGTGCCAACCCATCTGTAATGCCAACAAATGAATGAGCTACTCTAAATATGAGAATTTATAGAATTATTTGTATCCAAAAAAACACACCTCAGTAGAAGCAGCATGGTTTAAATAATTCTCTTCAGTCATTATTTATCATTGTATGTGTAGCTTAACAGCTCAATCTAAAATGTGGCTTCAAACCAAGCCATGTAAGAAATAGTGTCTGTTTTATATTAATTTAAAAGAAATCCCATTCGGTTCTACAGTGGCGTCATTATTCTTTGTTTATTGATGCACAATCGTGACCCTGCTTGCATAGACACGAAACAATTCTTGGAAACAATAAGCATCTGTTAACACAGCAATTGATTATTAGGCTTATCGATTCAAGAGCCATAGGAGATTGATGAATTCATCTAAGCCACAGTGATCATCAACTGCCTCTGACCTTAGCGATGAAGAGAAACAGTGGAGCAAAGCAAGCTTCTCAAAAGGTCACTGGCCAATAAATGAGTTCAGTTCCCCTTAATGATACTTGTGCTCATCTAAATGCAAGCAATACTAAAACACTAGAGTGCTTCAGAACACACACTGGAAAACAGCTTCAAATTCAACAAAAAAAACAGTATTAACATGTTTTGTTTCTGCAGCTGTTGACACGTGCAAAAGTGACATGGGGTCATATTGAGACTTCTCCCTGAATGTTTTATTGGCTTGTCCGCGATAAAGCGACTGTCAGTCCAAGTTAAATGTGCGATGAGGCAGGGTTGTATCTTGAGGATATTTTTCTCCGCGATGTGAGAGAGTATTCGGACAGGAACGCAACTCTGCTCAAACAGTCATCCCCAGGCAGGATTGGCAGAGTTTATGTATGCATTAGCTCAGTCGAAAATATTAGATAGAATACATATTGAATTTATTAATGAATCAGTGCAAGTGTGCAGCCATGTGTCTCTCTCCAGGCCATCGTGGCTACCCAGGACGAGGTGATTGACCTCATTAAATATCATTGCATTAAGCCAATTTTATGAATTTAACATACCCCATGGACTATTGTTTGCTTGCAAATTTGATTAAAGCAACATTCTTTTCTGTTTGGGGTCGTTCAATTATTTCTTGAGGGCAGCGCAGACAGGAAGCTAATGAGCTGAGACAGCTCTCCTCCTCTCCACTATGTCTACAAAAGGTCTGAGCCAATTAACAAACAGCTCTTTGCCATCAAACAGCACTAGAACGTCTCCTTGCCATCAAACAGCACTAGAACGTCTCCTTGCCATCAAACAGCACTAGAAAGTCTGCTAACATAACAAATATCTGGTGACAGATGAGTGCATATACATGACTGCTACCATAATATAACTCTAGCTAAAATAAATCAGACTGTTAGCATAGCACACCTCTGACTTCTAGCACAACTATGCTTTTCTAGCATAGCACGCTTCTAGCTAGAAGTAATTTTCACCTCTGGCTGTTAGCATAGCACACGTTAGGCAAGGGATGGCGAGGCAAGTTTATTTGTATAGCACATTTTGTACACAGGGTAATTCAAAGTGCTTTACATTGGAAACAAGGAATAAAAATAAAGTACATTTAATAAAATCAATCAATCAATCATTAAAAGCTGAAAAATAAGAGCTAGATTAAGATAGTGAAGAGCGCAGATAAAATAGTTGTTTGGACATTGGTGCTCAATCGACAAAAGCACATCTAAACTGTTTTTAAACGTGACTAAAGAGTTGGCACCGTTGATCTCCTCGGGAAGCTGGTTCCACCTGTGGACTGCATGGTAACTAAAAGAGTATTTACCTTTTTGGCATTAACCCAGGGTAGATCTTATTTATTTGACCCGAGGGATCTCAGTTCCCTGTTTGGTGTGTATTCACTGATCATGTCTGTTTGGAATGTAGGTACTAAGTTATGTTTGGACTTTTATACGAGCAGCAGAACTTTAAAATCTATTCTGAAGGAGACTTTTTTGATGAACAATGAAGCAAACTCATTGCATTTATCCTCAAACAGTAGCTCACTTGGAGTATGGTTTGGTGGGTTGGTTAACCTCTCTACCCTTGCAAAGAGAGTTCGAGCATAGTAGTGATAGTAATCTCTGACTGCTAAAATAGCACACTTCAGGCTAGTATTTCATCTCAGACTGCTAGCATTGCACACTTCCGTAGTAATATTAGATATTGTAATGATTGGGAAGTAATTGTTGGTTTTCAATGTATAATATTTCACTTCTTGCTAACAGTTCCCTAACTAATTACAAAAAATGTAATAGTAAATACTAGCAATCGAAAAGATCAAGAGACTGGTTTGGCCAAACACATCTGGGTGTAGTATACTCATTATATGCTGACAACAGTTGCCTATTAGTTAGTTTGAAATGTACATGTGCCATGCTTGTGTTTCCACTCCAAAAAGTACATTTACATGTGAGAACTGATTTTGGAGTGGAAACACAAACGAATGAGCAAATGCAGGCTTGAATCTACCTGTGTGTGCACATGCATGTACTATATGTGTACCCACAGGACCTGGGAATGTCATGATAATGAATGGAAGGATTGGGCAGAAGGCTGAGAGGAGCTTCAAAGCCACAGGGAGAAGGGAAGAGATTGGGAATGGACTACAGTAAATCTAAAACAGAAAAATCTCAAAGGGATAATAAAGAAAAGCAGGTCTGTTTCCATATTTTTAAAACTTCTCCCTACAACCCAGCTATGGCCTTGGCTAGTAAGAGCACATATGTTGCCAATATTTTAGAGGAATGCTGTTGTAAAGTTTTGAATTAGAGTGGA
Source organism: Danionella dracula (assembly GCA_900490495.1). Classification (NCBI taxonomy): domain Eukaryota; kingdom Metazoa; phylum Chordata; class Actinopteri; order Cypriniformes; family Danionidae; genus Danionella; species Danionella dracula. The sequence goes on along the minus strand of UELW01000112.1, from coordinate 24,301,635 downwards.
AAATCACTCCATGGGATATCATGCAATTAATTCTCAAATCAAGGAGTTGAAATTCCGTGATTCAAATAAATAATCAGCCATTAATGACCATTTGAAGTTAGTGACCATTTGAAGAGTTCAGTTGAGGTAGTAAATGTAATCTTCAACTGAATGTAGGGAGAACTACCATATGAAAAATATCTAACTGATTGGAAAGAGCTTACATAATATTAGCCTCAGAGAGTGTTTGTTTTTTGGGGTTGAAGCAAAACCCCAACAAGATTCTGGCTACACGAGAACTCAAACTTAAAACAAACAGAACCACCAGCCACAATTCAGTGAGCCAAAACCTTGAGTCCAGGCGCATACTCGGCATAAAACACTTCAGGACGGATTTATCCATGAAGATCTAGACAAAACCCAGACACATAAGCTTCAGATAAGAAAGGTATGAAACATAGAGGCATTGTGATTAGTTATGAGAACATGAAACCAATCAAAAGAGAGAGAGAAAATGAGATGTGAGAGAATTAAGAGAGGTGAGAGAAAAAAAGCAAATGAGATTAGAGAGGAGAGGAGAAAAAAGGAGAGTAGAGTAAGAGAATAAAAGGAAAGATGAGAAAGAGAAAAAGAGGTGAGAGAAAAAAGGAGAGGTGAGAAAAAAGCAAATGAGAGTAGAGGAGAGGAGAGGAGAAAAAAAGAAAAAAGGAGAGGAGAGAAGAGAATAAAAGGAAAGATGAGAAAGAGAAAAAGAGAGGTGACAGAAAAAAGGAGAGGTGAGAAAAAAGCAAAGGAGACGAGCAGAGAAAAGAAAAAAGGAGAGATGAGAGGAGAGAAAGGACAAAAAGTGAAGAAAAAAGGTGAGAAAGAGAAAAAAGAGAGGCGAGAGAAAAAAGGAGAGAAGAGAGAGATGAGAAAAGGAGACGAGCAGAGAAAAGAAAAAAGGGGAGATGAGAGGAGAGAAAGGACAAAAAGTGAAGAAAAAAGGTGAGAAAGAAAAAAAAGAGAGGCGAGAGATAAAAAGAGAGAAGAGAGAGATGAGAAAAGGAGAGATGAGAAAAAGATAAAAAGGGAATGGAGACAAAGCGAAAAATAAGAGGATATGAGAAGAGGAGAGGAGATGACAAAAAAGAGAAAAAAAGAGAGGAGATGAGAAAAAGAAAAGGATATATTACACTGCAATAACTAATGGAGCTGGACTCTGAGGTCTGCACAATGACGTCACAGAAAGGCGCTTTATGACATTCCTGCAATTAAAGCTAAAGTAATGAGAGGTTATGAAGAGGGTATGAAGAACCAGAGACCAGAGATATCAGGGATGGAGATGATCTAACACACCGAGGGCGGTCACATGATGACATCAGCAGAGTATGAGACGACATGCATATTATGTCACAAACCTGTGCCATAGATCAGCTGTATACAGCAAGCGGGTGAGATCGATCCCCTGCAGGCAGTCTCCGGAAAGAGATGAAAATCAACCTGTACATCCACCAAATCATCCATCCATCCATCCATCCATCTATCAATCTATCCCTAAAACAACCAGAGACATAAATATAATTTCCTTTCCATTCTGTCAAGGTCAATTGTCCCACATTTCAAACCAACACCATCCAAAGAGGAGAAGAAACATCAGCATCTTTACAAATCGAACCTGGGATCATGATAACATGAGAGGAACTACAAGATGCAAAAAGAGTGTGTGCAGCATCGGCAGAACACACAACCATTCTGTTCCCGACCGGATCGTTACTTTGCTCTCCCATAGACCTACCTCACAAGAAACCGGGGCTGGGTGATATGGTGAAAAATTATATCACAATATTTTTTTTATAGTGTCATATCTTCATTTCTGGTACAAAAAAAAATTAGTTTTTTTTGCTTTAGAACAGTATTTCTAGATTTTGACAGCTTTAGATAAATTGTTATAAAAAGGCATAAGTAATCTGTAAAATTAGCACAAATATAATTAATTGAGTAATTATTAATCAATTATCAATTTTGCATTCAGGATTGTACTTATTAATGTCATCATTTTTTCACTTCCAGCTCAACTTTACTCTCTTTAAAGAAGTTTTTCTTCCTGCAGCTAATAACTGTACCTGAGTTAATCTGTTGCAGTAAACACGCTTTTGGATGTCTCTGCCATTGTCTGCTCTCTGGTCTCAACACTCCATAGGATAAAAAAGAAGTCTGTCAACGAGCTAAACCAATCAGAAGCAAGAGGTTCATAAAGCCTGGTTTCTGATTGGTCTTCCAATGGATTGCGTCATGTAATAAGACAACAGGAAGTGTTTGGATGCTGAACCATGATTGAAGAAGAGAATATAGTTTTTTTTTCCGAAAACAGGGATAAAATTAAGCTGTTTTTTTAACCCCCGAACATGAATAGTTTGAATATTTTATCCCACTCAACTCTGGAGCTCTTATAAACTCACCAAAAACCTTTCTATATGTTATAGAGAAAATGTATATTTTGAGAATTACCGATATCAGATTATAGCCCTATAAGACTGATGGACATTTCCCCACAAATGTGATCCTTTAAAAGATTTTTTTTCTGAGTGGTCCACGAGTGATAAACAGAGAGGTGTGCTTCAAACTGAACATATCCACAGTAAGGATTCCCTGAAAAGTCATGTTCATGCTTTGCATTTGCTAAAGTGACTAGGGTTAGCACTATTTTGCTGGTGTTGGAATACTCTTGGTGGTTCTCTGAAGCGGAAAACTCCACAATCCTCAAGAATATCGATCTTCATAATGATCTCAAAAAAATAACTAAATTCAAACTAGTTCGACAGCAAATTGTCCCCTGTGTGAATGCCATGTCCAATCTTTATCACGTCTAAAGAGAGAAAGACAGGTGGAAAGGAGTCAATGAGACCTCATGTTTGACTAGATCTTGCTATAGGCCTTTACAACAGATGCGGAGAGACTAAGAAACTGATTAAAGTAATCTGACAAGACAGACACCAGCTCTGGCCAGAGCTCATGGGAATAAACCCTGTGGCCTTCTGTTTCAGCAGCAAGTGTTTACATGCGAGTGTGTTTGTGTTTCCCACCTTTGCATCAGCCACCGAAGCAGTAGCAGACTTGTGACACAGCCAGACAACACCATGATCTTGACCTAGCAAGGACTGCCAACTTGAGGGCATTACCAGCAGCAACTTGAGGAAGACAGTCTTGAAGACATGTCTAAAGATCATCTTACAAAGTTACAACAGAAAAAAAACAATATAAATAGAGATGCATTTTAACGTTGTACTAAAAAGTCTCTATTCCAACTGAACTGAACATTCGGCTTCATGTAATTCGTAAGCATCAGCCCTCTTCAGTTTAATGTTGGTGTAGTGATGCTCCTTGCCCTTGGATGGCGCTCAGGAGTATTGATGGGTCGCACAAAAATGTCAAGTGGCTCATCAAAAGAACGATTCTTCAAAATGACTCGTGAGCAACAACTCTTTTCGAATCATTTTCTTTGGTGCATGCTGATTACACTTTGAATAATCAGAAAACACAGGCAAGAACTAGAACAGTGAATTTCAGACTTTTTAAGAATTTAAATTTGAGACTTTTTAAGACCCTGTGAGACCTGACAGTTCCTCATTGAACAGTTTTAAAACCAACCTTTTTGCACTAATGTTTACTTTAATAATTGGAACTGAGGATTCTTTTTTCCCTGATTTATCTGTTTGCTGTCTATTGTGTGTTTTGTACTGTATGGTGTCCTTGAGCGCTCTAAATAAAATGTTTTTGCTGCTGGAATTAACAGAGTATACCCAACAAAACATCAACAAATTCAAGATTTCAAACCATATTTCATCCCTGACCAAACTATTATATTACCAGAAGTCCTTCAAATGTTTCCTGCATGTCCTAATCGGGGCATAATTTTTAAGGGTGCGAAATGAGATTTAGTGTGTCCCAAACTGTAGTATACATAAAAAAGTATTCCAATGGATCCCGGAAGTGCAGGTCGATGAAAGCTCAACCGATGATATTACCCACAATCCACTGTGCTAAGGCAGAAAGAGATTTCTCTAGAACCCAAACAAATGAGCTTTCCCTGTAATTTGACTCATTTTTAAAGAAGAAGCACATAAATAAATAATAGCAATATAGGGAGTGTTATGTTTCTTATTTTAATATTTTATAATGAAGAAATCTGAAAAAGTTAAGTTTTCCCACACGCCGTGCGTAATGACGTTGCAAAACTATATCAGCCACTTGACATTTTAGTGCGTCCCAAATCATGCACACTCTCATCTTACACATTAAAAAATATGTACATTTTCTTCTGAAAAGGAGTCTGAAAAGGATCTGCTTTAAGGGTGCAGTATCAGTGTTTGAAACGGGACTCAGCACTAGATTGGGTTAATATGGGGCACCAATCACTTCTTTTTCCCACCGTTTTCCTTTTCTCACTTACATGACTACTCCAGAAAGCTCCTGATTAGTTGATGCGGCCACGAATATCCGGACAACCATGATCTCTAACTTCTCTATTCTCAACGATATCAACAATGAAAATTGTGTGCTCCCACAGACTTGTAATTCACTTACTAACCACACAAATTCTGCTATTGGTGTGAACATGCAGTAAAAGAACACCTTATAGTTAAAGTAAGCAGTTACATTTTTAGGCATGTACCCAAGTTTTTATACTTTGAAAATATAAATCTTAAGCATTTTCCCAAAAGAATTCAGTATTTTGTAATAAATTCAAGCCACGGCAGTAACCCTACATGTAGTTTAACGAAAAAACCCTAACATTATAAAAATCTAGCCATGGTAAAACATTTCTAATTTGCGTCCTGGGCTACAGCACTCTATAAATTAAATGGTCCAGTTTCTAAACTCCCCCTACCGCTGCTACAAAATAGCCTCTACACAGATACTTTGTGTTTTATGGAGCTTAGTTGAACAAACAACTCAGCACCTGCACTGGGTGTCCTTCTCCTCCTCCCCCACCATTAAAAACACCTTGGGGTCCTGCAAAGAAAGATGCTCTTTGAGGACAAAGAAAATCATTACATTGTGGGTCGATACATCGGTGGAATGGCTCGTGAAGAGAAACTACCAGAGAGAAACCGCAGCAGTGTTTCAGAGCGCAGCAGCTCCATTCCATCCAATAATGGAGGAGGAAGAAAAGCTGGCTAATCAAGCAGCTAAATAAGCTTTTAGGCTGTTAGATTCTCAGAGCTAAAAACTCAACACGTGCTCTGAGCACAAAGCATCAGCGCTGGAGTAGATTTCTCTCTTGGAAGACTACAATTAGCAATTATGTTACAGCACATAACTATAAGGGAAGCATATGAGAGATGAAAAGACTGAATAATAAGTAATAGTCAGATGATGGAAAGCTGGAGAAATCGAACAATTGAGGGAACAATAAATAGAACCAGACTGCAGATTTCCTGATGAAAATGTGATGAATACTTGACTTGTAAAAATGAGAAAGCTGACCTTACCTATCTTATGCAGAGATAGGTTTATGTTCTTTTTAATGATTGCTACGATACAAGCTGGGTTTCTAGGGAGTGGTTAGATGTCCTAAAAGTTTACCTCTTCACTATGAAGGGTATAAACCTATATCTAGGTCTTAAAGATTTTCTGGAGCTGGGATATAGATGTTTTTCAATGGTTGTTAGGGTAAATAGTTTGGTTACTAGGGAGTGTTCAGTGGAGTCTTCTAAAATGTCTCACCACTACGCGTGATCTAAACCAGAGCCTTCTTTAAGACTTTCTGAAGCTGGGATATAAATGTTCTTCAATGCTTGTTAGGGTAAACAGTTTGGTTACTTGGGAGAGGTCAATAGAGCTGAACAATTTAGGAAAATCATGTATTTTGTGATTTAATGTACTATTATTGTAATTGTGGTTTCTAATATTATTTATTCAGTTTTTTCACTTATGATACTTTTGCAATTACTTCAAAATGTATTCTGTTTTGTAGCCAATATATCATAATTAAACCGTGAAAACTATATTATCGATGACTACATTCAAATTAAAGCAATAACAACAGACTTGTTGAAATTAAAGCCTTGCATAAATCCACTTAGTGGCTCCAACTGCTCCGGGTGAGTGCTCACGGTGTGTTTGTTCACTGCTGTGTGTGTGTGTGTGTGTACACTGGGATGGGTTACAAGCAGAGCACAAATTCTGGGTATTGGTCACTCCATATCTGTCCAACTGGTCACTTTCACTTTCATTATTTATACCTTTAAATGCTTCATTAGTTATTTTGGACAAAAAGATAAAATCACCTTCAGATGTTTTGACAGATGTTTGAGGTAACTGATACACAGCTCAAAAGACCGTCTCCTGTAAGAACGCCTCAACTGGTGGCATTCAATCAACATGACATTATGCAAATCTGCAGAGTCTCAGTGTGCTTTGAATAATTTGCCAGCATTGTAAACAGTAATCACATTTAAGAATGAGCAAAAAATAAAATAACAGTATTCATATCAGAGCGATGCCTAATCCGATAAGCCCTCTTCATTTACTCAGTCAGAGCACTAACCATGTTTTCCAACGAATACAAAAGAGCCTCTAACATGCTGCTTCTATTTCCGTGCAGCTCAGATGGAGATAAAGAGACATTTATCACTTTTATTGTGCCTGTCTACCCGCTATAATTAATAGCAGAGGATAATTTGATCTTTTTTTCATCTTTTCATTTGTTCTTCTGACAGCTCTTTGTGAGAACTAAAACTAGGATGAGGAATCAGTACCTCAGAGGAATGCCACAGGGTGTGTATGGAGCGAGAGTGTTAGCGCGAGAGTGCGTCTGTGTTAGACGTAAAGCTAACAAGAACCTCCGTCCAAAATGCACTCAAGGGTTTATGCTGTCAATACATCTGTCAGAACAAATAATAACACAGAAAAATGTGCTGTGCATACAGATTACGTGTGGATGCAGAGCTGGAACGTTTTGTTGCATGCTATATGATGACCAGGAACCTAAATTGCGCGAGTCATATGATATCAGGAGTAATATTTCTGGTAAATTTAATTTTGAGTGAGTGGAATGTTGATGAGCTGAGAGTAACAAAAAAATTTTAGCTTTAGGCCCAATTCATAAAACAATATTTACAAGTTGGTGAAAGTTACTTCCATGTTATGCCATTGGGAGCAACCAACACGGACAAACCGAGGCAAGAAAGCTCCAAACAGTCACTGCAGGAGCAGACAATATGGAGCTTACCCGTCAGGGCATCATCTGCACTGTTGCAGGGCTAAAAGACGGAGGCAAATGTCTGACGGTAAACAAACATGGAGGAGGTTACAATCCGATGTGCCAATCTATGATCAATATGTAAACCAGTTAACATTAAGAACCATTACCCAAAATTATTTAACTGTACACGAGGAAAAACATCCTCATTAATGCACACTTTGGTCTGAATTTATTTCACAGTCCCAATATAAAACATTTGTCCTGTAACGTTGAGAAGCACGACTCTTGGCATACATTTTGGAGACTGTGCAGAGCCTGGCTGGGAAACTGATATAGTCATCAGCGTGAACCCTGTTAGACACATTTGGGATCCGCATTCGTCACGCAGGGCGGAAGGTCTGCCTGAGCAGAGAGAGCCAAGAGACTGCTGGGGTCTCAATTAGGGAGGTGAGGTTAGAAAGGTTGAAGTGCCATGGGTCCTGGCAGGATCGGCCACGGCGGGCCAAAAGGTGATGGGTACCTGCTGCCACGCCAGCCGCTGTCATTCTGTCGAGACGTTTCTGCCTACTCACCTGCAGCACTCTTCTGCCCCCGTCACTCTGTGTCTGATTCCTTCCAGCTTGCTGAGGGAGATTTACAGAGGTGCAAGCTGGCTGAGAGACAGGGCAGAAGAGGGTCGGACAGCTGGGGTTGACAAAGGTTAAGGTATGAAACTTGGGTGCAGGGATTCAGTGCAAACACGTTATGAGTGTTCAGAGCCCCTTCAGATTGACTGCAAATGAAGAAAGAGGCTCATTCTTTAACGCCAGCACTTTCAAATCGAGAAAGCAGAAACAGATGCATCTTTTGGCACAAGTTCCTGAATTTTGTTGTGGGACTCCAAGCAGATTGAAGGAGGAAAAGATTGGGATGAAATTTCAATAACTTACAGCCAAGGCTATTATGTTAGTCATCTCTCTCCTCCTTCTTCATCTGAGAGTAAAGGACATAGAGCGTAGGTCAACGCAGTCACAAAAAAATAATGGGCAATACTGAAGTGAGATGAGATGGTGAGGAGAATGAGAAATGAGAGAATGAGAAGAATGAGCGTGAAAACACAAGTACATTTGAAGTTAAATAAACACTATGAAAAATGCTTGTTTTCTTTTATAGAAATGAGTGTAACAATACAGCTATTTGTGCATTATTTTATTCATATTTGTTTTTAATAAAATATGTGAAATGTATATATATACATATCATATACAATATTATATGATATCCCTTGTCCCTTCATAGCAATCATGTTTACCCTAGCAGCAATTTTCAAAGATCTATATCTCAGATTAGGAAAATAACAAAGGCATGAATGTTATATCACTCATACTGACCAGAGGGCCATTATGTGATGTCACATACCCTTCCATAGCAACCAGACTGTATACCCCGGCAACCATCTTCAAAGAACTCTACATTTTGCTAATAACATGATATTGGCATTTTAATGAATCATTAAACTGTTAACTTTTAAATTATGTTTTACACTGATTCAAACTTTAAACAGCTTCAACCTTCAAATGGTTGGAGCTTTACCACGCTTTTAAAGATCGGCTTTGCAAAGCCAACATAAAGTTTGCTATCAAACTTTAAAATCTTGTTTAATTAAGTTGTTTTAATGATGCTAACTATTTAATGATAGTTGTTTTATCTCATGTAAAGCACTTTGGGCCAACTGCCAGAGTTCAGTTAAAGTGCTATACAAATAAATATTTCATTGATTGCTTTTTTTGTCACGTTCGGGGGTGTACGTTGAAGGATTGATCTCATACGCGGAGACAGCTTGACTTGAGAAGCTCTTTTATTAAAGAACAAGGCAAAGGAAAGAGATGGCTAAAACAAAAGACCCACGAGGGGGCAAAACAAGGCTAATAAAAAATAACACTGATCACTGGAGCCGGAACAAATGAACAAAAACGCACACACAGACAATTAATGCACCCGTGAAGAACAACACAAACACAGGGGTATAAAAAGGGAGACTATAAAGTGAGGGTGACAGCTGAAGGGACTAACGACAAAATAGACACGGGACGAAGACTGACGCAACAAGCCACGAGGTGAAGTGAGAACATAAACAAACCCGCAGACAACACAACCGCCTATCAGGGAAGTGCGAGGGAGTCACATGACAGGTGGGAAAACCAGGAACCGGCACAAGAGAAAACACAGCGAGACTGAGAACGTGCGATCAGAGACAGAAAGGAGTGGAAAGGGAAACACAGACAGCCACGTCACACGCCTTGACGGCCAAAACCCTGACATTTTTAGTTGAAAAAAGTATTAAACAGCATTTTTGACAACGTTTCTGCCATTTACTGTTTTGACAGTGTATCTGTCGTATCTGTAAACATCGCAGATCAGAAGAAGCCTGACAATAAAAGTGCTCAAAAAGTCATATTTGGGACACAAGACAAACGAGTGGTTCAATCCAATTGGGTTAATGAATGAAAGGATAAACACGTTATTGGGAAACAATTAACCTCCTGATGCATCACATAGACTTTAAACGAAGCATTTAATCCCTCCTTTTAAATGTATCAAGGCTCATACTGTTATCTATTCTTTTGCTGTGCAAGGAAATCGGCTTTAATCTCTTGGATTAACCCCTCGGTGCCGTTTTCATCAAAGGAAAACTAATGCAAGACGGCTCCCCGAACGCACTTGGAACAATGGAGTCTTCAAAGTGGAAGTGGAGGAAGGATAAAAGGAGGAATCCTCAATGTCAGAGAAACCTTAGAGCTCCCTTCTGGTATTGATGAAGTAAGACAGTGCACAGTTTTTGATACGTTAGCGTTCGGACTGCTGCAGTGCAACTTGAGAACAGAACTGTGGTATGTGCAGAAAAAGTAGGAAATATTTGTAAAACAAGTTAACTTAAAAACGTATAACTAGTAAATGCAAGCATTTATTATGAGTTTTACATGAACATGAGCCTGTAATTAAAGGTCAATTATCAACAGGAAAAGCACAGACAGACAAGGTCATGACCAGAGAGGGTCAGAAAGTCAACATCACTTGAGATTAATCCACCTTTTAAAACAATTGAGAGCTAGCCTCACACTGGATGAGAGCAGATCGTGCTCGCTCGAGGGCAGGAAATAAACCGAAGTGATTATCTCCGTGGCATGGGGTTACGTAAAGATGACATTTAATGTAATGAAACTTCATCGCGCCCAATCAAGCCCTGCCCTGAATCTCTCTTGCATACATGTGTGTGAACGCACAGTTGTCGCTGCTTAACTCCAGTCATCTGAGCTCTCAAGACACACAATAACCACTTTGTTTTGTCGATCGTTCTGTAAGCTGTGTTCGAATTGAGTGCGGGAATCAAAAGACTCAAATGTTCCCCGGCACACCACCCTCAAGGGCTGATTAATGGATGACTCTATGCGATTGGAATGAAGATATTGTTTATGAGCGTGTTGGGAGAGAGACTTCACAGAACCGTGATCAACAGATGGGGGGTCTGTAGAAATGTAAGTCTTTTTGAGACCGTTTTAATACCAAAATTGGGACCTATATCATCAAATCTAAAATATTTAGCATTATAAATAGTATGCTTCAAATTGATGATGGTTAGTTTGAAAGCCTCAGAATCACTTTTATGTTTCTGAGCATTTATGAATGTTTTCATAATCTTTTGGCGACACTCACAATAACATTTTCATTCATGGGTCATTTCTGGGTAAATATTTGGGAACCCTAACAATCACTTTTACGATTTTGAGCATTTATTAGTGTTAATGAGTGTTTTCCTTAAACTCTGGCAACCCTAACAATCACTTTTAAGATTGAGTATCTATGAGCTTTTTCTCAAAGTACAGCACCGCTAAATGCCCTTTTTGCGTTTTTGAGGATTTATAAAGTTTTCTCAAACTCTGGAAACCCTAGCCGTTGTTTTTTTTTATTTGGGAGCATTGTCTCAATCTCTGGCAATCCCAAAAATCACTTTTAAGATTTTGAGCATTTATGATTGTTCAAGGGTTTTCTCAAACTTTGGCAACCCTAATCATCAATTTTATGCTTTTGAGTTTAAATGAGCCTCTTCTCAAACTATGGCACTGCTAACAATCACTTTTATGTTTTTGAGGATTTACAAAAGTTTTCTCAAAGTCTGACAACCCCAACCAAGACATTTTCAACCATGTTTTTTCACCATTTATGCACACTTTCTCACACAATGAGAACAAAACAAAACACTAATCAAATGAGCTTTACATGTATATTAAAAAAGGAACCCAGTGAAATTAATATAAGACTGTTTAAAGGCCAACAATTTTAGACTTTTTAAGACACTGCGGATACCGTTGTAGAAAACAAGACACACATTTTCATACTTCGCTGGGAGATTTGTGAACCAAGCGCTGCATTTTATAATTTGACGCGGTCTTGACACATACAGTAAATATATTCAGTCATCCTTGGCCTGCTTTTGACCTTGCTCATTTTAGAAGACAAAGGGCCCCTGTGTGAAATCAACTGCAAAACATGTCACGCTCTTCTCAGATGGTCACAGAAACACTTGGACTGCTTTCTTTCCCTTTAAAAGCATTACCCAACCATTTGCAACAGTACAAGTAAAGTAGAGAAAACGTACATTTTAAAGACTGCCACTAAAAAACTAATATTTTCTTCATTAAAACCTCATACAATATCTGTGTAGTACTCAAAGATTGTGTTAACTTGAAATTCTAAATCATTGCTGAGGTCAAACCATGTTTATTTTGATAGTGGAAACGATAAGTCTATTGCCTTAAAGTCTAATTAAAATCTATAAATCACATTGCATTTTACAGTAGCTAAGTAACCTAAAGGGTTAAAGTCATTTTCATGCTTTTTATTAAAGTAAGTTGGATGAGTACTTGAATACAGGTTCTTTAAGAGGTGGATAATGGCAAAATTATTGAGCATTTTGTAGCAAGACTCCACTACACCGGAGGTCAAATCTGGGCAACATCAAGTACATGAAAGTGGCAGAATATTAGGTGTTCTCACAGCTATGTCCTGACAGCTGAGAGTGGGAAAAATTGACCTAACACTGCCTGTGATTGGTGAGGTGGAACACGTTTTCAAACAAGGAGCGAATAAAAGAGACGCTATATCTGCTACTACACCAAAAAAAGGTTGTTGCATATAAAAATAACATATCCAGGCTAATGAAAATGAAGACTATTTGCGTACTGAGCATAGCATCCACAAAGTGAGCATCATTCATAGGTTTAAAAGAGCAAAGCTTTACAACTGATGACACATAAATGTACAATAATGTAAAAGTTGGAATTTTTTTTACATTTTACATGGCCATCAATGGGAACCAGCTTGGTCCTTTTTGCATTATTAGTTGTTTCTTATTATGTTGTATGTTTACTTGATTGCAAACATATTTCAGAGTGGAAAATGAATACAACTGGTGTCTAATAGGGTTAAAAACCTTACTTTTGCTTTCCACATGAATAACATTCAGGTGGGTCGTCTCCAGTTTGCCGAGTGCAGTGTTTAATCTACTCCGCCTAACTGCCATTTGTTTTTGTTTTTTAATGTAGGATGTCAAAATTTATTTTCTGTGACTGGGATCAGGTATTTAGTTTATTCTTGCATTAGTGCTTTTTGGAACTTGGTTTGTCTTAATGACTAAATGAAAATAAATAAATACATATCTATGTTTAATAATGATGCTATTTATAGAATTTACACACAAACTATGTAATATTTATTTACCTAAAACTTTCTGGAATTTAAAAAGAAAAGAATGGCACTGATGGTTTTGATTATACTACAAGTTCACTTTAAACAGATAACATTTAAAAAGTTTTTGTCCTGAATAAAAAAAAGTGTTCTGGAGTGCATGGAGACACTGATGCCAACATCTACCTTCTGTTGCTCTGGAGAAAAGTAAATACTCGAAAAAATATATAGAGGTCCCGAATATAAATACTCATATCTGGCCAAAATAATTCTATTTTTTAAAAGTGCCTTGTATATATATGTCTTATAAACTTAACTTTTCTATCTTTTTAGTATTTAGAACGTTTTAGTATTGTTCCCTTATAAAAACATGCCTCAAGTCATATTCAGATTGGTTCATGCAAGTGTGTTTTTGTATTTCCAAATGTTTTTGGCTTACCAAAAGATGAACATATTTGTCAGAAATTGACACATTTTATGTGTGCCACCAAGCAAAACCCAGAGGCGGTGTGGTGGAAGCATGTCAGTGAGAGGAACAGGAGGCACAAACATTTAAGGTGATTGTTTGTTTGTAAGGAAAAATTGTTTAAGATAAATGGTTTAAGTTTCAATTTTAGACTTTTTATGCTCATTAAAGGTGCAGTGATAGTCTAGAAGTGTCAGATATTTATCATAAATTATGCAGTCAGAGAACCGTTTAAACCTCATGTTGTTGAGAATTTCTCAAAAAAAATTTGAGAAAGTGTTCACTCATGACCACAGGCTGGGTTGGTAAATTACAGGTTCCACCTCCTTGAGTGGTTGCAAGGAACAACTCAACATCCACAGCACCGCCTGTGGTGCTGCAGTGGTTTAAAACAGACATGGGAAGGCATCCTTCTTCTACCAAGCCTGTGAAAATTTCCCTTTCCTCCATCATCATACCTATTTTCACACAAGCGAGGCCCACTATGGACCCAAGTCACGCTTCCTCTTGGGCTGGATGCCAAAGAGCCAGTCATACAAACACAGCAGCCTGCCACAAAAGATCGGGGTGGCCCACTTGGGAGGGGGTGGAGATGAGGGGGAGGTTGGTGGTGGATAATGTGGATGAGCCATACACAACGAAAAACAAACACACAGCAGTGAGGCCTGTCAGGAAGCATGCCAAGCTGGTATACTTTAATTACGGGAACGCCTGACCATGAAAGAGAAGACTACTCACATGTGCACTCCACACTGGGAGATTACACCCATCGCATGGCTCTCCACATTCGGGATCATTCCTCGACAATAGGCTGAGAGGGTTTGAGAAAGGCAGGAGCTTGTTCGCCAGGAGGACGCCATCATCCAAACCAGTGAGAAGCCGAGAGGGACATCCTGATTCCAAGTATGGTAACAATCAAGACTTGATGAATCTCAGCACAGGGAAGGTCCACAGTGGGAGCCTCTCGGCTGAGGAGACATTCTAATGAAAACTGATTTGCTTTCAGACTTTCAAGCCCTCAAATATGCGTCAGTGTCCATTGCCTCTTCACCCTTCTGACATTGTAACTCAAAGGAATAGACTCACAAAGAGTACCTGATTCAAGATCGCGAGGCTAGCTGGCTTGCATATCAATCTGGTCAGCAGGTGTACGAGTCTTTGCCCGAGTGTGTGTGGGCTCATGTCAGAGGGCCACTCTGTCCTGATTGCAGGGGCCTCTCAAGAGACTTGATGCCTACTTGATAATCACTATGTCTGGAAGTGCTGAGGCCCCCAATAGCCTGTCTGAGGACAGAATGGCCCCCTCTGCTTTACAGTGCAGTGATTAGCATCTCAAGAGCTTGAAGAGAAACCAAGCCACGGAGGTCACAAGAGAGTGGGGTCTTTGATATGATAAACTTGTCTTGCAATTCAAGAAGCTCAGACTTGAAACTCTGGAACCTGATCGGATTTCATGAGATCCGTTAACTTGAGATTGAGTCTATTTGCATTTGAACAATACAATCCATCACTGGGGCTGCTTTCAGACTGTTGGTCTTGATGGTGGATTTTGATTTGTTTGTTTTTTTAATCCACATTTTTTGGACTCTTTTTTTTTTAAGTTGAAAGTGAAATGAAAGTGACCAGTTGGCCAGATATGGAGTGCTCTGTGCTCTGCAATTTGTGCTCTGCATGTAACCCATCACAGTGTTCACATGCAGCAGTGAACAAACACACCGTGAAGACTCACCCGGAGCAGTGGGAGCCATGGCTGCGGGGCCCGGGGAGCAGTCGGGGAACTGGAGCTCGCTCGAGGGCTCCACAGCTGTGGTTGTTGAAAATGAGAGAGTGTTTCATTACTCACATCACCTTCAACTCGGTGGATCTGGGGATCGAACCTGCGACCTTCTGATCATAAGTCGATCTCCTTATCCACCAGAACACAACTGCTTTATGTGACAATACAAGGGAAACAAACTGTGTTAAATCTACACAATAAGCATTTGATAAATTGCATTATCATTAAAAAGACCTTAAAAATGATATTTGCTCTAGTCACGAATCATTGCTCTAGCTGACAAGTCATTTTTATTGTGAAGAGAGGAAAAACCCGTGCAACAAAAAAAAAAGGTGGTTAAACCAATTTGAGACTTGTATAACTCTAAATTGATCAAAAAAGTTTTCTGGTATTTACTAATATCGCATCAAAGAATTCCCAGATTCTTTTTTGTATGTATCTACGAAGTGCTACAGGGTGGTTCACTTGCAGCAATCTCTCTCCCTAAATCACAAAGTCAATAAAGCTTCAAAGGACCTAATCTCAAACCAGAAGCTACAGATTAGCACGGTGGGCCTTGTGATACGGTGGTGGCCACTTAAAGGAAGAATAAACCTGTGGAGACAGTCTCCCTTTCATGATGTCGTGCCTGGCCAGCGGTCATGAGAAAACCCACTATCCGGTGTATCCTGATTCTGCTGTTTTTCTTGGGTGGACAGATTTCCTGCAGTGGAAACCGTGAGGTTAAGACACTGAGCTCTTCTTTTGCTTTCAGGCAAATGTTCATGTGATCTAATAATGCATGAGATCTGTGAGGGGGAAAGAAATCGGACTCGAGATATGGTTTGATCTCAAAAACACTAAAAACAGAAGCAATCAGGAAGGTTTGGTGCCCTTTGCTGTAGTCGCTTGCAGCAGGAAGGCACTGAAAGAGAAGTCTGGTGGCCCTAAAAAGTTGCTATCTTCAAAGTTATGAGGAAGAACTTTCTGACTCAAATGTCATCTCTGAGACAGCACTTGAAAGGAGGTCCCGAAGGGGCCAAAAGTATCGCCTGTGATCATGAAACACAGCAAACAGGGCAGTGCATTAGAATTCTGGAGTGCTGGCAGGACACTTGCGTGAGGTGCTTCCATAAACAGAGCGAGCGAGGGAGAGGAGTACATGGCAGGCACGGCGCATATGCAAATGAGATGCATGACACACTCTCCGTTTCCACAACAACCGAGCCCAAGAGAGAGCTGCCCTGGTGACAAAGGCTTTGGCAGGCAGAAAAGCAAGATCTGCTCGCAGTCAGCCTTCATCCGGCGATCCCTGATCTTTAAGAAATTCCTAAAATAACGCAATTTGCACTGACCTGAAGTTGTGAATATTTGTGTCTGAAAGGAGTGGCAATTTTTTTTTATTTTCAATTATTGCAGAAGTGCGATTTCACCAGCTACTTCGTGTCAGCACCAGTCCATTTCATAGCCACAAAATATATCTAGCTTTCATGATATTTATATAAAATACAGCTTTCATGATATTTACATGATCTGCCATACTTGGGCATTTCTTGTGCAGCTAAAGCACGCAAAACGCAGAAAGCTGCTTGACAGAATTAAGGTGCATGTATTTAAAGGCCACATGGTAAATTACAAAAATATTTATTGAATTCATCCTAATTACAAAATTCATATGTTCCTGTTAATGAAAACAATGTTTCTTTTAATTGATAAAAGTGAAACAAATTAATGAAAAGTTGTTGCGAGGTTTTACACTTCTCAAGGCACCACTGGCTACCTGTAGAACTACAGATGAGTTTTAAAGTATTGCTCTGACTTGTAAAGCACATAATGGCCATGCACCCTCGTACCTGGAAGATCTGATTAACATATAATATAAAGATGTTATATATATAACATATATAACACAGTCATGTGCGCTACGGTCTGCAAATGCCACATTGGCTGGACCTCCCGCCTCCATCTAAAACTGCTTAAGCTTCAGGGCCTTCTCATGCTGTATCGCTGCATGACTGTAAAACCAAACTTTAAACTGTTTTATTTAGTCAAGCTTTTATACGGTCATTGACAGTACTTTTATTACGCTGTTTTTATCATTCACCATTGTTTTGTTTTTTATCTTTCTGTTGTTTTAAGTTGTCGTAAGGTAACCTTCAGTGTCCTGAAAGGCATCTCAAATAAAATGGATTATTATTGTTATTATTTATATACACTTTCAATTACAAAAATTATTAATTATCTGTAAAGTAAAACATAATTCTTTTTATATTTGAAATCCTTTTATTTTATTTATCAACATTTGATTTATCAAAACCTCTCATCAAAATCAAACAATGCAGCAAAATTAACTGTTCTCTTTTTTTAAAAGCTTATGTAATATTAAATATTTGCACTTTTCTATAGAAAAAAACAGTAATTAAACCTTTCTACAGAGACTTGGAAGTGACATTGGAGGGAAATTTTCAAGATGACAGGAAAGGTTTTCTTTTTAAATGGTTCGCATTCTCTCGCAAAGATATCTGTGTTCTCTTGCAACACAAAGTGATAGGCTTTCTCCAACACACACATTAACTTTCACGATAGCAGTAATGTTGATGCTGTGTGCAGTCTCACACTGGAACACGCTGCACAAGAACACTGAAGGTTTTCGAGGCTAACGTAGATTGCTTTGCAAGGTTAAATGTGTTTTGCGAGGAGTACAAACAATGCCTATCCTCATATTCTTCCCTACTATTACTTCCTTTTAGGGGCATTTTACCTGTCCATTATAACCCCACAATCATGTACAATAAATGTTGACTGAATAAAAAATTCTACATTTCTAACCGAGTCACATAAATAAAAAAAAAACAGATAATTGGAGAAAAAAAAATGAGTATTGACACTTTTCACAGAGAACATAATTATAATCAAAAGTCTCCCGATCCAGCCAATCACTTAAGTAACTACCTCTAATGTTTAGCATGATCGGCGTGATTGATGGATGTTCCACAAATGTTCTGGGAGTACAACAAGTGTGGGAGGCACATGAGGGTGAACTGCAGGGATGGGGAGTGCAGTGTTAACGTCTGTGACTGACCACAGAGAGTGCCATGTCTGTTGTGGCGAATGGACAGATGGCGCCAGCTAGAGAAAGGAAAGCAAGCAGCTGCTTTATCTTGGAAACTAGACATTTTAGAAGCTTTGCTAAATGCGTAAACCACTCAATTTGGGTCGAGTAAACAAAGACGATGAGAATTTGCCTAAAAAGCTGAAAAGAAGCTGTGAATTAAAACAAGGCAACACAAACAAAAATAATGAAAAAAGGAAAAGTTAAGCACTAATTCATGCATGCAGTTCAACCTACTGGTGCTCGTCAGAGAAAAAGGATGACATCAGTGATGGCCACAGATGCCGCGGGGTGGGCAGCTGTCCTTCCCTGGCATCAGGTGAGGTTGTGCACAGTTGCACTGGCCACAGCTGTGAGGAAAGCTGGCAAGCAAGATTCGAGGAATGTTGCTGGTCACATCCTCTGCTGGCATCTGGTAACCATCAGCCAAACACACACACGCACGCACACGCACACACACACACACACCCTCTCTCTTGCCTCTCCATTTATCCCTTCTTTCTCACTCTATCCCTCTCTACCCTTTCTATTTCTCCCTTCTCTCGCTCTCTCTCCCTCTCCCTCTATTTTTCTCTCTCGTTCCCCCTCACTCAACTATTTCTCTCCTCTCTTTCCCACTTTCTTTTTCCCTCCCTCTCTTTCCATATCTGTCCTCGCTCTCTCTTTCCCTCCTCATCTCTCTCCTCAATCTCTTTCCATCTTCTCTCTCTCTCTTTCCCTCTTTTTCACACTCTTTTTTTCCTCACAGATCTGTCCACGTCTCTTTTTTTCTCCATGCTCTCTCTTTCCATCTTCCTCTCTTTCTCTTATTACTTTCTCCCTCTCTTTTTTCTCTCTGCCTCTCTCTCCCTTTTTCACCCGTCTTTCCATCTCTCCTCGCTCTCCTTGATCTCTCCCCCTCTCTCACCCCTCTTTCCTTATCTCTTCTTTCTCCTTGCTCTCTCTTTCCATCTCTCTCTCTCCCCCTCCTCCCTCTCTCTGTCTCTCTATCTTTCCACCTCTTTCTTTTTCCATCTTTCTCTCTTTACATCTCTCTCCCTCCCTACTACACAACGTAGTCCATAGCTCTTGTGAAGAGCGCAAGCATCCGGCACACATCAGTAACCCACTGTTCCACTCCACAGTGTCCAGCGCTGTAAGACAAGAGTCATGTCTGCATGCTCCACAGCTGTCAACGAAGCACAGGCCTCATCATGGCGTTAAACAAATGAGGCAGAAAATGAGAGAATACATGACATTACTGCACCGAACACAAGCTGTTTGGAGAGTATATAAAATGTAATGCTAACATCAACGATTGTTTTAATGTTGCACCGAACAGGTTTACAAACAATCACCGACCATTGCAGGCTAATATTAGATTCATTCTTTTCAAGGCTTCCCCTCAGGTCTCAGCGTTTAAGTGCTACTCAAGGGCACTCTTGAGCAAAGTCAGGACGTTAAAAACACCTGCAAGCACCTGGTTGAAAGTGTGTTCTTCTCACAGATGTCAAATGAGCTTCATAGCCAGATGCTGTTTCAATCAAAACCCTTCTGCCAAAGCTTCAAAAGACCACAAAGAGCCAAAGCACATCCAAGTTGCTATCATCCCCCAAAAGTGTGAACGAGCGAGCATCGTCTGGTCTAAAGGACTGTTCACAGCAAGGTGTTTCAGCTCATATACAATATAAAGGACGCTGATGAGAGCATTCGGATGCCCAAAAGTTATGATACCATATATTCCTCAAAAATGTCTCCACCTAATTTCTTTTATTTGAAATTATAGGATTTTGTGTAGAGATAGGCTTTTTACTATTCAAATCATTATGAATATTTAGTATAGCAATATTTGTTATTTCCTGACACATTGAGTCTTATTTATTTATTTTTTTGCATTTCTTTGTGTTTGTGATCTGGTGTGTCAATAGTTGAGTTTCCATTGACCATAACATTGGGCAAATTGGATTTAGTAAAATGCAATAAAACGTGACAATTTTGAAAGAAAAGTTTTTTGTGCTTGGAGGAGGTGGCATGTGAGGCATATCGAAATAGACATATTTTGTAAAACTGCAATGGAAACCCTTTTTTCAATTTAAACAAGTCACGTGACCAATAAAAATAATACGTCGACAGGACATGGGATAAGCCAAGGGAAATGGAGCTTCATAATTGTGTTGTCGAAACTGCTGCGCATTAGGCAAACTGATGTACTTCCTCATGAGTTTGTTGTAAATAGCCACACACACACACACACCGTACACACACCTGTGGACGGTCGTTTTACCAACTCCTAATGTCTCTGCTACTATCCTATATTCTGCAAAAGTAGTCAGTTTGTAGATAGTGATGGTAATGCGCTTCTTGGTAGGAACTGACTGCCGTGGGCACTTCAGAGCGGGCGCCATAAACGCTATTTTCAAATTGGTCACTCAGAAATAGCGCCTTTATGTGATTATATTAATAGTGATAGTATTTTAAATTAAATAAATAATATGTACCTAACTTATCTCACAATAGCAGCCTTATAAACGTTTCCAAACTTTTTTGTGTCAATACTATTCAAAACTCTTACATGAAACCATTTGAGGGTCCTGATTTCATCTTGAAGAAAAAAATATAATGCAAATTTTATTTTTTATTATTATTATTATTATTATTATTTCGCTCACACAAGCAATTTGCGAAAACATGACAGACAGCTAAACACGTCTCTGTGCAGGGAGGGGCGGGGTGAGCAAAGCCACCTCATTTTTATCGTAAGGGGTTTTGTTGAGATAAAAAGTGTGTTTTTTTTTGCAAAACCACTCAGAAATATAAACTTAGATTGTTATACACATTACATATATACCCTAAAGAACCAAATTAACGTCTGTTAAATTGGCATCTGCCATCACCTTCAAGAGTCAACAGACAGGTGGAAAAGCAAAAAGAGAATTGTATCTTGTGGCAGTGAAAGAACAATGAACCAGCAAAATATTGAGACACACAGTGAACTGAGTTCAAGGTGACATTTATTATATCCGTCTATGAGAAAAAGAATAAAAAAGCAGAGAAAGGATTTGGGAGAATACAGCTTCACCATGACAACGGGAATTTCAGATGCACAAAAGAAAAATCACAATCACTACAAGCTTTCTCGTCTCTCGTAGACCTGATGAGTCATAATGAGGCTGACCAAGCAGCAGACATCTCTGGATTCCTAACAGCTCTCTTTCTAACCACTCCCATGAACCGTGACATTCTACAAAATGTTGTCAGTCATTCATCATTCTCAATTAAGCATGATTTCCACCAGGAGAAATCGCTTCCTGCCTTGATGATGCAACTCCCCTCGCAAACACACACCACAGGTCTTCAGTCTTGCTCACTGCTTGCAAATGTTATCTGTAATTACCATTCACTCTGCAAATGAGCTCAAATCAGATCATGCTTCTTAATTAAAGTGACATTTCGGTGGTGGAGGGGGGTACACGTGTGGCTGCGCTTACATGCTTATTAGCCACGCTAACATGCTAAATGATAAGTGACCTGCAGACTTCCACGAGCATTTATCGTCTCCGAGTGAGAGCTTTACTTGTATCTGCGGAGGCGGGTAGCTGGACATGACATGGACGTTACTGATTGGCTGCTCATGGGTAGCTAAGCTATGAGGCACATTAATGGAGTTAGAAATGCTAGCAAACTGACTATAAGATTCTTAGTAATAAGTGCTACAGTACAGGTATGCATGGTTTGAGCAAACAAAGTTATCCAAAACACTTTGAGATTAATAAGCTTGTCTTAAATGATTGGTTCTGGAGGTGATGTTTTGTTTATGTACAGAGAATTTATTCAAGTTATTACTTTTCAGCATTGGGGCTCTCAAGATTTGTATCACAGCTTAAAGATAGATACCGGGACATAGAGAGAGAGAGAGAGAGAGAAAGAGAGAGAGAGATAGAAAGAGAGTGAAAGGAGAGATAGCGAGAAGAGAGAGAAGATGAGGAGAGAGAAAGAGAGCGAGAGAGAGAGTGAAAAGAGAGAGAAGATGAGAGGAGAGAGAAAAACAAAAAAGAGAGATAGTGAGAAAAGAGAGAAGATGAGGGGAGAGAGAGAGAAAAGAGAGATAAGAGAGAAGAGAGAGAGAGAGAGAGACAGAGTGAGAGTGAGAGAGAGAGAGAGAAGATGAGGGGAGAGAGAGAGAAAAGAGAGATAAGAGAGAGAGAGAGAGAGAGAGAGACAGAGTGAGAGTGAGAGAAGATGAGGGGAGAGAGAGAGAGAGAGAAATGAGAGATAGTGAAAAGAGAGAGAAGATGAGGGGAGGGAGTGAGAAAGTACTCTTTTTCTTATGTATATTTTGTCTGTCAGTATAAATAGTATCAATCATATTATTTCTATGATATGAGAAGACAAAAACACTGCAGAAAGTTATGTTTGAAAACGCATTCTAGCAAGTGTTTTCATAATTTTAGGCATGTGGTAAAATAAAGATAAATAAATATATCAGAAAAGTTGCTAAGAAGCTAAAGTGAATTTACTTCATAAACTTGGTATTTTAATTAGTTTTTAGCTGTATAATAACATTTTGTAAAATAATTATATAATAAACGTATATGTATACATCAGTATATAAGTAGTGTAATAATAAACATATATGTATACATCAGTATATAAGTAGTGTAATAATAAACATATATGTATACATCAGTATATAAGTAGTGTAATAATTTTGTATTTAAAATACCTTCGTACCTAAAAAACAGATCTTTTAAAACAATCCAGAATTATTACAACTTATAGGTACGTGTTTACAGTGTTTACAAAACGAAACATGAATATAAGATAGTCATTAATCTATGGTAGCTTTCATAGACTGTAAAAAAAAAAACAGTTTTACAAGGTATAGCACCAAGTCAAATATAGAGGCAGATAGAGGCTTGTTTGTAATGCATATTTCATACACGTCTATAACTCTAAGGGCTTTGCAATCTCAAGAAATTAGATTATATACAAAAGAAGTGCCAACCAAGATAGTAAGAAGAAAACTTTGAAATGATCACAGCTCAAACCAAGTCATGGAGCTGTTCTTCACAAACATCACCCACACACACACTCGCACAGCTGTCTGCAGCCACTAAGATTTAGATCCTGATTATATATTCATGCAGATGAATCAATAAGGCCTCGCAGCAACTGAAAGACTAGAGGAATTACAATGAGCCCACATCAATAGACTACAGCTTTACATTTCATTAGGGCCAGACCCACACTTTAACACTAAATGAATAGCAATAAAACAGCACCGCCAGCACCAACACAAAATCCAGAGCTGCCCCGTCTCCCTCAGATCATCAGAACATTTGCCATAAAAACAAACAAACCGGCACTCATTCAACAACATAGCACTGGTACTTAATTAACTCATATCATCAACATATGCACACAACTTTCTGCCTTTGACGTTATTAGGCAGCTAGGCACACACAGAGTGTATTTGCACATGAGTTATCGATCTGTCTAATGACAGGCAATGCTCTGCAGCTTCGGGCTACAACAGGAAGACTGTGGCGAAGGAGAAATGTGATCAGGGAATATCATTCAACATCCGCAGTTCTCCACTTACAAAGCCCACTTCCAACCTACATCCAGCCAGCGGTTTAGCCATCACGCTGGGGTCATACACAAGGACTGAGACAGGATTACAGCATACCTCAGCAAAAGAATGCAAGATTTTCTTCACTTTAGAGTCAAAAACTGCACTTATGCAGCATCTAGCTTCACCATACCAATGTGAAAATTGATGAACAATTCGTCATCTTCTGCTAGTCAATAACACAATAATCGCAATAGTTCAACTAGAAATTAAACACACCACTCACCTTTTTCATCCTGCCGCTCCGTGTTCCAGTAAACGCCACGGTGTGCCCACGATAATCGTACGCCGCAATGGACGTCATCCCATCATCTTTATCCAGGAACAAAGGAATTCCCTCGATTGTAGTGGTGCCCCCAAGAGGCTGGTTGAAGTCCTGTCCACAAAAGTTGTCATCTATCTGCAAAGGCTGTGGAAAGAGAAGAAAGTCAGAGTTATTTCACTTGTTAGCGAAAGGGAGTTCATGCTATGGTCGCTGATGTGGCATTTTCATCTTTAGCAACACCAATCCACTGCTCAATATTCCTTTGGGTCATTAAAGGCCATACGCAGAGCTAATGAATCAGCCAGAGGCTCAAACTATATATCGCATGAGTCCCTTTGCTTGCACAGCTTGAAAATATAGACATAAGGAAATCAATTCTCCACATTTAAGTCTTGTATGTAAAGACAGAGCCAGCTTCACAATGCCTCGCCACAAACAATCCCTAATCGTCCCACACAAAGATCACTGCACAATGCGCAAATGTCCTGAGAGATGTCCTCCCCATTCTGGCCAACAGACTGGGCTCATTAGCAGAAACAAAAGTGGCCATGACCCCCACTGGCCTGCGAGGCTGTCCAACGGCGCCCCTCATCCTTCACCCAGCGAGGGGTGCAACTGCTGCCAAGGATGACCGTTCCAGGCAGCGGGAAGGATATTCAGGCAAACACAGTAGCAGAGCGATGCTGTGCCCTGCAACACAAGGGAGCATGTCCTTCCCTGTATCCCTGTGGGACATGAGGCTTTGCTCTGGAAATAGAATGAACAGAAGGGAGTCCGACAAAACTACCAAGTTCATCCCAAAGGTTACCGAAGACTATCATGTGCCTACTGTAATTAAAGTTGGCAGAGAGGTACAAGTTAGCTAATCTCTGCAGAGACAACTTTTGTTGCTCGCGGTGCACAGTTGTTGCCGCTAGGTGATAGAGTTAGAGGAGGAAGAGTGTAGGCAGAATTAATGACTCTGGTAATGGCGGCTAATGCAAGGCGACTAATGATCCTGGAAATACCACTCGAGCTAGTCATGCTTGAAAAAAGATAGGCTGAGAGGACAATTTAAAGCTTTTTAAGGTGAGATGAATTCAACCTGGATAAAAATCTTTAAAAGTCCAAACCTTTTTGCAGCTGAATTAACTACATAACAGGAAGTTGAGTTGGATTGATGAGTCTAATATACAATTGATTGGTATATTTATCTACAGTAGCAATCAGGAAGTTTAATGAATTCCAAAATCTTTAAAATTCCAAACATACTTAGTCCTCAGTTTTTGTTTTAAAGGTGCCTTATTGTGCTCCTTTTTAAAGCATTCAGCATAAAAGATGACCCCTCTAGACTTTCACTGCAGTCTTACGAACATAATACAGTATTTATCATAAATAATGTCTTTAAATCACCTCAGATTATAAGATTATCATACAATGTGTCAATTAACCCACAGTTCTTCAATGCTCAGTCCGACTTCAATGAAACATCAACGTTGAGCTTTTTTAAATAAGATATTGTTATTTGGTGCATGTCTGCTACTCTTACACTTCCGTGGCTGACAGTGTGTATGGTTTGCAATGAGATGAGCTGCATTAGTGGTTAATCTGATTGGTCAGTGGGAGGCACTATAACAATGGGAGGGGCCATAATCATCAAACTGATTTGAGCTTCCAGAATATTAATATAAGATTATGCACACGTGCATAAACAAGTCTTAATACAACTTGAGACATGTTTTGATGTGGAAAAACCACTTAAACATGCAAGAAATGTCAGATAAGTTGAATTTACATAATATGGTGTTGATAAGGCATATTTTAAGTAAGAAGCTTGGAATTCACAGCATTTACCCAAACAAAATGCTGCTTTTCCACTGAGCTGTTTTGTAATTGTCCATCCTTACTTGTAAAGGGTTGGATAAGAAAACTTTCTTTCATAAGCATTGAGTCGAGGTTCCATAGGTGGGATGAGTCAAGTAAAAAAAAAGGTGGAAAACATAGCAAACTCGACTCGCACTTCAGAGCTCTACTCATCTGTTTTCTAAACAAAGCCTTTTGTTTGAGCATCTCACGTACATAACTATACAGAACATCGCTCCTTCCACTGTCTTCATTGTTCAGTGTTAAGCATGATCAGCTTTTTGCATCTGATTCTATTGAAAAATCTAGTGGAACTAGACTTGTTTCACCTGATGTGCATTGAGTGATGTGTCTAAAAGAAGCTCACTGGATACTGAAGCCAGTAGAGCTGAGCAAAGCCATACCAAATAGAGTTGCGTACTAAAAAAATCTGATGCAAAAAGAGTCTCAAGTGAGGTAAAAGATAAAAATATATACATTTTTGATGAGAACAATATATATATTGAGCCAAAACACTCATGTTTATTATGAAAAATGAGCATTCAGATTTCGGATGACCTGAACTTGTCATGTGTTCTTTCAGATATAGTGGTCAAAATTTGCTTTTTATGTTCAACAGAAAATGTTGGGAAAATAAACACAGGTGTTTTTTTTTTGTTTTGTTTTTTTACAGAAAAGCAAAATAGCCTACTTGGTGAACAAGAAAGAAAACCGAAAATTCAGCAATTCAGAATCAGAAAAAAATCTGAATTTATTGACAGCATGAATAGAAAACATGTAATTTGATATTGCTTCATATAAAATACACAGTTAATTTTAAAACTTAAAAAATGTGAAAAAGCTAAAAATAAAACATACTTATAATTTGCAGATAACACCCTCTGCAGATATACTCATCATGCATGCTTTTTATTTATAAATGTGTTCATATATGCTTGAATAGTGCTAAGAACAAAATCTACACTGATGACACAAGAGCCAAAACAGGAATCTTCAGAAAAGTGAATTCTCTGGAGACTTAGAAGCTAATCTTCCAATGTTTTGCTAACCAATAGTTTCAAACTTTTACGTCTTGTTCAACTTAATGTGAGAACCGTTAAAATACCAGGACAGCCAACCATACAGAGTGACGGTGACTGGCAACCATGCATAACCATCACAACCGCTCAGATTGATTTTGTCCTCCTTAACTCAAATTACAGCCTCATTTTATAAAAATGAAGAGGAAAAGATGACTACAAGGCTGGGAGATGTATTGGCAATGCAAAGTGTCCAGATCAGTTGTTTTTCCTGGGAAGGGAAGGAAGGATACAGAGTGTCCTGATCTGAAAAGGAAATCTGTCTCTCCCATAAAACCGGCCTTTAATAGACAAAGACATGTTAACGAGATAA
This sequence comes from Danionella dracula, assembly GCA_900490495.1. Lineage (NCBI taxonomy): Eukaryota > Metazoa > Chordata > Actinopteri > Cypriniformes > Danionidae > Danionella > Danionella dracula. The sequence continues at coordinate 24,274,299 of UELW01000112.1, read as the reverse complement.
AGACAGACACCATGCAACCACAGTTTCTAGGGCCAGACAGAGACTGTCATCTTTAATATCCGTGAAATGAAAGGGGAGGTGACAGCTGAGATGGAAGGATGAAATGCCTTTGGTGGGATTGACAGACTGAAGATGCCTCAGAGAGTGTGATCCTCAAAATCGTAAATGACCTTCTGTGATAAATCATGGGACATTAGCATTAGTCATCCTGTCTGGCTAATTTTTAAGAGTTTATCCTTTTTCCCCCCATCAAATAAAAATTATTTCCTAAAAAGAAGATCCGAGTCATTTTGGAACAAGAACTGGTGCTTCTAAACACTCTGTTTATGACAAACATAAAAAGAAACATCCCAAAGTCTGCTGTCACTAAATATTTTGTAAGACTTAAATCCTTGATGTGACCTGAAAATATTTTCCTCCAATGAGAGTGATGATGTATCGGAATTGCTGAGTCATTAGTGGTACTGCTGTGTGTGAAGGATTGGACTATAAAGGCAATGATTCATTTACCAATCTGACATTTTTTCACAGCTTTCATAAGGTAAAATGAGTTCAGATGTCTCGACGAGCTAATAGCACTACATTGTAGAGGCCTACGGTTTTGGCAGTGCTAAGCTTTAGACACTTACTAGGGATAGAAAAAACAATCCACACTAACTAACAATCATCCTAAATCATTTAAAAACCAGAATGCAGGAAAGCAAAAACATAGAGAAAATAAATAAAAATTGTAGGGGGCACATTTTTGGTGGTTTTTATTGTAAAGCAAGACCTGCATTGTTTTGTCCCTAACTTGATTCAAATCTTTTGGGTTAGGTTTAATTCCTTCCTGTGTGCAGATGTTGTCTGTTGACTGTAGTCAGCCAGTAATCCATTTTTTTAGATAAAGTGTTTCTTCTGATTGGTGCATGTTAAAGGCACTGTATGTTAAAACAGGTTCATCACACCGAGGAGCTTCTTTTATTTCACACATTGTTCGGTGAAAAGCTCCGGATTGCGCCACCATCAGCAGAACATCACCACCTCGATGTTCAGTTTTGTTCTGGTTTAGTTTAAGTTAGCCCGTGTGTTTGATTAATTTGATAAAGTTGATTTAACTCATGTCATTGTGCCAAGTATGTTTTCAGCTTTATTTGTTTGAAACATAGGCGTGTTTAAATTATTTTTAATTTCTAAAAGCTTGTCATTTTTGTTAGGAAATTTAAGGATGTTATGTATTTTTGTCCGTTATCAAATTTAGTTGAAAAAATTATACATAGTTTAATAGTTGGGTTTCTTTGTTATTAGTCTTCCTCCAACCTGATGTCTCTACTTAATTTGTTTCTAAATGTTGTGTTGAAAAAGTCTCAACAAGTGTTTGGCATTCTTTTGTCTTTCTTTCATTCATTTATCTCACCTCTCTTCTGAAACATGTCAAAACTTTCTATATAAAAGTTCTATATGTTAATATATTAAAAACAGAAATTGTTAACCCTCAGACAAAGATATTTATACATATTTTATCAATATAAATATAACACATAAATACATATTTAGGAGCATTTTAAGGGTTAAAATGTGAACCCTGTATCTTACCAATTTGCTGGTTTGATGCTTGATTTTGGGGAAATTTTAAAGGCAAAAATAGTTGGTCGTCCCTGGAAAATGTTGGGAGCAAAATCCCTTGTTTATGTATTTAAAGAGAAATATGGCTTTATAAAGTGTGTAAATCCCATCAAAGTGATAAAAATCTATCCAGGGGGCTATAAATCCTCAAACTTTAGTTTAAAAACTCCTTACTGAAGTTATTGTGTGGCGTCACAATGCAATGTGTAACATAATACATTTTGAAAACCAGGCGAAAAGGACAAAACCCACCAATTGTAAAGGAAATATAAAGTTCCGAGTTCTGTTTTGTACTACATATTTCACAAAAACTCACCTGACAAAAAAATGATCCGTCTCTTTTTAAGACAAGAATTATTGTTTTGATTAGTCCAGTTTTCCTGACAGATTTTTCTGTGTGACAGATTTCTCTCCGATTACCATAAGTGTCTCTTATTATAGACTTATTTCAGTAATTGAGAATATCCATCTAGGCAAAAATAATTTAGCAGCCGTTATCAATTACCTTACCCGCTAGCTGAGTGAGTGCAAATATATACATTTTTGTTTGGTGGTGGCACCAGTTTTAACAAAAAATTATGGCAAACATATCGTCTATGTATTTATTTTTAATGAATTCACTCATTTAGTTGAATTTAAAAGCTACTGTTACATATTTAGTTTGTAAATCAAAGTAGCTTCTACAAGTTTGGAACACAAGTAAACATAGACTTAGCCCCGAGTTTGGCTCAACTCTTTCATTTTCATCGAGGTAAATCTGTCTTCAGCCTAAAAATATCTCTCAGCAGCTTGGTAGTTTTAGGACAAGGAGGCCGTTGTGTAAAATGTATTAGTTAATAAAAACAAGCCTTTCTTCAGTGAATAACCCAAAATTCTGGGTAATGCCTGAGTGATCTGAGTTTGCTGCAGATGACTAAGCACAAAACTCCAAGTGTCCTGATTTCAGTGACCCCTTGCTGACCCTAATGTGATGCCAGCTCACCCTGCTCACAGAGAGCAGCTCTAATCCAGACGTCTTATCGTTACACCATCTGATCGACCTCACAGCAGACGTGATCCAGCTCTCTCTTCTATCAGTGCATCTCGTTCTTTCTCTGGCGTACTCTCGAGCCGCCCAATGATAGGTTTGAGGATCGATTAGGGAGGAGGGGTGTGACAGACAGACACATCTCACAGGGGTAATCTGGCAGCTGGTTTTAGGTAGGATTCAGAGAGATGGAGATAATGAAGACTAAACCAGCGCTGCTCTTTGTCAGCACACATTTGTTGTGCTTTGCATAATGAGAGAACTTCACGACTCGAAATCCCTGATTCTTTAATGTTCATGTGACATTATATGTAGTATATCCCCCGAAACACAGCCAAACTCTTGAACTGATGGTTATTTTCCTGTTTTATTTCTCATAACTACTTTGAGTAAACCATAAGACCATAAGAGCTGTGTGCTAACTCGGTGGATTCGAACCACCCCGCATCAAAATGAACACAGTCCTTATATAGACCGTTTTACTGTTTGTAAACAATGATGACGTTGCATTATAGCAGTGTTTCTCAAATAATGAGGCTCCGTCAAGGGGGGCACGCTTTTTTATTTTTCTATTTAGATGTTTTAACTGTTCGAGAATAAAGTGCAATGCCACTCCACTACATTAGGGGACGCTCTCTTTGGCAGAGATTGCGCAGGGAGCATTCGCTCGGTGGTGTAGGGGTTTTGTTTGCACTGAGCATGCGTGCTTTGCACACAGTACAAAGTATGAGTATGAAGTGTAGCAGACCCTCAAGTGACATCATGAAAAAACATTTTACATTTTTACTTTTTTTAATAAGGATACAGTGTTATGCAGAGGTGTACTTTTAACAATTTTATAGGCAAATTATACTATTGGGAGGTGCGTTCTTCTTCCTTTCATGACAGAAAATAATTGAGAAGCACTGCATTATAGCAAAGTAAGTACAACAGAAATCAACAGCTTGTCAAGCTATGCAAGTGGATTGCCTATAAAAAAATGTGAAAATATTCATCTAATTATTTTAATATTAATTATATGTTATATATGAAGTGTTGAATTACATAATATTTTTATAAGAAACATTTAGAAAACCTTGCTGCCACATTCAAATGAATGGGAAACACCTTCACTTAGGTGAGCACCTTTTGGTCTGGTACCAAAGTCAACCTTCATAATAAGAGTCTCAGCCATCATATAGAACTAATGGAAAACACTAGAAACAGTTGTACAATTAAGTTTGCATTAATGTGCTCCATTAACAGAAAAGAGCCTCGGAGATTCAGTGTTTCTATTCTTACCCTAAAAAACCATGTAGCTCAAAAAAGCCTTTTGTAGGCGAATGTTCTTAAAGTGAGTGTGTATTTATTAGCTGCAATTGCCTATAATCCAAACCACATACTATGTAGACTACTACTCTTTTAAGAATGTCAAAAACAATCAAATAACAATAAATTGAATGCCTAGTAATATACAAAATTTCAATTAAATTGCTTTATATTTATTTCTAATCTATAAAAAGGATAAACCCTCAATAAAACCTCCATGAGGGGGAGAGAAAAAAAATGGACTAAATATAATTTTTTTTATATTTGTACAAGCAAATTTAATTGTCATGCTCAAAATAATGCATAATAGAAACGGTTGCAGTTTGAACTGTTTAACATACAATATCAATATATACACTGTACACACATTTAACACATGCTAACCATTTATCTGATTAATCTAACCAAATATGGCTGACTTGTATAATCGTTAGATAATCTGTAAGCAGAGACATTGAAAATTAGCTATTCTAGACCACAGTTTAGTTGCTGTTAGCAGCTATGCTCTTTAAATTACTTATTGCCATATCTATAATTAATCCCCTTTATTATAGTTCAAAGGAAAACGCTCAAAAATTGTCAGTTTGCTACTTGTTATAGTTTCCTATGAGACTTTATAATAATATTTTCTCCATCTGAGAGCTGAATCAGGAACCAGGTTTGTGTAATTGACCTTTAACATGAGTATGTTGTGTGTCTATGTGTGCACTTATCCTTAAATGTCTTTCTAGATGCTGAAACCCATAAATGAAGACAAACAGAGGCTGCCAAATTCTTCAGAAGCATGGCCGAATAAAGCGAGGGATGAGTGGCGAGATGGCAGGCTGCCAGCCTCCTGTTTTGATTGGTGATGCTGGAAACGCAGTGTCTCACTCATTTGCCCTTTGTTTCCTCCAAACAGCCAATGGAGGATCTCTAATTAGGTCTTAATGGTGCTAGCTGTAAAGGGAGCCAGGATTCTGGCACTCTCTCTCCAATGTTCTTGCGTGCTCTCTCGCTCTATCCTGCATTAACAGCATTAGACAGTAGAACACTGCAGATTCCCAAAGCATCTGGGGCTTATCTAAAAATACTCGTCATATTAGCATGGTCTCCGTAAGCTGGCGTTCAGCTCTAAATAATGGTGTTGTTTATAAAGCTCCTGCCAGCAAGCAATCCTATTGACCCTCAATCTAAAGCCATTTAGCTGGACTTAATGTCTTTATGTGGGTTAGCCATCAAGGTATTTCATTCAGGAAAATGCTTGGGAAAATGTTCTTGAAGCTAAAGCAACAGTCGTTCAGAGGACACAGTTTCTCTTCATCTTGCTGTTTAAAATATCAAGCTATTGTAGTCATGTGGATGGGTTTTCTTCCCTAAAACTCCGTATGAAGAAGCACCTTTTACAGCATTAAACTAAAGTGTGTGCAGTGAGGACATGGATAAAACAACGTACAAAGAAAATCAGGGTAATGAAAGGAAGATTAAAAACAGATCTAAAGCTTTCAAAGATTTAGACAATCCAGTCTTAAAAACTTAAAGGTTTCAAGACTGGATTAAAAAGAAGAGACAGATGGATTTTTACAGATGGACGTTATGTTTCCTCTCATAAACATTGTATAAAATAGTTTTAGTTCGGTTTCGTTAAAAAGAAAAATCAGATGTTTTACTTAAAATGTAAAACTGTGTCGGTGCCAGATAAGGAATTATATCTAAACTATTCTCTATACTCTGGATAAAAATGGGTTATTTATGCAGAAAATGTGTACTGTTCTTTTGACCTTTTCCACGTCGATAATCAATAAAATTAAAATGTGTTTTTGGATGTCCAGAGTCAAAATGCTTTGTTGGCTTATGAAAAGATGAATATATTTGTTGGAAATGTCTGGATTTTCCTTGTGCCAATACGGCAGGAGGAACAGAAGGTACACCGGTTGTTTATTGGAGCACAACCAATTGAGTTGATTCAAAGTCATTGTTTACGATAACTACTCTCTTCTGAATGTTATAACGAACGTAGTGATAGTCTAGAAGGTTAAAATATTTATAATAAATTATTTTTAAAAAGCCTAAAATGGCTCCTCACCTAGTTGTTGTCTTTGATAAGCAAAAAAAAAGGAAAGTGTAATTTCATTCTTTAGAAATGGTTCATTTTGGGTCAGGATATTCTAATACAGGAAATGTGTAGGACATTAAAACAATAAAAAAAAAGTCTTTGAATTCAGAAGAGCGTTGATTTATAGCTGGATGAAATGAGAAAGTGTGTGCTGAACATGTGTGTTGTGTCTGTGCCAGACGTTGTGAGGCCAAGAGCCGGCCACGATGCAGGCTCGGGGTGAGGGCTCTGTGTGTGTGTCAGAGTGAGCAGCCTGTGTGCGGGGTGTTAGGGGTGTCAGGTCAGTGGAGACGAGAAATCAACATCTGTCCCACAGCTTCTGCCTGCTGTTAGTACAACGACTGGTTGTAGCATGTGTGTATGAGGCTCAGATTTCCACTTATGTGTGTTAATATGAAAACACTTAAAACCTTTTGTCGAAAATATGATACAAAATGAAGGCTGCTGAGGTCTTACCATGTTTTGACTAAACCCAAAACCAAATAATAGTTTGGAGGTGGTATTGAAGTACTGTTTTGGACCTCTGGTTAGTGGGCCAATTGTGTTATACTTTGCTAAGTTTTCCAACCATCTTACTGGTCTTCAAAACAAATAAAAATGCAGACACCATTGCATTCTCTGATTTAAAAAAGAAATATCAAGCATAGATTTTTTTTTCAAGTCAACTTTCATTCCAGGTGTCTTTCCTATCTTGAAAATATATATGTATATTTGTATATCTTTTCCTCTCTCTTCTATTTGTCTCTTTTTTTCCTTTTTGCTCTCTTACTCTCTCTCTTCACTTTCTTTCTCTTTTTCTCTCTTCTCTCTATCTCTTCCTCTCTTCTCTCTCTCTCTTCCTCTCTTCTCTCTATCTAACTCTTTCCCTCTCTTCTCTTGATCTCTCTCTTTCCCTCTCTTCCTTATCTTTCCCTTTCCTGCTCTTCTCTCTCTATCGCACTATTTCCCTCTCTTCCTTATCTTTCCCTTTCCTGCTCTTCTCTCTCTATCTCTCTATTTCTCTCTCTTCCTTATCTTTCCCTTTCCTGCTCTTCTCTCTCTATCTCTCTATTTCCATCTCTTCCTTATCTTTTCCTTTCCTGCTCTTCTCTCTCTATCTCTCTATTTCCCTCTCTTCCTTATCTTTCCCTTTCCTGCTCTTCTCTCTCTATCTCTCTCTTTCCCTCTCTTCCTTATCTTTCCCTTTCCTGCTCTTCTCTCTCTATCTCTCTCTTTCCCTCTCTTCCTTAACTTTCCCTTTCCTGCTCTTCTCACTCTATCGCACTATTTCCCTCTCTTCCTTATCTTTCCCTTTCCTGCTCTTCTCTCTCTATCTCTCTATTTCCCTCTCTTCCTTATCTTTCCGTTTCCTGCTCTTCTCTCTCTATCGCACTATTTCCCTCTCTTCCTTATCTTTCCCTTTCCTGCTCTTCTCTCTCTATCTCTCTATTTCCTTCTCTTTCTTATCATTCCCTTTCCTGCTCTTCTCTCTCTATCTCTCTATTTCCTTCTCTTCCTTATCTTTCCCTTTCCTGCTCTTCTCTCTCTATCTCTCTATTTCCCTCTCTTCCTTATCTTTCCCTTTCCTGCTCTTCTCTCTCTATCTCTCTATTTCCCTCTCTTCCTTATCTTTCCCTTTCCTGCTCTTCTCTCTCTATCTCTCTATTTCCATCTCTTCCTTATCTTTTCCTTTCCTGCTCTTCTCTCTCTATCTCTCTATTTCCATCTCTTCCTTATCTTTTCCTTTCCTGCTCTTCTCTCTCTATCTCTCTATTTCCCTCTCTTCCATATCTTTCCCTTTCCTGCTCTTCTCTCTCTATCTCTCTCTTTCCCTCTCTTCCTTAACTTTCCCTTTCCTGCTCTTCTATCTCTATCACTCTATTCCCATCCCATTTAATAACATCACAGAGTTTTATTTCAAAAAGGAAGTGCAAGAACTAAAGAACAAAAAATTCTTAAGATAGAGATTAGAAGGTTTGGGTCGATATACTGCATACTGATATATCTGCTTAGATATACACAGAGTGGAAAAGAGAAAGAAGTAGAAAGAGAGTGAGGATTTGAGAGTAAGTGTGAGAATCACAATCCTAAAATTTACTGAGGATACTGTCTTCCTCAAGGAAGGAAAGCCACCTGGAAGCCAAACATTTGTTTTTGAGCAAATGAACACAATGATCCTGATATCTCTTTTTAAATCACAGAAGTGTATTGATATTGTCTGCTCTTAATGGTTTTGAGCAGTCAGATGACGGGAAAAACTCAGCTTTCGGCCAATTAGCAACAAAAAAGTAGTATTTTCTGGCAGACAGAGCCCAATATGTGAAGGTTAACGACTCCAAAATAATGGTTTGGGGTTTTGTGACCCTTTGCATAGCACTGTAACAGTGACTGTAACAGTCTAATAGTTAACACACCACGTGGAAGTAATGTGGTAAAATTCTAAAAGAATGTTAAAGACTAATACAGCAGTATGAGCTGCACTCCATTTCTTTCGATCTCTGGAGTGAATGAACATTTGAGTAGAAAACCTAATGACATATTCCCATATATTACGTGTTCGGATTACATTTCTCTCCATCTCTTTCAAGGACACTCTATGAAGAATAATGTAATGGTCACCTTTTATATACAGTACAGACCAAACGTTTGGACATATCTCATTCAAAATGTTTTTCAGACTGACTGATCTTAATTTCTTAAAGTAATGATGGCCACTTGTTTTTCTTTACTTAGCTGTGTTTTTCTTGCTATAATACAAATTCTAACAATCTATTCAGTGGGAGTCTCAGCTGTGTCGCCACCTGATTTCTGCACAACACCACTGATGGTCCTGACCCCATTTATTAGGTGAGAAATCCCACGTATTAAAGCTGACAACGCTCTCCTGAGAAGAGAAGAGCGTTTCAGGAGAGCACCTCTTGAAGATCATCAAGAGAACGTCAAAAGTGTGCAAAGCATAATCAAAGCATGATTAAAGGGGAATGGTAGGAGCGAGGAACTGTTCGGTCTTCCCAAAACACTCGCTGGTTCTACAAGAGGAACACAGAGCTGAGAAAGTGAGTTCGAATAAGAGTTTTCTTCTCCTGAGTGTCATAAATGACTAAACCTCTCTGCTTCCCTCCAACTTTGGATGAGATTGTTTGTAATTATTTACATGAAGTCAGACAGAAAGATTGGTCGTCATTTTCTGTCTTATAAAATTGCACCAAGATGATGACGAGTTAAATATGTCGATTTGATGCTTGAAACATGATGAAACATGTGCAAGTTTTCATTTACAGGGTGAAAATGTTAATGGGATCATTCTTAAACATGAGCTGAGATTAGTTTTAACATTAGAGTGAATGAGAACTTGCTCACTTCTGGAGTCAGCCTCAAGTGGCCACTCTGGGAACTGCAGCTCAGTGACTTCCTTTTACTCATCGAGGGGGAAAGCAGGAGGATGCTATCTTGAATTAATAAACTCGATTAACAAAAATTCTGTAGCAGTCTAGGGTCTATGAGCTTGTGTGTTTGTTTAAACCAGACAAACAACTGCATTTATACTAGACTGAAAACCTTGTTTTGGGAAGTACTTTTCTTATCGACTAAAAGTAGACTACATTTGGGTTGTTTGTCAACAAATATTGTTACATTTTGAAATGACTAAAATGTGACCATAATAAAATAATTACCATTTTTATGCAAAAGATAACAGCTAAATTTTTGATGCCAGGAAAAAACAACACTGGCACCCACACCATGGGACTGTAACGTTCATGGTTACTTCAAGAGAACTAATTTTAAGTCAAACTTGTGCAACTCAATCTTATATATTCTGCACTTGCTATGTTTCTACAATGCACTCTCAACTGTGCATGCATCAAATGTGATAGGGGACATCACACTTCATCAGAGGCACAAAGCACACAGCTTCAAGAGAACATTGCTGAGTTAATTATTCACGATGTTCCAAAAATGTTCTGGAAATAGAAGCCCTAGTCACAAAAAGTATACAAAAAAAATAATAAAAAATAAAAACTAATTTGAGTTTCCAATATAGGATTACACATCATTAATCAGACACATTTTTGAAACATATAAAGCTATAGTCCACTCAGAAATAATTTAGTAGCAACTAAGCCTATCCGTAAACTCATTTACTCAGGGATTTTCAAAGTCTTCAAACAACATTCAGACATTCTACCAAATAAATAACGGTTGATCTTCATGATGTAGCAGATAACGGCTGAATAACAAGCTCTTGACTAAAACACAAGCTGTGTGTCAGTCTGCCTCTCTCTGATCTCCAAGCTTTTACCATTGTTGTTCCAGCAAAAGCATCAGATTATAATCTTCATAATCTAAAATTAAGCATCCCATAAACACTAATCCAATTAGAGCGAGACTGGAGAGCGTCTGAGTCGCAGGCTGCGTTCACATCCAGCATCAGAGTAATGAGATCTGAGATACAGAGTGTCTCTGCTGTGAACAACTACATGAGAAAGCAATGAGAGCTTTCATTAGTTTCCATTCAGCGCCTCCATGATAGCCATTGGATGCCCCACTGGGCACGTTCCCCTTGAAAACAAGGCCATAACTGGAACATAACACTGAAAGAATGAGTCGTTCAAGGAGCAGGGCTGGGAACAGCACTTGAAGAGTCAGCATGAGGTGCTTAGAGCCTTCTTCAGCGATGTACTCTAGGTTATGGATGATGTTAACGTCATTCTAAACATCCAGCTGCATGTCTGTTCACGAAAGGCCTCTGGTGACCCCTTTATGGGATACAGTCAGGATATGATGGATTCGACAGCAACTGGACACTGTCCGACTGATCTGGATGACATCATGTTACATAGATGGAGGAGGAGGAGGAGGAGGAGGATGAGGGGTGGAATAGATTAGATTTAAGTGAGTCAGTATTCACTTTTTTATAAGACATAACACAGGCCCTCTTTGTGGCTAGAAAACAATAAGATTGCAAACAATACTTTTAACAGAGTGATTGTCAGGATAAAATGACTAATAAAAGTTTATGCGTTAATGCAAATATAATCCCTAATTCATCTAGTCAATGAATCACAATGTGACCCTGACTGTTTATTAAAAATTAAGCATCAATCATACCAATTTGTGAACAATTTTATGGATAAAAAAGGGTGAACTTTTCATTTGTAGCATTTTATCAATTACCAAGATCACTGTTTGGCCTCGTTTTAGCTTTTATAAATTCAACAGGATCTCTACTGCACCTTCTTTTTCTGAATGTTTTGTTGTTTTTATATATATTAATCTAACGAGATTCGGGAGAAAAAAAAGTCTACCTCCAGAGCTCACTCAAGCTCATCTGTAAGCTCAGCAAATAAATAAATAAAGCTTTCATTCATTGATGACTAAAAATAGTATTTCAGCACACGAAGGTGGGGTGCATTGGTTTCAGTTTCAAAATACAGCCTTCAACCTCCAGCGCTAAAGCATCCAGTGTTTCAGTTTCACTGTCCAAAATACAATCTTCAACCTCCAGTGCTAAACCATCCAGTGTTTCAGTTTCTCTGTCCAAAATACAATCTTCAACCTCCAGTGCTAAACCATCCAGTGTTTCAGTTTCTCTGTCCAAAATACAATCTTCAACCTCCAGTGCTAAACCATTCAGTGTTTCAGTTTCACTGTCCAAAATACAGCCTTCAGCCTCCAGGGCTAAACCATTCAGTGTTTCAGTTTCACTGTCCAAAATACAGCCTTCAACCTCCAGCGCTAAAGCCTCCAGCGTTTCAGTTTCACTGTCCAAAACACAGCCTTCAACCTCCAGTGCTAAACCATCCAGTGTTTCAGTTTCACTGTCCAAAACACAGCCTTCAGCCTCCAGGGCTAAACCATCCAGCGTTTCAGTTTCTCTGTCCAAAATACAATCTTCAACCTCCACCGCTAAACCATTCAGTGTTTCAGTTTCACTGTCCAAAACACAGCCTTCAGCCTCCAGGGCTAAACCATCCAGCGTTTCAGTTTCTCTGTCCAAAATACAATCTTCAACCTCCAGTGCTAAACCATCCAGTGTTTCAGTTTTACTGTCCAAAATACAATCTTCAACCTCCACCGCTAAACCATTCAGTGTTTCAATTTCACTGTCCAAAACACAGCCTTCAGCCTCCAGGGCTAAACCATTCAGTGTTTCAGTTTCACTGTCCAAAATACAGCCTTCAACCTCCAGCGCTAAAGCCTCCAGCGTTTCAGTTTCACTGTCCAAAACACAGCCTTCAACCTCCACCGCTAAACCATCCAGTGTTTCAGTTTCACTGTCCAAAACACAGCCTTCAACCTCCAGCGCTAAACCATTCAGTGTTTCAGTTTCACTGTCCAAAACACAGCCTTCAACCTCCAGCGCTGAACCATTCAGTGTTTCAGTTTCACTGTCCAAAACACAGCCTTCAACCTCCAGCGCTAAACCATCCAGTGTTTCAGTTTCACTGTCCAAAGCACAGCCTTCAACCTCCAGCGCTAAACCATCCAGTGTTTCAGTTTCACTGTCCAAAACACAGCCTTCAACCTCCAGCGCTGAACCATTCAGTGTTTCAGTTTCACTGTCCAAAACACAGCCTTCAACCTCCAGCGCTAAACCATCCAGTGTTTCAGTTTCACTGTCCAAAACACAGCCTTCAACCTCCAGCGCTAAACCATCCAGTGTTTCAGTTTCACTGTCCAAAACACAGCCTTCAACCTCCAGCGCTAAACCATCCAGTGTTTCAGTTTCACTGTCCAAAACACAGCCTTCAACCTCCAGCGCTAAACCATCCAGTGTTTCAGTTTCACTGTCCAAAACACAGCCTTCAACCTCCAGCGCTAAACCATCCAGTGTTTCAGTTTCACTGTCCAAATACTACCTCCCAACCTCAAAGCTACAATTAAATTTTTTATTTTAGCCAAATGTGCAAGTTTTGTCCAAGTACAGTCAATGCCTCAAAAATCCTTTTCTTACAATTCCTTTCATTTTTATCCAGATCAAGCCAGTATGCTGCAGAAAATATCAATGAAGGAATCAAACTCCATCTACGGTTCATTTGCTAAATGTTCTGTATCAGAGGCATCAGCAGATGACTCCCAGGAGCAATCTCAGGCCTTTAAATGGGCCAGTATCAGATGAAGGGAAGAGGCTTGACATCCAAACATTGTCTATATACCCACAATCAACAGAGCAGACCATAATAAAATAAACAGTCTCTCCCAATCACATGAACAAAGAGCGCAGTCATTCTGGCATACGATGCAGTGACTCCAAGATTCCATTAGCGAGGAGTCTTTTTACACTGGATTCACCCTTAGAGAAAACAAGTTCCAATCTTCCAATAGTTCCAAATATATCCAAAATTCCAAAAAGCTTCCAATCCTACTTTTTATGGATGAAAATCCCTCAAATTTATTTCTAAAACATCTAACTTCAGCGTCCAATACTGAGCCATCATTTAAACATCATCTTAGACACTTCTCACACAACAGCCAGTGTGCACAGAGAAGGAAAGCAATCAAAACACACTCTATAACCCATCACACGCTCTTCAAAGTGTCACACAACTCCTGCCGGCTCTCCAGCTTGGGCCGAGGTGCCACCAATGAGCAATGGCTTTGTCCTTTCAAAAGTGGTTCACCGTCTTTCTTTCCAGGTCATGCTAGTTATGCACAAAGATCTGCTCACTAGAAGTGGATGGCCATAACTCACTGTGGATTAACAAGATGATGTCTGCGTGAACTTAAGATTAATCCAATTTCTTTGATGCTTTAACACTTAGGAGTACGACCCACATGAAACTGAGAGGTAAGACGGAGAGGGTGAATTATAAACCTAAGAAGTAGGTAACCCATGTAAGCTGGGACATCCCTAGCAAACGTATAACCTGTTCAATAGTATCTATTCTAGACTCAAGAAGCACTCCAAATCTATCCAACTTGTTTTAAAGGGCACCTAGAATGTCGTTTTACATGATGTGACATGAAGCTCAAGAATGTGTGTTAAGTTTTGGCTTTAAATACAATATTATTGTATTTATAGTCTACATTTTTAGATGAATGTTAAATTTAAAGATATTTTAAATTAACATGTTAAAACCTAAAGTTCCTTACATGTAAGGATACATTATAAAGATGGGAAATTTGATGTTTCGTGATGTGAAGCCAAATCACACGATGCTGGACTGCATCTAGATCACAAAAAAATATAAATATAAATACAAAAAAATATATATTAAAAAAAAAGTTTTAAAAATCTGTCAAATTCATTGTGATTCCAAGGTTATGGCAAGTAGTGTTGCTGCAGTGAAAACTTTAACATTTTTCAGTCTTTTTATGTGTTTTTAGTAAAAAGTACCATCTTTCTTGCAGTTTTGTAAAAAGCTGTGAATAAGATGTGGCCAAGTACAGCATGTCTCCGGATCAATGACAAATGCTTTCACCCTACCCAGAAATCATTGTCAGATGCCAGACTGATGAATGATTTGGAAGATCTATCAAGTAAACAGAGGGTTGAGATATTTGACTGAACTTTTTAGCAAAGCTGAATGAAAAGATGAAACAGATGAACGCACTATAACAATGAATAACTGCCAATATAGTTTCACAATGACAACATTGTGACTAAAAAGCTGGCATAAATATCAATGCACTGTTAGAGTTTAACCATTCGGAGACTAAGCCAACAATCATTTTTATCATGCATATGTCGGGCATCATTCTTTTCAGCACAACATTAGCTGATTATTTATGAAATTATTTAGTTTTCGTTCACGAGAAGCAGGTCTACTGATCCACCAGAGCGTTCTCAAATAGAGCGTTCTCATATAGAGCCCCAAAGCTCTGGAACAAACTCCCGGGTATTGTTCAGAGCTCAGGTACACTCACAGAGCTAAAAACAAATCTGTTTAATCTATAATTCGATTAATTGGCCCCTGGTATGTGTCTAAACAGGTATGTTGTCGGAGCTGAAAGCATACAAATTGTTGAAAAAAACAACATAGTTCAATGTACCTATCTAACTTACCTCCATCATTTATCACTCATCCTGATGCTGATCGCCTGTTTATTGTTTCTGTTACACTGTTCTAATCACTATTCGAAATTTCTTTATTGATAAATCTTAAGTTCAAGTAGGCTTTATGCTGGGGAGGTGATTAGCACCTGTCCCGATCAGCGAGGCTCTCTGATCTTTTCTCTGAAGTGTGTGTGGGTTTGTAAATAAGTGTCTTGGTCACCACAAAATTTTAATAAAAAAAAAGTTTAATTCAACAATTTCCTTATACTAATATGTTTTACAATATCTAAGCTAGCATTATATGGAAGTTCTATTTTACCCCATAGAATTATCCAATAAGAACTCCTATTTAACTTTTAATTCACATGAATGAAGTTGCTTTAAAGATTGATTGTTATCTTGAAAAATTATTTTTATAGTATAAACCAAATTTCATGATGAACATTAAATCATATAAAATTGTTGCTCACATTTTTCACTGTAAATCACAAAAAAATTGAGCAGCAAATTTATTTGAAACTTAAAATAGTAAGAGAAATGTGTTTGGAGGAAATAATTGTGTGAAAGATTCTGGTCGTACTTAACTACTACATTAAAATGCATTTGAAAAGCTGCTTATTTTAGCGTTAGTGACAATATAATTAAAAAAAAAAAGACTAGCTCTAGAGGCGGAGTTTCAAACAATACAGCTCATGTGGGGCTTCATAAGTCTCTTGTCAGCTGTAATCCTGGATACTGAAGCTAAATGCTTTGCAAAAGGAACTGTAAAAACTGTTTACAGATAAAAAGATTTTTTTACCATATCAACAAAACAAAAATACTTCCTGGCAAAACTAAAATCCTGGCAGTAATGTTTGACAGAATGTTCCACAAATTTTCAACACTTCTCACGGTCAACAAGAATTTAGCACCTATCTCTCCTGGTTCCTGTGAGGTACCGCCATGTTCTCATCATTTGGTAGTTTTTTTTTAATTCCCTTATTTTTGTTCTAACTATTATAATACTTTCATGGTTTTAATTGTCTTTAATGATACAGACATCTCAATTATATATCTCAAATATAAATTTTTTAAACACAAAATATTTTCTGCTTCACTTTAAATATTTGTTAAACATTGTTGTTGAGCATATATTTAATAAACAACCAAACGATAATATTAACCTATTTTATGCTTTACAATCAGGTTATTTTCAAATCAAGGAATTTTGACTACTGGGGAAAAAAATTATAACCGAAAACAAATCAAGCGTTTCCTTTAAATTTGCTGATAGCAAATATATTTATAAAAATAGCATTAAAATAACATTTCGTTAATAAAATTTCGTTAATATTATAATAATTATATTAAATTAATATTTTAGCGCCAATATTTCTTTGTTAATTTGAAACATATTAGAAAATATACTTGTAATTACTTTTTTTATTGTATAAAATGCTCAGAATAACGAGCGAGACACCTTGTTCAAAGCCAAACCAGAACTATCCACCCCGCACATGCATGCTGACTCAACCCAAGCAGGGCCTTGACATGGAAGCCTGCGTAAGTGACTATGTTCCTTAGCGGAATATGAAATAGAGTGATGTTCGCTGGATCCATTCCATTGCCCACCGCCACAGGAAACTGCAAACACAGCTGCACTCGCAGCCTGGTAAACAGCGCAACACACACCCACGGGCACACGCACGCTCAACCCTTGATCACAGCCAACCAGCATCCCACACACTCTCTCTCCCTCTCTCTCTCTCTGCACCCAGCTCCCACACAAACAGACATCAATAAATAATTACACCGACAATTAGACGGGGAGCACTCCAAACCTGACCTGTTAAGAGATTTGCAACCTACACACAGTCGCCATCTAAAAGGCTGCGGAAGGCAACTCATTTTTCTTACTACCCAGTTAACTGGCTGACTTATTGATTTAAAATTACCATCACAGAGAGCTCATACAGTTGTCTACACACTGTTTGGTTGTTACTGAGGCCACGTTTGAACCGAATGGGTTAAGTTCTGGTCACTATAACAGTGTAATTTGCATGTACATTTAAACTGTTATGTAATGCGCACTTTAATGGGAGTTAATACATTGAAAGATTCTCTACCACAAAAAAGAAAAATTCTGTTTTGCTTTATGTCCAGTTTGGAGTTGTGCATCTTTAGTTCCGTGCTCTGTTGTTACTGTAGAAGAGCGTTCTTTACACTGATAAATTTTGGTGTGATTAGAATGCTAACTACGAGCTAGCTCAACACAGCACAGATGCTAACAAAGGACAAGTTATATTTCCCTAACATTTATCGTACGAATATAGTATCATACATGCGCTATATGAAAAAGCTTTGATCATCATAGCAGCATGGTGTAATAAAAATGTCAACTTACTAACTAGTTAAAGCACAGATAACAAAGAAGGTCTACTTTATTGCCAAACTTGACCTCTTTTTAGCAAGAATGGCAAGGCTTTGCACCATGTCAACCAACCACAAAGCTTGCAGTCTGTAAGGCTTTGACGTGTAGTCAAAAATCTTCGCGAGTCAGGCTTCGCAAGGCGGGTTAGCGCAAGGATATATAAAAATGCAGCCTTCCCAAAGGGAAATTTGTAGTCAAGTATTCAAAACTGCTGAAGCCCGCGTTAGTGCAATGATTTCAAGCAGAACCAAATAAGTTTTCACCAGATTAACTAATGTACTACTACTGTATTTCACGCAATCTGGGCTGTTTGCAACAGCGTTAGCGACGCTCGAGTCAAAAGACAGCCCAGATTCCTGTTTGAAAAGCTACTACTCTCCTGAAGTGTTTAAGCGCGAGCTAGTGCATCAGGTTAGTAATGTTCTGACTAGCGGCGGTGGAGTCTCATGTCTAAATTGGACAGAGTTATGAAACAAGCTGAATAAAAACATTTCAGCCCCTAAAAACCATCTTAGATTTTTTTTTTATTTTATTTGATTTTAAACAACTTTATGAGCTAAAAAAAGTCATTATTCACAACTGCACCTCTATAAATCATTTCAAGTAAAAAAAATAAAACCGTTCATGCCCCATTTAATTGTATTGAAAAGGTATAAATGGGGACCTATAAACTTTGGAAAGAAGAAGATGAGCAAATCATTGATATTCAACAACATTATTTATATCAGTTTTGTTTTTAGTTCTCTACATTTAAACCAGCTATGTTATGATAGTTTGATTTTCACGTTTCATGGTACATTTTTAAAGCACTTTACATAAACTACCTTGAAGGATTATGAGGAAAATTGCCTTACCTGGTCATATCTTCATTCAATGCTTTTATTATTCCTAATTTCCTGAAAAGGGTCAAAAGGTTCTTGTGGACACATCCCAGCTCTCTTCAGGTGGACGTCAAGGGAACGTGCAAAGAACAGGTCACAGATCGTTTTTCACATAGGGGCGTTTCTATGTTGTCACCGAGTCAAATAACAAATTCATTTTTCAACCCCTGAGTAGGGTCTGGATGCACCCTCCTGTTCAAAGCAGATATTTCCCAGAATTCCTGAGCATTGCCTCAACTTTAAACCAGTGTCGCGGAGCATAATAAATAAGATGATGGAAAAGCGATTAGCCCCTCGGCTCTGGAGGTGGATCTAGTTTCATCTATATGATTTTTCAATATCCAGTCATCTCTGATCAATACCCTACAGGGAAGGAGGCACAGATGGGAAGCCATTAAAGTGTAATCCTGTAAAATATCTTTGTTGGCTGTCGGTGAAGAGCTCCCACACGGACACGGTCTCTCATTTCCATGAGCGGTTCCTCAGGGAATCAGAAAGAACCGAAGAGAACAGCAACAGCAAGCAAATGATATTCATTGTCATGATTAAATCACCATGTCTTTCATCTGGGAAGCTTTCAACAGCGTCTGAGATTAAAAGACCAGACGAAATCTTTCAGTCCGAGGGAAAATCAGAACTGAACCAGGAGGCAATCAAAATCAAGATGAAAAAGTCATCAACAGAGATAAACGATCTTGTAATTAAGCAGACGAGAGAAGGGTGAGGAGTTAGTCCTGCTGCATGTTCTTCATTAGCTAAACAACCATTTCAAAGCTGTAAAAATCATCAAGTCTTTCTCTAAAATTCAACGCTTCCCAAGAGCACAACACACTTGGTTTTCAAGTGTAGAGTGTGTGTTTTAGGCTGATCTACTCATTAATATCACTTTTGGACAAATTAAGAAAACTAATTAGCAATGCTAATATGTTTTTGTTTTGCTTTATCCCCGGATTTCAGATGGTTTGAAAGCTGCTTGGCAGAAGGTGACCTGGAACTTCTGAAAGTTGTTAAAGCTGCCATAAAATCAAAAGATTTAGAGGAAAGTCTGATGCAAGAAGAGGAAATACAGCAAAATCCTATTCAGCAGAAAACATTCGATTTCCTGTCCATCAATAGGCTTGAGAAAATGAGAAAGATGCATATAAGCATCTGAATAGGCCACTTTGGCATGTGTCTCCTCCTTACAAAAACACCATTGAATCCTTTCAGGGGCTCAACAAATAAGAGTTCTATAGAAATTCCAGTTACTGTATTTCAAGTCAAGGCAAATCAACTAAAAGTTCAAATTAGTGCCAATAACAACCTCATTTCAGCATTGCTAACATGTATTTTAATATTTACCTGCTATCATGTGTATGGATGTTATTTGGAGTCACTTTAACATTTTAAGCCAATTTCATCCTATATAATAAAATGCTGCAGATTTCAACCAGAGTTCAACAGGGCTCTGGATCTTAAAACCATTGAGTTGGGGTTGAGAACAAAAGTTATTATTGCTAGACCCTCTTCCTCGTCCTCTAATGTTATCTTGTGTGATATATCTGCTTCACTCAAACCCTGGGAAAATGGGTTTTAATTTTGAAGAATCTTTTACATTTGATCTGCAGTCAAAACATGTTTTTCCAGGTAAGACTTTCAACCAAAGTTAAACACTTTCCTACTTTTAAAACCCTGGAACAGACTACCGTAACTCTTTGTATCTTGGGGTTGACCAAATAAGCTCTCTTTCACCTGTAATTGGTCAAGAATGCAGCATCAAGGTTTTTAACAGGTTCACTCGAGCGAGATCAGATTTATTCAGTTATAATTCAATTTAGTGGCTTCTGATGCGCAGCAGAGGGGATTTTAAAGTTTTATTTTAAACCTCCCAGAGCTCTGTGGCCTGTAAACTTACATTCATTTTGTATAAAAAAAATTTTTTTACCTTATAATACATTCATTGTTAATGTGCCCCTGTTTTACTGTGTCTTTTTAACACTCATGTCTGCTTGGTGTACCATGGTTTGTCCTTGTGACGTTCCCATTATTATTCAGCACATCTGTCAACAGAAAATGTTATTAATCTTTTCTTTAAAAAAATAAAGCGTCCTTGTCATTCAGTCAAGCATGAAGAAAAGAAAACAAGTGTGAGTTGATTTTTCTTGGAGAACTAGAACAATTACTTCTTTTATCACAAATGTTAGTCTATGAATCAGGCAGAAAAAAACACTGTGAAAATGTCTATTTTTTTATATAATGTTTAGATAAAAGTTACAATGTTTTATCAAATGCTTTAAAAAATATATGTAGTATGGTGATCAAGCAGATGAATTGTTATATCTACTAAAAACATCTATGAATAAATTGACATTACAGCACATTTAAGCTTAACTAACATAAATATTGAAGGAAAAAAATAAAACTGATTAAACACATTTAATTCACATTTATAGCACAAATTGTATTCATAAATAAAGACATATTTTAATAAAAAGTCTCAAGTGTTGTAGTTTTGACTTTGGTTTTTAAGTATTTACAATAAATTTTATATTCTCAGTAGTTCGCCATATTTCGCCATACAACCAACAAGATCATGAGGGTGTATATAGCATTATGAGCATATATAGCACTAGCACCAAAACAGGAAGTTATGTGGTTGACCAATGATTGAGATGAAAAGCCGAAGGGTCTCCGGAATGTATTTTTTGTTTTACTTTTTCTGACATTCAACCAATCAGGAGCATCCGAGAGTAGTCACATGAGGGAAAGTTTCGTGCACTAACTAAAGGCTTTCATTTTGACATCGTTTAGCAAATTCTGTATTACTTTTTTTTTCATCCATGTCTCTTTGATATGAAAATACCCATTACCATGCAAATGAAAATGTTTATTATTTGAGATACTTTATTGTTATTGTTGTTTCTAACATCTCTTAAAGAGTTATAAATATTTACACTATATCTATACTTAATGACGTGAACACAAACTTAAACGTGTCTGTTTTAAGCTAGTGACTGTAACTACAGATGTTACATAACTATGTCACTGATCATAAACCCATGGTGGTGACCAGAGAGTGGATGGAAATTAATGAATTTCAATTAAAATGTTGGGGCTTTCCCCCAATCCATCTGAAATGTATCGATAAACATAACCTGTATCTGATATTTTCATAATAGTTTAAACCGATCAATTGTGATTTTTTTTCAATCTGACTAAGACCGCTTTAACTCCAGCTCTTCTAACCCCCCCCCCTGACATTTTTATGTAAATCTTGCCTCTTCCATCTCAATCTGTTAATTCTGAAAATAATAAAGTTGGCAAAGATTAGACAAACAAGCCACTAGGCATTGGCTTACTTCTGTTAACAATGCATTGTGGGTGGCATAGTTCCCTCATCTAAACTTGAACATTCCATGCACACAGAGGACGGATAGCAGGTGCATATTATCTGTGATATGAAAGAACACACCAACAAAAAATCATGACCCACAGTCTAAACAAATAATATTGTATTATAAATTATATACCCGGGCATCACGGTGGCACAATGGGTAGCACAGTCGTCTCACAGTAAGAAGGTCACTGGTTCGAGCCTCGGCTGGGTCGGTTGGCATTTCTGTGTGGAGTTTGCATGTTCTCCTCGTGATCGCGTGGGTTTTCTCCGGGTGCTCCGGTTTCCCCACAAGTCCAAAGACATGCGGAATAAGTGAATTGAGAAAAATGATTGTCCATAGAGTATGAGTGTGATGCTCCCACTGATGGGCTGCTGGAAGGGCATCCGTCGCATAAAACATGCCAGTAAAGTTGGTAGTTCATTCCACTTTGGCGACCTCGAAAGGGGAAAAGCCGGCAAGATAATGGATAAACATAGTATACCCCAAAGTAATCGATTACCTCTATTTGAGTCATTCTTTGACAATTTTCACTCAAAATATTTTTTGCTTAATTTCAAAACACCTAAATATAAATGAGCTCAACCTGGACGAGAAGCAGAAGTCTGTGTGCAATTATTATCTGACTCTACTGACGTCTCCTTGATGGATTGCAACACACTGTCGCAGATGGTGATCACGCAGCATCATGTACGCTTTCTCATTTACATTTATGCACAGCTTTACCATGAGCAATAGGACAGGTGGGCAGAAGAAAGACATCAAACCCGCTTACTGTCTGTCTGTCTGCTCATCCATCTCACGTCTGTCCCCCTCCAGTTGGTTTTCCGTCTGTCTGCACATCGATCCATCTCCTTTAAAGCCTTCTGAATTATGGAAGTGTGCTTTGTGATTGGAAAATGACAGCATTAATTGCTTGTAAGCAGAGCGCAGCGGCGGAGGGATTTTTGATGATGCGCTGATTGTGATAGGATAGAAATGAATAACACAAGGTGAGTGGGGTGAATTATTCATAAGCTTGAAGCTCCTCGCCGATGGAGGACCCTCAGAGCTTTATCTTTTCATCCAATTCATCCAGCCGTGCCGCTGTCATTACCAAGGCAGATTGCTCCAGGCCCGTTATTATAATGGCAGTGGTTATTATCCCTAATGCCACTGTCAGTTATTCGTCAATCGAGTCTACCGAAGCGGCCACTTCTACTTAGATTCAGAAACAGTAAAAGCAACTGTTTAAGGCATGGCCCATCAACACTAAAAATCTATTTATGTACTCAACCAAGAAAAGGTTCTTAAGAAGCATCAGAACCATTATCCAAAAGCCATCAGCGGTTTGTGAACTTTGTTAAACAATAACACTTTGTTTGCAAAACAAATACAAATATTTGTTTACAACCAAGTAAGCCCAGTGTGCTTTGTTTGGCATCAGATGCTAAACTGAGCATTTTCCTGTTTGTAGAAGTAGATTTTTAGTTTTAAATGCAATCAAAATATGTTTTCATCATTTCATTGAGCTCATATTGAGTACCTGTCAGGTGGAGTACCGGGATGTTTTTCATTGTTTTCTGGAATTATGATGGCATGTTCAGACCAGGAATACTAAAATGTAGTTTTTAGACCAGTAAAAGGATTTTTCCTGAAGAATCACTCTACTTACTTTACTTACCGCAGACGAACTCCACCCACCGTCACCGCTGGTTCCCTGTTCCCCCAAATAAACAACTCAACATATGAGAAGTTTGCTTCCAAAAAAACAATAAAGGCCATTACAAAAACAAGTTAATTTAAGTCTAATTTGGTCACAATTGATAAACCTATAAAAGATTTTCCAAATACACAAAATCGTGTTGTTCTGTTACTCAAATTTATGAAAATGCATTCTGATCTCACATTTTAAATGATTGTTGCCGTTAAAAAAAAACAAATGTAATGTAATGGCTAAAATAGCTGAAACACATATTCAGTCGTGTAGTAAATCAACATATGATGTATGATGCTACATTAAGGTCTAGTTTGAATCCTTAATATGTGATTTATGAGCTAGTGAAAAAATTAAATACAGATGCTGCCATTAGGAACTGAGGGAACTATTACATTTTTCTTACAGCCATTCAATAAAAATCTGTCTTTGAAACTAAACATTTCATAACCCACTGGTGCCATGACAAAATACAGCAGATGAGGCTTCATAAGAACAAAACTACATCACTGCGAATTAATCATAATATCTCATAATACAGTACGCCAGGCAAAAGCGACGCACTCTTGATCTGTATCTCCAATCCTTCGCTTCACAATCATCACCTCCATCATTTTCTTTTTAATACTTTCACTGTCTCAGTCTCACTCAATCAGCTACAATGTGTTTCCTCTTGCATGTGTGAGTACAGTTGCATCACCCAGAAACATGTTGCACACGTAACAGAAAGAAGGATTTAGGTTGTTCTTTGGGAATAATCCTTTCATTCTTAACCAAAGCTTTGTTTTTGTAAGAGATTTGCCAGCAAAGCCATTTCCAGTGTAGAGAGCACAGCTAAGACTGCAGTTCTTTAACAAATAAGCTATGTGCTAGCATGTTAGCACCTCTAGAGCCTCTATATTTTTTCGACATCAGGGTAAATGTCTCAAGGGGACTGGGGCAAATTGAGAAGGGGAACATTTAAAATCAGTTTAAAATCAATTACCACTCGAAGTGAACACATGAGACTCGAGCATGTGGGGGTGCTAATCTCAAAGAAAAAGATTTAAAGTATGTTTGCATGCAGTATTTAACCATGCAAGTCTCGACAATCTGTAAAAAGAAATAAACAATAAAAATAAATTTTTGCATAATTGCGTACAGGCCACCGAGCCAGATTTGCAAAAAAAAACAGCACACAAGCGACTCTGCTTTAGCAAGTTGGTCAAGAACAGCGCACTACTGCTGTATGTCAAATTTCTTTTCTGCAAAAATGAATGCAGCCACATATTTTTTTGTTTTTCTCAGTTTTAAGAAAGCCTAACATCGTCAGACAGTCACTTTATGACTTTTCTTTTTTTTCCCATGCACAAATGAAGATGCGTACATGAATACACAACTGTAACACCAGAAATCAAGCTTCTTTTTTGTTTCCTTATTAGAAAACTGATCAAAGCAGTTTTTTGTCCTGATATACTGGATAACCCGATTTCTTGTAAATCTCTTAACTGGGGATCTGCATGTCTGTGTAGAGAAAAGTTGAGTCAAGACCATACTAGACAGTGCCAAAATGTAATTTGTCCTTGAATTCTGAAAAAAATTCAGGACTTCTTGGAAGTTGATGCATAAAAAACAAGACAAATTAAATGGCTGCATTTGCTTATTCTCACAACTGTCCTGTTATGTCACTGTCTCTGAGAAATCTGGCAAAGCAGAGTGTCACAAAGAGGTTTTGTTCCAAGAAGCCCAGTTACTGGTTTGCATGTCAATGTGCAAAAAATATTATTAAAATGGCCAGATTTGGTTTATTTAGTGCATGTCAAACAATGACTGAATAAAACATGGACATAGTGTTTTTGACAAGATTTCTGAATAATGATCGATGGATCTCAAGTTTGTATAATCTTTATATTGGGGAGGTGAATAGCACCTGCTTCAGCCAGCGAGGCTCCCAGGGGCCTCACAGAGAGAGCTCCTATTTACTCTACCTGATCCTCACTGGAACTTTGTGAAGCTGCTTTGAAAGCAACTGCTAAAAAGCGCTATATAAAAACTTGATTGATTGATTGATTGAACAAGTTAAAAGAGGCTCCAAGTGGGCAGCTGTGAAAGAGAGTCCCTTCTCAGTAATCTCAGAGAAGCCAACGTCATTCGATGAAGTTAGCTAGAAATAATGACACCATGAGACTAGCTGAAGAACAGTCAATCATACCACACCATTAATTAAAAATAACTTAAAGGCTTAAAATATCTTTATAATCTCTTTTATAATAAAAAAATGGTCCTGCTCAGAGTATTTATGACGGTTAAAATTAGCGATCTAGAGAAACAAACATTGTGGAGCCAGGGGTGTAAACATTTTTTTGTTTAGCTCCTTGGTTTTTAACAGGAGAGTAAATGAGAGCATGATTCAGCCTTAAGATGCCGGTAGAGGAAGTACAGTTCAGTTCCAACAGGATGTAAATGCACTCTAGATGTAACTGCGCTAGCTGATCTCGAGTGCTGTGTTTATCAAGAGTGAGCTTTTCAAATTTTAAATCCATTACTTTTTTCCAACAATCTGGAAAAAGCATATTTTCTACCACACATAATAACTTATAAACCAGCACTACTCTTGAGATAATATCAAGACATTGGTCATCAGGATATCTCATGTCAATTTAACACAAATCAAAGTAAGAGTCACTTACCGAGTTGATGCAGTTCAGTTCCTTGTTTAGAAGCCAGGGCAAAGACAGTTTTCCTTCACCCCTGTAGCAGGACTGAATTCTCTCCTTAATCTTTTCCTTGATTTTACGAAGTGTAAACAGGCACAGCGCTGTTTCTTTTGGTGGCTTTGCTCTGTTCTTTTGCCCCTGAGCAAAAACTGTAAACAACACCTCTTCCTGTTCAGAGATACCTAGAGAGCGTGCCAGCTTGGCACCAGGCCGACTGAGGTAGGCATCTTGTACTAATCTATATTCCACACCGTCCTTAGTACAACCAATTGGAAACTCCACATAGGAGTAGAATTTCGGGTCATCCACACATAGACGGACGATCTTAGAAGTGAAGAATTGTTCACCACTAGCATCCGGCGAGGTCAGTTGGGTATCCAGCTGGAGAGTTAGATAGTATATGAACTGCTCACTGCTAAAACCATAGACATAGTAGATGTCAAAAGTAGGGAACTTGGACAGTGTGTCAGATGGAATCTTGAGCTGTGAGGAGACAAACTCATCTTGGTACACAAAGCTGAACATCTCCGCATTCTCCTCATTTGCCATTAGTTTGCGACTTGATAGAGTTGGGAAGTACTCAGATTTTCCTTCAATGGGTGTACCTACAAACAACTTCCCGCTGTCTTCACCATGGAATCCACTAATAACCACTCCTGACATGGTCCCAGCCTCCGAGACGCTAGAAAGGTAGTGCTCCTTGCGGTGATGTGGTTCACCAAGCTTGAAGAGATCATCCAATCGGAGGAACTGGCAAATTCCTTGTGACGTACTTCCACATGCAAGAAGCCTGTTCTGCCCTGAGTCGAGAAGCAACAGCTTGTTGACATTGTTCGTCTGCGATAACTCATGAGGGCAAGACTGGACTCCAGGAGGGGGGTAGCATTTCTCATTATCCACCACAGGACCGGTAACATGGCTTCGGAGCTTGGTCAGGTTGGTAGAGAGCTTGTAGATCCAATTGACCGCACCGACGTAGACTTCACCCGTTTTGTTATGGACGACCATGTGAGTGAGCCCTCCCTCGTGTGGAGAGAAGGTTCGGAAGGAAGAGAGTTTGACCTCGAAGCCCCCATGTTGAGGGAGAAACGAGAGGAAGAAGAAGAGGAGATATGCCTCACTAAGAGAGGCGGGAAGGAACCTCCTCCTGTACGGTAGCATTGTTAGAATCGTTTCTGGGAGGAAGCAGTCACCAGATGATCCGTCCACCTTTCTGATTCCAGGAAAAAACCTGAACAGAGTCTCTTGATCTGTGATGAGGAGAGCAACTTATAGGCTTTGTCCTTTCTGCTCTCTCTCTGTATGGAGCTGCCGCCTACAACATCATCCACAGTGCCATGGCCGCAAGCCCTGCAGAAACAAGAAAACATATCATGAGTGTTGGGAGGGGAAGCATGAACAAAACATTGGCTTTTGGCTTGGCTGGAGTTCAAACCAAAGTTCTGGTCAATGGTCTCATCGTACATAACATATATAAAATGACATTTCACAAGTCAGTCAAACTCAAAGACAGGAGTCCACTGCCCAAACTCTACACAGAGAACTTGTACCCTTAAATATTTCATACAGGCTGTTCCAATTCAGCTAGCACAACTGGAAAGGAGTAAATGAATGAAGAAAGAATGACTGGTGGTATAACAGTAGACTACTTTACAAGTTCACCTTCAAGAATGTCATACACTCAAACGCATCAGCAATAAATGTTCTCATTTCTACACACTCACTCAGGGAAGCTGATCGAGTTGACCCTGTATAAAACAAACGCACTTCACTCAAACCACAGGAAAGCAGTGAAGTCTTAAAAATAGGTCTTCAAAAAAAACCCTCTTGGTTATACCGTAGGGCTGCAAAAATAAAGACAATCTATCAAATTTGCTTTTACAGAAAGTCTAATGACATTCATGTGATCATGGGAGATGAAGAGGAGCTCTGGGTGTTCATCGACTTCCACAGAGTGCAAAGCCACTTAAACAAGGGCAATCAGAGGCCTCAAATTTAGCCAGCAGCAGAGACTGTCTGCTGCTGTGACCTTCTCCAGTGTTGAAAACAGAAGCATCATTGTATCTCAGATGACATTTATCTCACTTCACAAGACTATTGAGTAAGGAGACTGCCTCTGGTTCTCATTCACCGCTCAATGCTGTGAGCAATACAGTGTGCTGACAGTCATGTGCAAGGCTATGTAACAACTGTGGAGGATTGCAAATGCGTGTATAGCAGGATAGTCCAGATTTAACCACCTGATTTTTTTTGTTTGGAAATGCTTCTTGAAAGCTTGTTAGGTTTGTTTAATATGGATCTGTCCTCTCTCTTCACAAAATCTAAACAGGACTTTCTTATTTGCCTCACTCTCCCTCTGAAAGCTTAGAGAGCATTTTATGTCATGTGTGCATATCATGTGTGTGCATGATAAAATAATCAAACAGCTATTAAATTAAGAAAATAAAAACTGCCAAGATGCTGCTATTTATAAAGAAAATGAAAAAAGCTACTTTGCTGGTCATAAAAGGCAGCAAAATCTTAAGGATTTCGAATGAAAGAATTTCACTGAAGTACTTTTTGGTAACAACCAAAACATTACAGCTAATCTGCCTTACAGTCTTGGATTCCTGGAATTTGTGACCAAGGGACTTGGCATTGGGAATTGAAAATCAGCTGCACACATTTGCAGTCCCTAGTCGCCAAGAGGTGGACTTAGAAATAGGCAAAGGCAGACGATTACCTTGGACCCAATTCCTAGGGTTGCCCTGTTTATTAAAACCCAGAATCCTATTACATCAACACAGGATGCATTATGTCTCGTTTTTTTCCGAGGGCTCCAACTTGAAACATTTAACCTGAAAAAATTATTACATTTTCTCTGTAGGTATGTATACATATACACCACCTTAAATGTAATTAGTTACATAAATATTTTTACTGGAAAACTCCAGCCCCATTGCGTTTGCTTTCTTAACTGTTGCGCAAGTGCTCCAAACTAAATGCAGAGATGTGGGTGCACCATCAAGTCTGGCTAAAGTCCCTTTGAATAATTGTATTTGCTAAATGTATAAACATAAATCTAATGTTTGGACACTGGCTAAGTGTTGGATGTTGTACAATGTTGTAGAGAAAACTAGGCATTCTCTAACCAACTCAAATGTAACCACTGAGGAGGTTCAAAATTATTCAAAACATGAAATAAAATCCAATAAGTACAGTCTTAAACTCATCGCATGGTCTTGTGAAATAGACAAAAGTCTGAAATCTTCTTCATGCTTTTTTCCTGGTCATGTGCTGTGCTTTTTTCTTGTCCAAATATTCTCTATTCAGCTCTTTTAGCTTAGAGCGAAGGTGCTCATTTGGCTCTGAAATGAAGGGCCACTGTCTGAGCGAATTCCCAGCAGTAAGATTACCAAAATAAATGGCTATAAATACATTGTTAAACAACTAAAAAGATTCACAACACACTTAAAAATGAATCATGTAGTGCTTCTCCTGACACATTACAGTCTATACAACAGATCTGACAAAGTTTTGACTTATCTAGGACAAAAATATGCTAATGATTTGGTAGAAGATGCTTAAACGAAGATCCAAGTGTCCACTTACAACTCAGAAAATGAAAGTCGAGGGAAGAAGGACATCTATTAAAACAAAATTGCAGCAGAATTCACATATTTCTACACTGCAGAGCCATTTCTGCAGAATGGACCAATTAAATGACCTGAACACTTGCTCCAAACAAACCCACTGTGTGGATAAAGGTGAAATTAGATGAATCAATTAAAGGAGGTATGGGAGAACCTTCAGGACAGCAAAACCTGCCTCGCTTGGAAACTGGCTGGCAAAAATAAGGTATCAGAGGTGATTTATTGCTTGTGGCACATAAATTACAGCACAAGCCATGAAAACTGCACTTCGTACTTAAGCAAATTTATACAGAGGCCCTCTTTAACATGGAGGTCACATCGCTGAGCATTGTGGGCTTGAAGCTAGGCAGGACTCAATGATGCCCACCACTAAACCACCCAGAGAGGCTCTGCACTGAGGGTTCTGCTTTCTATTACAAGCACGCCGACACACTCACAAACATCAATACAGAGCGCTCTTAATCCACAAACACACAGACAGCCAGTTCTTTCTCTATTGTTTTGCCTCAGTCTGTCATCTTGCTTTAGATTTCCAACCTCTGCTTACAACAAATAAACATTGTCCCATCACCATTTTGTCTAAACATTTTACATTATGATATTAGACTGCATGTATAGTGTAAATTCCTATTACAATGGATTAATAACATTGAAGGGTAATAAAATTACACTTTTGCATAAATTAGATTTATTCCGACATGAATCAACTGCTGAGATTTTGTGAAAAGGTAGTTCAGATCAGATCACTTTTATACAATTTTTTGGCAAAAACTCGCACTACAATTCTATCTATTTTAATATAAACTATGAGGCATGGCATTAGTTCTCTTCTATTGATCACCAATTATGGTAAAAGTTGGCGAGATCTCCTGCAAGAGAAGATTATATGATGTTTCCTTGGATTGATACCATTGTGTGACGTGTAAGAAATGTCTATATTTTGCGCTTTTTTCAAGAATGAGCTGAACTACAGTGTATTTAGCAAATATTGTGTTTTACAGCTAATAAAGGTTGAGAACAGTAACTCCACTCCTGATGGTCTAAACTACATCTTCCTGGTTCATCCAACTTATATATATTAGCCGTTAACTGAATATAGTATGGCCATACCATTTTTGGCATTACATATAAATGGTAATGGAGGTTCCGAGTAGCTACGCCCTGGTAACCAAAAATGGGTCCAAAGAGGCAGGACATAAGCGTAGCACAGAATTAAATCTTAATAATTATTATTACACAAACAAATAAATAAATAAAAAAATTCAGGTCAAATCTAGCAATTTGAATTAAATAAACATTGCAGCACCAGGGGTAAAAACATGTCGCTGTTTTTTTTTTCCGCTTCAAAGTTTGGCAGATTTAACTAGGTCAAGTTTAACAGAGTGAATGAGAACCTGCTCACTTCTGACGCCACTCCCATTGCAACTATAGACAAATATGAAATGTTAACAAAAAGATAAACAGACTACTTCCTCAGTTACAAAGTCCATATAATGTCAACTCACTATTGTTAGTCGTTCGCTCTTGAAATGCAAGTATATTTTAATTATATTAAATCTACCATACAGGATTTGCCCGTTAAAACAATTTTAATGCATCCATAATTTATCACACTCCTCATTGTAGAATAAAAGCAGCAGGGATGAAAGATATGATGACTTTTTAGGTAAGACAAGGCAAGGCAATTTTATTTGTAAAGCACATTTTCATAATCTAACAGATATAATCTAACAGAGATAAAAAAAAAACAAGGGATAAGACATTGAAAGCATTAAATTCATACAAAAGAAAAAAGAAACTAGCTTTACTAGCTTGAATCAATTCATTATGATTTTTCTAATAAAACAAGATGCTACTTAATTTGCTTCAAGTATTTTGAATATTGTGGATGCATTGACTTCAGTTTGCTAGACTACTACAGTAGTTTCTTTGTTATTAAATATGTTCTTTTATTACTGTATATTGATAGTAAATAAATATTTGTACATAATATTCTCAGTCTCATTTGAGCTTAGTATTAACGAGTCAATAAATGAATCATATGGATTTCACTGAACAATCTGGTAAAATAAATACATAGTAAGAAGTGTTTTGTGACCTTGAAAGTCTGTCAATCTGTTGTTGGAGATTCCTAAAACTCAAAAAAAGAACATTTCAAAGTCGCAACTCGGGCGCTTTGAAATTCCACCAAGCTTCCTCCTTTGACAGTCCAGAATCTGCCACCGACTGGACCGAAAGAATACAAAAATATAAAACTGCAGCTTTATCTTACATCATAAAAGTGTCCTTTTACCTGTTAACATAAAACTATATGTAACAACCTAAACATTATGGTAAAGTAGATTTTTTATGTAAAAGTGAAGTTGGCACAAAGTTGAAAACTAAACATTATTTATTAACATTCCATAACTAGAAATATTTGTTTTTTTACATTTTGAGTTAAGATTGAAGAGTGTTCTATTTAATATAAATAATCTGTATATAATAACAAATACTTACATAGGTAATGTAATATATTAATACTATATATTTGTTTTTGAAGTAAAGCCAAGTTTCGAAGTAGGAAGGTGTTTTTCTCCATTTTTCTCCATTTATTCCCATTGAGTAGAGTATTGAGACTTAAACCTACAAATTATAGAAGTCACACAGTTAATATATCAGATCCTGATTGGCCCTTAGCCTCGATTAACATGTTCAACAATATGAGCAGAAACTCAGAGCTCAAATAAAAGTAACCTAAATGATCTCTCACGGTATAAGAGAAAACACAAACTAAAAAGGTTTTTTTTTAGCGTCAATGTTACTTTTTCTTATTCTGTTCATAAATCATAATTAGCCATCAGATGTTGAAAATCAGCTCATTTTTAACATTTGACAGAAACGAGAGCTATAGCTAGATGCTAATGACTAGGCCAGGGCTTTGTTTTAGTACAACAATATAAATCAGTTTTGGCGCTAACAAATAAACTGAAAGAAAGAAAAAAAAAAACATTCACAAAAGCCCGTTTGTAAAACTAAAAAAAGCTTAGTCACAACATAGATACGATAAGATTTGGAAAAGTTGTATCTAATCTTAATCATTTTGATTCCGTGGTCACTTTTATACGCTTTAATATCTCAATCGGATCAAAAGAGGAATATTAAGACAGCTTTCCCATGTTTATCACTGCAGGGGATAACAGAGGAGACAATGGCTTGTTGTCAAAGTAAATTGATTTGAAAAAAAGCTTCATCTTATTATGAACAAGTTCGTCTCGGTCTATAATGCAGCAAATCCTAAACTGTGAATCCTGCAGATAGTGCAAGCTTTGAGAATGCCTTTGCAGATGAACGCTAGGTCCCTCAAGAATACGAAATAGCAACTTCATTCCATGAAGAGGGGGGGAAATAAAGAGCTGACAGCAACAATGCTAGTTAAAAGGAACCAAGGAATGCAGTTTCTGCAGTTCCTTTGCTTAGCCTAATGTGGATATATTTTTAAAAAGAAAACCAGCCACACAGTAACTGCTCCACTGAGAGCTGATGACAGGAAAGCTGCATTGCCAACACATTTTACAACTGGAAGAAAATTTGCAGCAGGAAACAGTGAAGGGAATGGTCCTATATTCAAGCTAGGAAGTGCTACTAGCTCATAAACTTGAATATTTAAAAAGAGGAACTGATAGAAAGGTTAATATTGCTTCTGGTGTTAAAGCAACTTCTGGGAATTATTTATTGTAACATAAAACCCTAAAGATTTGAACAATATCTATAATCAGACAAACTATTGTGCTTAAAAGTACATCATTTCATACTTTGATCGTGCCACTTTGTCACTGCAGCGTATTTTTCCAATGAAGACCTGAGCGAAGGTCTTTTTTTCTTCTCTATTCAGTTTGTTGTTGGTGCTCTTTTCTCTGTGGTTGAACTTACAACTAGACATGCTACCTTTCTTTTTGTTTGTTAATTGGACTAAAAGCAATGCAAAAATGTGAGGAAATTATCAGTAAACCATAGCATAACTATGAGGCCATGCACAAAAAAAATGTGAGGCCATGATAGGTGAATCGTTGAACTAAAAGCTAAATAATAATAAAACATTCTGCAAAACTATGAGGCCATGCACACAAAAAATGTGAGGCCTTGATAGGTGAACCATCAAAGTAGAAAAATTAATAAAAAAAAAAAACTATGAGGCAATGAACAAAACAAATTGAGGCCATGATTGATGAATCATTATATACAAAAAAAAAGGCAAAACTAAAAAAACGGTATCTGAATCAAAACTGATTTTTGTTTTGTTTTTTTTGTTATTTGTTTTTTAGATGAGTCCCAGCACTAACCCTGTTTAGTTGTCCTTATTTCAAATCCCACTGCTGCAGGTAGTTAACAACACTTTAAAAGCAACTTCATCGAGCAACTGTGTGTTTCTGGCAACAAGATACAGCAAAAAACAATCAGCTAACACTTGTGCTCATAATTTGATTGTGACAAAGACAATATTAACTCTACTTTTCAATGCTAATTGCTAATCTAATCCTGGCAAAGCAGGGTTTAAAAGACCAGTGAAAGCTGAGGTCCGCCTCCATTCAAGTCTACACCATGTTCTCTAATGCTGAGTGTTTCCATTGTTTGGGTTTGACTAATGGATGTGCAGCAGATCGGGGGTTGAGGGGGATCCCAAAGTCTACAGCAGCAGAAGACACTGAGAAGAGTGTAGCAAGCCTGTTGCACAGTGGATGCGCCAGAATCAGAGAACACAGCCTTCCTTATATAGCGCCGCTCTTTAGCGTGTGACCCACTGACACAATGTCAGCCGCCCACTCCCTCCCGCTCCGAGGCAACAACACACACAGTGGGTCCAACAGCACAAACAAAAACAGGTGGAATTTGGGAAGGACAACAGAAGAAGAACGTCAAACTAAAACGTTTTAAAACCTATATCATACCAAAAACCCATACAAACTTTTTTGCATAGTAAACAGTATGTTTGAAATACATTGTTTAAAACTTGTCATGTTTTTTTTTTTTGTTTGTTTTTTTTTGAGGCTATACGAAGGTTTTCCCAAACTCGAGTGACCCCAACCATCATTTTTACATTTTATAACATTTAAGATCATTATCTAAATCTCTGGCAACTCCAACAATCACGTTTCAGCTTTTGGGCATTTATGTGCGTTTTCTCAATCTCTGGCAACCCTAAATGACGTTAATCATCTGATTAAGATAAGTTCAGGAGGAGCTTGGCTGATAGTTGACTAATCATCAGCCAATCATATGCTCCCACCTACCCCTATCACCTCCAGTATATAAGGCGCGCCCAAAGAGCTAACATCTACGTCTTGGAAGCTATCCTTTCTTCCACCCCTTCCCCACTCACCAAGCACTTTCCACCTATACTCACTTTACGTAAGACGGTCTACTCCACAGTAATAGTTAGAATTGTAAGGGGGGGATTGCAATACTAGGCAATTATGAGAAAAAGCTTTTGTCTCTGGCAAACACAAAAACACATCAACAGAGCTTTACATGGACATCAGAAAAATAAGAGCTGTGAAAAAATGTCATAAGGCCAAGAACAGTGAATTGAAGACTTTTTGAGGCCTAAAATAAGGCATTTCATTTAATAATTAAGACTTTTACTGTGGACACTGTGGAAACCAGCAATTGACTTGGCTTGTTGAACTCATTTGCTCATTTTGGGTTAATCCCATAAAACAATCAGCTACAGTGTTTGCAGGTTTTGGAGAAGAGGAGGGCAGTTGGTCTGGTGTAAAAAAAAGCAGATAATTAGGCTGATTTGATAAAAGCAAATAACAAGCTATAGTCTGGTTCTACTTGGAAGGTTTCAATTGCAGTTACAATTCAAATTAAAATAGTTTAATTCATCTTCTGACCATGGGGGACATCTAAAGTCTACTTTTTGTCCGCATTGGTTTAAGCTGCAAACACAATAAAAGCAAGTCAAGAAGATAAAAAGTAGAAAAACTTTTCAAAAAGCAATAAAAATTGCCTTAGCAAGCACTCACGCCTAACTCTTAAGGGACATAATACACTCCTAACAGACTTTCACAAAGAAAGCTTTCCAGG
Organism: Danionella dracula; assembly: GCA_900490495.1. NCBI lineage: Eukaryota > Metazoa > Chordata > Actinopteri > Cypriniformes > Danionidae > Danionella > Danionella dracula. The sequence continues at coordinate 24,238,529 of UELW01000112.1, read as the reverse complement.
AACCGTTGTGTTGGGTTTTTTTTTAGACTTCATGCTTGTCCAGTGCACACTTATCTTAAATCAAAGTGGAACAAAACCAGACTCAAGGCTTGAAGAGAGCATAAATTTAGGACAACGGTAAGAGACGGATTTCTCTAAGGGAAAAGGCCTCACAGCAGCCATCCCTAGAGTTTGAAAAAAAAAACTTTTTTTTACTCCAACATAAAAGTAGTTCCTACAGTGTTATAAAAGCCATATACATGGTCCTTTAAAACGAGGAAATAGAACCTATTCATGCTCCGGCGGTTGCCAACATCTTCAATGTCACAGAATAATTGGTGCAAGAACGAAATCACACCACTTTCAACAGCAACACACAAACTCCGAGCAAACAGACACATCCCGTTCCATCTCTGATCGTGTTAATAGATCCACGTCCATTACCACACCTCAGTGTCTGGGCTCCAGCTCCCAGTGAGCCAATAAACACACGCAAACACTGCTGACTCAAAGTTCAGCTATCAATAAAACCCTGTCTCTCCCTCGGGAATCCTTCGGTTATTTCCTTCAGCACATCACAGAGGTAATTCCACTGCATCGTGGCCTTTTTCATTAGCTGACTCTTATCGGTTGTGCAATTGACTTTGTGAAGATAAACATGGCTGCAAATCTGCAGTTCTTTTCTCCGAGAAAAATCCACAATTGCGGTTTTTATTTCATTCCTAGACCAGCTTGTTATTCACAGCTAATGCCAAGCTCGTACTCGTGCCAGCGCCGGAATGTGAAACACTCCAGTGATTCTGGCTGAGCCACACTTTAAACAAAAGAGAAAGAAGTTTATAAAGATTTAAAATCTCATAACAGTAGGTCCTACACTCTGTGTTCACCAGCACACATTCCATCCGGATTACATCACTGCGCAAAGGCAAACCTGACATGCTTTCCTCTACTAAAAAAGAAGAAATCGCGAATATGTGCCATCTTTATTCAGAGCATCGGAGAAAAGCCTTTTCTATAAAGAGGTAATGGATTTGTCCATTTAAAAGCCCAAGCAAAACAAATTGCAATGCGGGCCATATTTTTTAAATAAGCATTTTTATGTACAGAAGTACTTTCAGGTTGGCATTTCAAATACATTTTTAGGGTTAACTACATACAAAGGTTAAACATTGTAAGTTTTGAAATCTCCAGATTTTTGGAAATTTCCAGGTTAAAAGCTCACAGTAAATTAAACATTAGTAAAGTAAATTTAAAAAGTAAAGTAAAAATCAGGTAATTTCAGATTAAAATTGCATTTGGTGTTTTAAAAGAGTGTAAAATAGAGAGCCTACTTTCACTTAAAGGTTAGAAATCCTTTCGCACCTTGGATGTGGACAAAAGTTTTTTTTATTGTTATCTCGATGATTGTGCTGTACCGCATAGCAGGAATATGCTGAAAGTTATAATCTATTAAAATACACACTAATGTGTACTAATGTGCCTTTGAACATTACTTTTAAGTGAAATATGAGCTGGAGGTTCCCTTTGAAGAGAAATTAAATATATATAATTATATAGTAAACAGAACAGAAATCTAGTTACTGTACTTAAAGTCTCAACCTTCACACTGTTTAGTTTTTTGTCGTAATAAAAAAATACAAATGTTGTCAATCTTAATTAGTATTTTTTAGAGGTGTGTATAGTAAACATATTTATATTGCTAGTCTCACATTCAAAACTTTTAAGCTAGTTGGGATGGTTCGCAATAATACACCTGATATTGAATTCTATACACATTTACACATTTGTCTATAAAGTAAAATTTCAGGAGATTAAAAAACTAAAAGCCGATCAAGCGATAAGTGATAGATTAATCGATTATATAAAAAAATCGATAGCTGCAGGCCTAGTTTAAACCATTTTAACTTGAGAATTTTCACACCACTCAGGCATACAATTAAATCCAAACACCTTTCCAAAATTCATTTAATTTCTGAGACTCTCCTATGCAACTTCCCTCGAACAAACAAACATCTATGGTTTTAGATTTCATGAAGCCATCAAGTCAAGCATGAGATTAAACAGAGCGTAATTTCACGCACATGTGTGCTTAAGTGTCTACACCTCCACGGTGTCATCTGCGTGACCTTTCTAGCAAGATATTCATTTTCCGAGCAAACACATTTGTGCTAACACAATTACACTCCGCTGGTGAACAGACCGGTGAGATCTAGCATCATCTGCACATCTCAATCTCTTTAAAGGCTACATTTGCATCTTTAATGGGAATGAAAGTCCTGATTAAGTATGCATGCTGATGGTGAAAACTTCTGGTGGAAAAAAAGAGCATGGATGGTTTAAATCAAACCACTACACTCCAATGAGTGATGCTCTGACTCCTACAGGAAGGAAATCTGTGACACCATTACACTTAATTTGGGGTTGCTGTTTTCATTAAAATTGTTGAGGAGCAGAATCAAATTTGAAACCAGAAGTAAATAATACATAAACATTACACATTGCCTACAAAAATATGTTAATTTAAATGTGATTACTTTATAGAACACACTTTTTTGTGGAGCTATGCATATTCCTTCACGTCTTTATTCTTTATTAAGTGCTTTTTAGAGATTTTAGAATCTGTGTAGCTCTCCTGATTTGGCAAGAGTGACAGATGATTAAATGAGATTAGACTAGTAGCATTTTGTCCTAATTATGGCATCAGATTGATCAAATAATTTTCGTTTTTTATTCATTCATTCATCTTCATGTCGGCTTTCTTCCCTTTCGGGGTCGCCACAGCGGAATGAAACGCTAACTCTCTGGCATATGTTTTACGCAGCGGATGCTCTTCCAGCCGCAACCCATCGCTGGGAAACATTCACACACACTCATTCACTCTTTAACACTATGGGCAATCGTTCTTACTCAATTCACTTATTCCACATGTGTTTGGACTTGTGGGGAAACCGGAGCACCCGGAGAAAACCTACGCGATCACGAGGAGAACATAGAAATCCACACAGAAATGCCACCTGCCCCAGCCGAGACTCGAACCAGCGATCTTCTTGCTGTGAGACAACGTGCTACCCACTGCGACACCGTGACGCTCTTTTTCCTTTTTTATGTAAAACTTAATCTTGGCAAAGTAAGTCAATTTCATTATGCTAACATCAGCAACAACATAGTTTTCCTAATCAGTCAATTTTTAATGTTTAACGTTACTCTGATCTGGCAATTCCTTTCCCATAGTAGGCTAAGCTTATATTCACTGTAAGTATTTCCCAATTTCATGGCACATGGAAATTTATTTGAGCTAAATTAGTCACTAGAAACTATTATCTTCAACGACTTACTCTAACTAAAACAAACTCACGTTGAGCGAGGAGTGAAAACGAATGCCAACAAAATAAAACTTCACAACAATCTCTTCCATGTAACGTTAAGCTGTTTAGATGAATGAAAATCAGTGAATTCCAAATTTTAAGATCCTGATTTCCTTTTAACATGAAAATACAAAAAAAAGGGGACAATGACTCCGTGATCTCCATTTTCTGAATGCCATCATCTCTATTCGCAATCAAATGTCTCTCAGTTCCAGTTCAGCAGAATTCCACAAATGATGTCCTGATCATCTTCATTCAATACTTCAGTCCAATTTCAAGGACATGGAGATCCAAGTCATTCAGTCCAATGAATGAGGTAGACCCTCTCTCCCTCCAGCCCTCATCTCCGCCATTTCAAAGCGTCCTTTGGCACAAACGAGCATCGAGATTGGCCATGCATTGGTGGGAGCTTTCCTCTACATGAAACTCTTTTTAACAGATTCATAGCGTAATAGGAAAATTTTAATCATTTACAGATCGGGTGAATGTGTATAGGCCATTACATCTCTTAAGTGGAACACTTATAGAAATGAAGTAGCAGGACTGGCCTTCTTTCTCGGACACAAAGCTTTTGTCTGTCCACTCTTGAGCCACGACTAGTTAGCTTTTCTTAGAATGTTTAACTCATATTTGGGTTTCTCTAATAAATGCCACTAAAATAAAACAAATGGTGCTATTTCCAGTGTTTCTCTACTTGCTCTCTGGAGTCGTTATTATTATGAACAAATTAAGTTTTCCACAACTTATACTTATAACTTACTTACACAACAATAGTAGTACATATTTATGCCGTTTATGCTTACAGGTTTTGCGTGTTTCAAATCTCCGTATCCATTCATATACACTTGAAACGTTTAACACACTGTTACATTATAAGCATTCATTTTTTGTTCAATAAAAATTTATTCTTGAGTCATCGACCATTCTTTGGTGGCTTTAGTAAAGTTTCAGTTCATGCACTGTTTTAACACCGGTACCATTTTAAATGTATTGATTTGGCACCCGTGTTAAAAAACTCAAATGATACCCATCCTCAATCCTAAGTCAGCAATTAGGGCTCCTTGTCCTGGGAGTGTCTGAGCCCTACAAAGGAGTTGATCAGTCAGAGTGTGACAATTATGATGAATGGCTTCAGTCTGCCAGCTGTCCGACTGCTCTTCTGGCCATTAATATTACTCGCAGCTCTTCTGCAGCAAAAACCCACTGAAGCCTCCCTCACCCCTCGTTCAATTCAGGAACGTGTTGCTATGACAGTGAGCGATGGCTGGCCAGCAGACGGGGAGCCTCGCTCATCCCAGCCAAGGGTTGAGGTTGGTGTGAGAACATGTCAAGCCCCTGCAGCAGAGAGATCAGAAAATGATTCGCAGGAAAACTGGAAGCGTCTGTAGATGTGGTTCTGATTAGCAGCTAGCGTGGGGGAGAGCTGCCGGTATTTCAGCTATGCTCCGCAGCTACCGCAGGGAAATCCATATAGACAGACCTACAGGAGAACGTGATGAAATGTGACTTATAAAAACACACATCGTAGTGAAATTGTACCTTTTTCAGGTTTTGAGAAAGCCTAGGTGATGAAAGTTAGCTAAGAGCACTTTAAATGTTTGCGTTTCTTTCACAGCTTGAGGAATTTATGAACATGGCTCCTTTCAAACATTTGTACAGAAACCACTGTTCATCACATAGTGGTCTTTTCTGAAAGAAAGTCCGCTTTCAGCTGGACCCAGCTTCAAAGAGAGATAAGAGAAGAGAACGCACTTAAATTCAGAGGAGAAAAAAAACACCTATTTAAATGTGCCCTTACTAAACATATAAAAAGTGCTGCACTCATTATCTTCTCTGTTTCCATTTATTCGTTTGATGGTTTAATTAAATCTGTAATGTTTTTACATTTATGGTTGTGAGACTTTGTGCTTTGTGATGTAATATCATAATCAGTGTATATACTGGTAGTATAATATGAAACTTAGCTTAAATTATGTTCTAAGGTTATCCAGTGTAAATGCACGTAGCCATCCGTGTCGGTAGCAGACTCCATTGTAATTATTCTGAAATATTTTTTTTATATTTTATCCCTTCATTTTTTTCTGTTTTTAATCCCTGAGCTGTTTTCATTTATATGAAAAACCCTTTGAATTGCCAAAGTGTATAAAAATGTGCTATAGAAATAAAATGTCTTTCCTTTGTCTTGAATTTATTGATACTCATTCGTGAATTTTAGGTTTGTGCCATTAATTTACAAATTAAGAATTTTGTAAATTTAAATAAAATATCTATAAATGTGTGCCTAAATTATTATTTTTTTTGACAATGTTTTATAAAATCTAAAAGTTTGTAAAAAACAATATATTGTTATCAGATTAGCTTCTGGGTAGAAAAACACTCTTTATTAGAGTTTAAGCGTGTCAGAACCGGGTGACTTAAGTTCCTGGTTCTGAAATCAAATGACTCCATTTTGAGAATAAATTCCTTACATACAAAGAGTCAAAATTGAATCGTTTTAACTGGTAAGTCAACAGGTAAACGTGTTCACATTTTAAAGCATGTGAAAATTGAAAGATCCAAACAAAGGAACACTGTGAAGTTTGATGGTCCCCAGTTTACCATCTTATCAGATCATTTGAGTTCCTTACGCTAACTGCGTCACTCTGTAGCTAGATGTAGCTTCACACAAAAAAGTACTATGAGAACTGCATCACTACACACAGACTGCTAAACACTAAAGTAAAATGTTCCATTGTTTATAGTGATATAAACATGTGATCACTCTTTGTTTAGACAGTGTGATAACAGAACACTTAGCAACGACAACATCAAAACTCCCCTACAGTGTATTCAGTCTTCAGAAAGTCATCGATGCAGGATCTCTGGATATAAATAGTTCCTTATCAGTGTTTATAGCACTGACGTCATTTGAAATGAAGTATTAGCTTCAATAAAAGAATAAAATGCATGTCATGGATTGCACTGGATTGTTGGAGGAGAGGGAAAGTTCATATAATTACTTGATGAGGAATTTTCTTTAAAAAGGAGCTCAATTATTTTTAAATTACCACAAAGAATCAAATGCTAATTAGCTTTCATAGAAGTGAGAAAATTCTGTTATCCTGGAAATCACAGCACTCCACCACTATCAAATATTTGTTCTAGGATATTCTATGCCTTTTAAAACGGCAAAAGATTAAATTGTGGTTCATCTGACAAATTTTGGAGACCACTACTTAATAGCTTATTACAATAATCTTCTATAATAACAACAATGATAACTGTCCTTTATTCATTCATCTTCATGTCGGCTTTCTTCCCTTTTGGGGTCGCCACAGCGGAATGAACCGCCAACTCTCTGGCATATGTTTTGCGCAGCGGATGCCCTTCCAGCCGCAATCCATCGCTGGGAAACATTCATACTCATTCACACTTTAACACTATGGACAATCATTCTTACTTTATTCTCTTATTTCGCATGTCTTTGGACTTGTGGAAACCCACGCGATCACGGGGAGAACATGGAAACTCCACAAAGAAATGCCAACCGACCCAACCGAGGCTCGAACCAGCGACCTTCTTGCTGTGAGACGACCGTGCTACCCACTGCGCCACCGTGACGCATAATTGTAATTTAAATTATTCAATTTAAATAGAGCTTTTCCAGACCTCAAAGACACTTTACAATTTTCAGAGCATTATTCATTCACTCCACATTCACTCTCTGGTGGTGATAAGCTACCTTGGTAGCCCTCAACTGCCCTGGGGCAGTCTGACAGGACGTGGCCGCCAATCCAAGCCTGCGGCCTCTTGACCACCACCAAAGACACCCAACCAGTCATGTCACACACATGCAGGGCAATGTGGGTTAAGTGGCTTGCTCAGGGCCACAACGGCAGAATGGACCCACCAGGGATCGAACCTCCAACCTTCCAGTTACAGGACAACCAACTCCACCACTGCGCCATCTATCTGCTCCTCTATCATTTCTATCGATCTATCGTTTGGTTACAAAGAACAGATACTGCAGCTGGAAGGGCCACAGCTTTCATGCATGTACAAGCAGAGGTGTTGATGTAGACAGTGAACCTAAAGATACATAATGAGACAAATGGTTTTTCAACCAACCATCCTTCACCTCTTCCCACTAAAGGTCGGAACACATTGGGCCCCATTTTTTGACGTGTATGCGCAACGATCCGCTCATCATATTTACAACAATAAGTAGACTCTTTAACCTTAAATATAATGTATTGTACCAGTAACCAACACTGAAAGTATTAGTTTAAGCTTGTATACAAGTACTATTTTTGACTAGAATGTTAATTATTTGTACTTACTGAAGTTGTTCACTGGGAATAACTGTCATTATTAAGGTAAATTAAATGTTTCATAATACGTGTTCATAAATTTGTTGCTTGTAACTTGATCCTAACGCGACTCTGTCACGAAGCCAAAATATTAAAGGCAGAGGCAGATTCGGCATTTGTTAAAAGCTGAGAAAATGTCCTTTTTCTGTCAGCACAGAAAGTACAGTTATTAGTGTACATGACCTGTTTGTTACAAATAAAGTTATAAAACAAGACATGAGAAAAGATGGTTTTGTGTTTGTGTGAAGGCTCCCTCAATGAGTACATCTTAGAAAAATGTTTGATGTTTTTCCCAGGATTGCCTCACGTCTAGAGCAGGATAAGGCAGATATGTCAAGTGAGTGATTTCTTAAGAGCGAGACCTTCGCTTCTGGTTTCGAGCTTGATGTAATTGCAAACACGTTTAGCTCTTGCACTCGTGTAGAAAAGGGGGTGTCTTTTTTTAAAAGCGGCTTGCCCAGATGAGGCCCAGAGTAGAATTGTCTACATATCCATGAAGAATAAATGAGTCGCCGAACGCTAGATCCAGAAAGAGGTGGAAGAAACAGAGTATCAGCAACAGAACATCGGTGCAGAAGAGCAAATGTTGACATTCATTATGAATGAGTCAGGCCTCTTATCTGTAAAACACTTCCAGTAATGAGCTCATATTCCCTTAAAATAATGAGGACTTAATGTAAGATGAGAAATGCTTGACAAACCATTCACCCAAGACTAGTTAAACACAAAAACTTATGTTAATTACTTTTTTCAGCAACTACTGATGTATTACAGAGTAGCATTCAATTTTGTGCACATTTATATTTTGTTACAAGGATTATGGTTAGAGTTTTTTGTGTTTAAACTTATTTTCATGACATAAAAACAAGTATTGAAAATTATGATGCAAAATGTGTGCCAATATCACACATTCTCTGTCGCTCTGTTCTTAGCAAGGTTTTAAATTACTTGATGATGTTGCTACACTCTTGTTGCTTTGGAAATGGCAGTTAGTTATACGTTTTATTTAATTACATTAGTAGTTCTTTACAAAATCACAAGATGTTTAAATAGGATTTTGTAAAGAACTACAAAAGGAATTAAATAAAACGTATAACTAACTGCCATTTCCAAAGATGCTTTATGACTAAATAAACTAGTATAAAAATTTATTGTTCTTGAACTTTAAACATTAAGTCAAATATTATACCTTATATTCAGAGAGCTGAAAAACAAAAATATTTCTAAACCATATCAAACAATAAACGAACTAATCAATTTCAACAGCAATACTCATTGATACATTGGGTAAAAATGTATTTAGCAAGTGTCTCAAATCCTTTAAATCAGGAGTCTCAACCTTAACTGAACACACCTGACTCCACTAATTAAGCTCCTCTTGTCTTGTTTGAAGCTACTTTTATTCGTCTCTTGAAACTGGGAAGTTATAAAAACCAGCAGGGGCTGCAGCCCTCAAGGAATTGAGTTTGAGGCCCCTGTTTTACACAGTGAACGGTTAAATCAAGTAAGTTTTTCTTGTTGAAGCTGAGAGCAATATGACATTATTTACAGTCAAGAGAAACGTATCTCTATTTATTATGTCAATTCAGTTAAATTCTGTCAGTTTATTCTAATATTTGCATATTTTACCCTGAGCACAGTTATCACATTCCCCGAGCCTGCTAGCCTATACTATAATTCTTACAGTACCAGAACAAAGAATATGCAATAGTTCACCAGCTCATCTGAACACCGCTGGGAGCTCAAACGGGTAATGGAAAAGAAAGGCATGGCACTCTATCGAATTTAAGAACCGTCTATGGTACGAGAGTCTGCAAACACACGTGCACAAACACACACAAGACAAGTGTGGCTAGCAAACAAAGCGGTCAATCAAACGAGCAAACACGAGCGTGATAGCAATGCAGTAGCGGACACACATCTACATCAGCAGTGGAGCGGCCCGTCTGTTTACACCAGCTTACAGTCAATCCAGAGGCAGAGCCGAGGGTCACCCAGCTCTGCTGATGGTCGTTAAGGCACAGCAGCGCCATCACTCAAAGGGTCACGGGAGCACGAGAATCATGCAAAAAATGCAAGGAGCTAAAACCGACTGGCCTATCTGCTGAGTCCAAGAGTGAAAATGAGAGCAGCGTCGACTGCTGAAAGTCTCAAACTCAAGAGGCTTACGTGCTATCGCTAAACTCTGGAAAATCTCAGTTACCAAAAACATGCAAAACATGTATAAGAGAATGCTGACTTACATTGTGTGTTACCACAAATATGTAGAAAAGTGCGCAAGAGGTACTTAAAATAAACATATCGGATTTCCTGAGATGATCAGTGTTTGTCACCCGTCTGTTTAACTATATCATTGTTTTGAATAAATTTAACTTTTGAATTACTAGGTATTTACAAATTGTTTCCTTTATGTACAATCAAGTAAGCATTATCAATTCTGCTACATGTTCAACACACATGGAGGATCATAATTATTTTGAAAACAAATTTACAGGATGTTAGCTTTTAACCTGAAAATTCACAAACTTCCCAGGAGGGTTCAAGGCCATTTATTCTGTACTCTATAAACGCATCAAATGTATGCTTTTATTCTGAAATCTCAAGGATGTCAAAAAAACTGAATTCTCGAAAAGGAAATCTCAAGAACCCTTCACTTTCCCTCTGGGCATGTACAGAAAGTGACTGAAGTTATAACTCCTCAACTGACCACTTGAGGCTAGTCCCAGAAGTGAGCAGTAGTGAGCAAATTTACCTTTTTGAAAATACTACGAACAGTGTTTTGGACATATGAACATATTTTGGAGTTTTTGTTAGTCTGGAGTTTGACAATAACCATTTAGAGCCGTCTTATTGGCCCAGCCGACTTTTTATACCACTATTTGAGCTGGCTTGCTGTTGACAGAATTTCTAATGGATACAAATTTTATTTCATGGACTTTCATTATTTTTATGAATTATTTTTATGAATTATTTCAAGATCTTTTTTAAACGCAAGAAAGAGTTGCCTTTTCCATCTTGACAGGTTATATTACATTATATAATGTGTATTCAACTTCTGCTATGAGCAATCTGAGACAACAAATTGCATATGGTCTCTCCCCCATTGTAATTCTCTTTGGACAAAAGTGTCTGCTAAATGCATAACTGTAAATGTATTCATTATTGAAGATAAATATTAGATTTCAAACATGTGGGGTTTTTATTCTTAAAGTTATGTTTTTAAAGATCTCTCAATTATAACATGTGATCTGACTATGGGAGCAGCTTCGAGAGTTCCAAACCCCTATCTTAGAACTTTTCACCGAGTACTCTGTTCACTTTTTTGTTCTACTTTTAGTGCTGACTGAATTTTGATGGTTGTACTATAAAAAAAGAGAAAAACTTCTGTGCACTCGAAGTAAATGAGACCGGTGTGAAAACCCATAATGTGATAGATGGATCGCTTTACTTACTCCTTATGTAAAGATATTTAAATAGCAGATTTGTTTCTGAACCCAATTAAACCTTTGTAAGCTTTTTCATTAAACCATATAAAGTCGATTTTTACAAACATTTGTTAATAGCTATGCAACACCCTATTATAGAGGTACGGGAACAAGAGTTTTAATGCTGACAAAAGTTGTTAATTGATCAATTGAAACTCCAAAGAGGAGTACAAATGATTCTGTTTTCCATAGCCTATTTGTCTCAGTTGGAGTTTTAGTCAGCAACAACATTCTCCTTCTCCTTTGTTTTGAGTAATCAGCAGGACAGAGACATGAAGCACATCTCCCTTCACACTCACAGCTGTTTGGAGTTGAAATCTCTCAGTGGATGAGTGCTATGGCGAAATGCAGCAGATGCTGTTTGGTATAGAGCGCTCCAGATGAACGAGAGAAGAATGAGTTGTGCTAGGAGTTGGCAGGATGCCTGGAGAAATATAGACATTTCACTGTTTTGTTGCTTTATAAAGTGCCCCCCAGTGCCCAAAATTCATTTTTTATGGGCAACAAGTAGATTTTATCCCAAGAAACTAATTAGGATTCACTAGCAGGCGTAGAAGAAAAATGGATGAAATTAGTTTTTGCTACACAAGAGACGAGTACAGGTGAATTTGGTGAGACTACATCAAACCTTTCTTTCCCAACAAAAAAAGTTTCACTTCAGCTCGATGCTGTTTCATGGAGCCGGATTTCAGTGGTCAATCTCAAAAAGTACCTATACAGCATGCAAGAAGAGTCGAGCTGAATCAAACACTTAAGAAACAGTGTGGTGGAAAAGAAGCAGTACACAGTCAAAGACCCCCCATGAGGTAAAAGAGTACCTAAGATTAAGACAAAACTTCAGCAGTAAACTTTTCTCAATCGAACAGCTGAACTTTGTTTCTGAGCAGAATGAAATCAAATGTCACACTCTTCTTCCAGAAATCAGATCACGACTTCAGGAGTAGTATTTGGTGTTGGCGTAGGTGTATTTTGTTGATACTACATCACACCTTTCTTTCCAAACACAAAAACTTCCATTTCAGCTCAACTCTGTTTCAGGGAATCTGACCTCATGGTCAAGCTCAAAAAGTACCTATAAAGCATGCATGCAGAGTTAGGCCGAATCCAACTGTAACGAAAAAGTGTGGTGGAAAGAGGCTTTACAGTCAGCTAACAGTGTCCAAATAAGAGGTGTGAAAGCACTCGTCGTTTAGGGCAAGATCCAATAATGCATCCACCAAGCTGTTTGTAAAAACATTATAGATGTTTTCATTATCATGACAAGCTTTCCCTTGCAAATATAAAATGAGCATTCTTCATGTTTTCACTCTGTGAAGTCACTGTTGAGTATGTGAGAGACAAGCATTTTTCTGCATAAACAAGTACGCGTCCCTCCGCCTGTTTTACAGCTTAAATCGGACTCAACCGCCAGAAGTTGAGCAACCCTTTCGAGAGTCAACAGGAGAAATCCCAAACAGTGAGTAACACTCTATACACTAAAGATGTGTTAAACGCAGTGTTTTAGAAGACGTGTAAAGCCTCGTAACCCCATGTGGCTGAACACCTACCACCAGTCATTCAGTCAGTGTCACACTTCAAAAGCACATTCACGCATGATGTCATCATCCTCACTGATGCAAAGCACCACAGCAGAAGTCTCGGAGGAGAGTTACTGATGCATGCTGCCATAGACACTCGAACAAACTCGTGAGAGCTTGCTGACACCCGCAAAGTCCGTCCCACACAACACCTCTGGCCTCAGCAGTGAAGCATGGCAAGCGAATTCCATCTGGGGAAAGGAATTTGACCTCCAACCTCTATTTATGACCCATCAAAGGGAAGGCCGCTCATTGGTCTGGCAGAGTAATCATTTCCAGAACGGGCCACTCAAAGTGAGTGTGTTCAAGAGGGAGAAAGGGGAAGATTTTCCAATGGAGAATAAACGCCAGCAGTCGGCTGTGTTAAAGGAATGAGGCTGGTGATGTTCAACAGAGCTCTACAGAGAGGCCCATTTTTCAAAAAGCAGCTTAAACAACATTTCAACATAGAGATCTAGGAGAAGAGAATGAGCGATGGTTTGATATAGAAAAAATGTGTTGTAGAAATGGAACGAGTTGGCCAAAAAGAGGACAAAATAAATACTTCAGCGGTTTAAAATAACTGCACATAGCCTCCATACAATGCAAATAAAATTGTGTAAATAATCTTTGAAAAACTGCTGCTAGCATGATTATTCAGATTTCAATAGATGGTTATTTCCTTGAACTATTTTTAAACTGATTGACTAAGGCCACAGACACCAAGAAGCCGACAATCAGGCGTTGGGCTCTGGGGTAGTCGATGAAACTGTTCAATGTGTTCCCCAAGTAAACCCTCGTCGGCCTTCGACAGTCGTGTCTCAGTAAAGATTTTCTCATTAGCCATTTGCAGATTGTCAGACATCTTCACAAAATCAAATCTTTGTGGTGAGCGATGAAGTAGATGATTCGATAACGCTGATTTGTTAATACCAGCAAACTACTGCCTTCTGAAGGAACGCTAATATATATATATATATATATTAATTTTGAAGGCGTCAATCTCTTTAACCCATACTAAACCACAGCTTTTTTTACCGAAAACAAAATATTATGAAAGCTAAAATTTCCTCCTATAGAAGGATTCTAACAAAATTATGCACACAATTTTCCTTCATTTATGTTTTAAATATATACTTTTGTACAAAATAGAATAACAATCATCTTAAAAATCATGGATCTACCCCTCAAATTTCTGAACCTAAGAAAACACTAGAAACATGATTAATGAATTCAGTTTCCTGAGTTGCTCCACCATCTGGAATCACCATCACAAACCAAGAAGTTTCCTTGGCTCACATTCAATGACAAGAAGGCACCGCGTCAAAGACCCCCCATGAGGATAGGGGTCAAGGAGCACCTCAGATTAAGGCAATATGTCACCTCGCTTTGGGATTTCAATTAACTCTTCCACCTCTTTTCGTTACTTGGGCAACGGATAAGCTTGCCATGACAGATTCAATGTGCTGGTTTCTCTCAACCAGATTAGACTTAATCCAGAATGAAAACCAACTCACAAAGCCCGCTCCAAATCAAACCAGCTTTTGCTCAAAATTAGCCGAGCAAAGATCACCCGCAGCCAAAGGTCCTGATCCATATCTCCAGAATGAACCGCAAGTGAAAAGCTTTGAGATTATGAGGTCAACAATCGAAACCCATTCTGGGTGCATTAAAGGTTCAACATTACCAGCCGAGATCAATACAAGGCGTCTTTTAATGAGATATTAATTAAGAGGCCACTCAACAGCTGGAACTTGACAAGCTCAGCACTCTTATTAAAACGATCAATATCATTAACTATTACATTTATCTATCAATCAAGAGCTAGCTTTATTGATTGGCTGCCAAGCAACTTTATAGACACTGTGCCGTATTGTCGAGAAACTCAAACAAATGCATACATGGGTAAAGAATGACTCTTGAAGCATCTGTAGTCCCTTGGATAGGGATGTCCCCCTGGGCCCCATCAGTTTTAGTCTTACTTACACGGCCAGTCTGAAGATCTTGCATTATTTAACTGGCTTTCAGTACACAAAACCACAACTGCCTGAGGAAGTGCTTCAGCGGCAGTATCCAAGAAGAGACGACAGCCAAATGAAATGAACCAGATGGTAAATAGTCTATTATTGAGTTCAAACAGCTTATACTAGAAAAAAGAATCACAAACAGCAAACCTTTGCAGACCACAGTGAAGAGGGGGCTGGAAAAATGCCGAATTCACAAAACAACAGCTCTGACTTAAAACCAGAAGATTGTACCTACACCTCCCGAGATGCTCTCATCCGACGGGGAAAACAAACAGGAACTCCAGTCCAGACATCAAGAAAAATACTGAGGTTATTTGTCTAAACACAGCAGCAGCATTTAATAACACGCTTAACAGCTAGTTTGGCCACAGAGAAACCTACCCTGTGCTTAACGTAATGCACTGTGAGTGCCATGACAATGCTATTCAGGATCAGTTGTAGGGGCCATAGAAAACTCCACAGAGGGTGGTGGTAAAGCTGTAGTCTGCTAGCAGATGGCAGATAGCATTGATCGGATCCCAGTCCTGATAAGGAATAGATGCGCTGTCCTGGAAACTTGAAAGAAGAGGTGAGCGGAAAGGTCCCCCACACCCCGTCCCAAAAGAGAAATCCACACCGCTCCCTGCTATTGACGTACATTAACAATCCCTGACGATGTAACTTAATTCTAACAGTGTGCATCACTAATCGTGCTAACTGATGTAATGTTCAATATGCGTAAAGAGGTCAAGGGCTGACCTTAGATGGGAGAAGGCTACAAACGCTCATTCTAGGGCCCTTAACACTTGCATTCACAATGGTATGCGAGAGAACAATGAGGTCAAAAGGTCAGACTTGGCCTTTCTTGTGAGAATCAAATAGTTGGAGTAAACTACGGCAACTGGGTCAAGGAAGAGCACATTGGTTCCTTTACCAGAAAGAAAATGTGTACTCCATCACAAACATGTCACTTAATTATTCCAAGACTTTAGAACTGAGACACCGCTGCTTTAGAGAAACAAATACCTAATTAGCAATTGTTGTGACATTAAATAAACTCACAGGACAAACTTAAGTTTGAACCTTTTTCAACAATCCTGGTGAATGCTCCCTATTTTATTTCAAATGTTGAATCTTAATAAAACTTGAAAAAAAATGTTTTTAAGAAATCACCCCTCCAGTTTGCCATGAAGGTCAATTCAGGCTATATGCATCCTAACACCTAATGGAGCGAGAAGTGTAAACATGTTTTTAGCTGTAAAAAGTATTTTTACATTGCCAATGAGAAAATGCTTATTTCTGGAGCTTCAAGTGCTAGCAAACTTTTAAGGAGAGAATGCATCCAAGTGGAAGTTTTTTTTGGAATTTTATTACCTTTTCAAGACTGATAAGAATCTAATATTTTTAAGATCTATATCATAATATCTATTTAATAACTCATGCAAAACATTTTAGCATAATAAACATGCTTTAAATACATTGTTTGAAACCCTAACCATCACTTTTATGTTTTTGAGCATTTACGAAGGTTTTCTAAAACCGAACAATCACTTTTATGATTTTGAGCATTTAAGTTATGATGCTCTGGCAACTCTTACAATCACATATGCATTTTTAACATTTATGAGTTTTATGTCAATATCTGGCAACCCTTCGAACAGAATTAGTCGGTGCTTAGGGAACAAGGTTGAGACCTTCAATTGGATATTAAAGATACTTTTCAAACCATTTTGATGATGTTTAAAAGGTGAAATTAAATACTGAAAATGTGACATTCAAGCATCAATTATAAAACAAATCCACCAAGAGGAACATCCTGTTCAACTCTTATAATGAAGAACATCAAGAAAAACAGCCGAAGATGAAATTGTTAAAGAAAGATTATGGACGTTGAGAAGCGTGTCTTGTTGGCATCTGACCATCAAGAGTTGTTCAACAAAGCCAACAAAGATTCTAAAACATGCCACTTTTGTCCCCTTAGCAACATCCAAGGGCAAGGAGTATCAACAACATTAAAAAGCAAAGGTGTGAAACTAGCTAAAAAAAAACCAGAGAATTAACCCGAGCGAACAAACAAAATTTCAAGGTATTAGGTGACCTTTAATATCCAAAAGGGAAGCACAGCACATCTGTACATTTACTTTTTAAAGTAGCTCTAATATCTGAATCACTTTTGTCATATTGGGCAGATCTACATTTTCCAAACAAAAACCGATATATAAATGATAAAATGAATACCTTTTTTTCTTACATCATTTATAACTTCATCTGACACAATTGATAAAATCTCTCCCTGCCTTTACTTTATTTCATCAGTGGAAAATGACTGGTTTGGATTACGATATAGACGTTTTTTGAACACTCTACCTCGGTGACATTTTTAGCTAAAGAATTCATCAGTGATACTCTTGCTTATGGAAATAACAGGAAAGGTTCTATTCTCATACTGGCCTATATCTCGACAGCAGGACAATAACCACATCACCTGTCAAACAAGAAACTACTTCGTTTAGCTCCATTGAGTGGTGGGGAAACGAAAGACTTGAAAGACACAAAGAATGAGGGCTCATCATTGCTGTCCTGCCATCCTGAGTGGCACTAATCCTACACAGAGGATCCCAGCTGAGACCTCCAGTCTGTCGAGGGAGCGAGAAAAGCTGCATCTCCTCTGGACGACCGCCATAACAAACAAAACACGGCCTGACCCTTCAGTCTCCAAACCCCGCTTCTGCCAAACCCTTATTTATATGCACTCAATAACTCGGTAAAAGGAAATGAATTTTGCAGAGAGTTGTAATGCTCTAAAAATATACAGGCCACCAATCAAGCATGATCAAAAAAATTAATCTTGATTCCTGTCAGGTTCCTATTCCGTCTAAATATCACAAGCGTTCTCAGAGGGATAACCATCTGCCAGTCTTCTACGCATACTTATTTAAACATACACGAAGAAGAAGAGAAAAACTTATTACTTCTTCCTCTGATCAGATACGGCCAGCTTCTCTTTATTGTGTTAGCTTGACGTCTCCACAGATTTGAGATGCACAAAGAGCTGATAATGAGTAGGAAGAGTAAATTAAATGACTTGTGTTGAATGAGAAACTTAATCAAAAAAGCGATGTGAAAGAAACTACAAAGACAAGTTATGAGAGCACACGAGTTCAGAGAGAATGAATTGAAGTATTCACTGGAGCAGGTAGTGCCAAATGTCTACACGAAATGCTTTATGTGAAGTGAACATGGTACTTTAGAAATGTATAGGGCAGGTGCGCAAATATTATACTTTAATTTTACATCATTGATACTTGTGGGTTAATTTGGGGGATTTTAAGTTTAGGGACAATCCGGTTTAAGTTTTAAATGTGAAAGTGATTCATCTTTCTAGGTATTGCCTTTAAAAAAAGAAACAGTGAGCTCATTCTTTCGAGTTGAGTCATTGAAACGGATCATTCTTCAAATTTCCTGGTGCTTTATGATATGCATGTATTGCAAAATCTAGAGAGAAAAATGTACTCTATTCAGAGAAGGACCAAATAAACTTTTTAAAAAACATGCTGTTTTTATACGACTTGCTCTCGGCCATTTAGTCATTATTGAAACAGCCAGTTTTATATAATTTGCATTTCACTGTATAAAAATACTTTTAATTGTATGTGTATTTTTTTATGTTTCTATCTATCTATCTATCTATCTATCTATCTATCTATCTATCTATCTATCTATCTATCTATCTATCTATCTATCTATCTATCTATCTATCTATCTATCTATCTATCTATCTATCTATCTATCTATCTATCTATCTGCTTTCATTAGTAGGGTCTGTATCTTTATGTTTGTATCAGCCAAGTTAGTGTTTGTTACTTTCAAACTCTCACAAACATGATCACATCACCCTTGTTCTCTATTTTCTACACTGGCTCTAAGTAGATTTCACATTAAAATTAAAAATGATAATTTTCTTCAGTGGCATTAATGTCCTAGTTCAAGGATCACAAAAGCGGGTCCTGGAGCTAAGGAGCCCTGCACATTTTTGGTTCAGCCATCATGAACTTTACAACTAAAATTTCCATGCTCCTATGGCCCTCCGGGACCATACTCTGTGATGTCCGCCCTAGACCCTCTTTTTTAATGAGGCATTCTTTGTTTAACACTGTTTTATATGTATCGAGTTTTCTTTACCTGTGTGATTTCTGGCATTTTGCTAATATGCAAAGTGTTGGTTGTTCCAACCACTCTTTGTTTTTTAGTGTGTTTTCAGGCGATCTGTTCATCGATGGATCTTGATGATAATCATACTGTACGCAGGCGAGGTGATTAGCTCCAGACAAACTCAGCGAGGCTCCTTCTCTGAAAATGTGGAAGAACAGTGCTGTGTTTTGCTCTGTGGATAGATTGGTCCACGATTCACACAGTATCCAATCACAACACAACTTCACAACTTGGATTCACGTAGGCTTTAGAATACAGAGTAACTAAACACAAATCATCTGGGGGTTGTTGGGAAAACAGATAAATACAAATGCAAGATATAAAAGAATGAAAGTGTTTTCGACCTCACGTGTTTGTCATCCCACAGACTGCAACTCTAAAAATAAAAACAGAACCGTTCAAAAAACAATAGGGGCCCTTTACCAGATAATGGTTCAGTAGTCTAGGAATAAGATAAGATACTCCAGATATTATCCAACGATTGCTCAATGAACAGCTAACAGCCGAATATTTAGGAGAGACCGACACAGATGAGCTTGCAGATGAGGATGTCATGGACTCTTAAAACATCTGCCAATCATGCTAAAAGCTGACAGTCACAATGTTCAAGTGTGATGCACTTCATTTCTACAGTGCCATTATTGGCTGGCAACACAAGGCCAGTAACATTATTGGCCCGCCCTGCTGGTTATAAGGAGTAATGATGCAATCATACGTTGTTTAATATAAAAACTAAAAGCTTACGATCCCCAAATATCTTTGTTATTAATGCTCTTTGATAAATACAATGTAATCTGAAGATTGGTGCTCCATCATCTGTCATATAATAAATTCCAACTACCGCTTTGATTAGAATGATGAGGCACAAAAAGCAGAAAGATCTTTGATTACTGGTTTATTAAAAAGATGAATTTTTTTTTCTTGTAATAATACCAGAGATCTAAAAGCTATGCATGAATCAATGACTAGTTAATCAAATCTACAGCGGAAGCAGTGGTTTGCAAAAAAATACTACAAATTTATCACACTTTAGAAAACGCAGTAATGTTGATAAACAAACAATATTTAGGGTTCAATAGAATATGCGTCAGTGTCTGTCTAGAAAAGGCTGACTATGGAGAGCTTTTAAGCATCATCTGAGATTTTCATCTAAAATGGGTAATTCTCTGCATTCCGAAATGTCATTTTAATACTGAAGTGAATCTTTTACAAGGAAACAACAGAACAAAACCATAAGAGGGAAAATGTGCATTTAATAAGAAAATTTCAGATAACACAAAGGCTTTGTATTTACTTTAAGAATTTGAGGTGCATATTGCTTAAATGCTTCTGCAAATTACCTCTAAGGGCAGAAAAAAACAAGTCTATGACAAAATGTTTCAGATTGCCTTGTAAGTCCAGCTTGATTGGATGGCAACATCCAATTTGACAGAAAATAGACTTTAATTGAAGTTTAAGTCCCTTGTCAAAAATCATGCTCTCACATGTGATGTCCATTTAAATGTCTAAAAGGGTTCGCTTAAATACCTCTGTGAACAAGACACTAATCATCCCTGATATTCATAAGAGTAGGAAAAAAAACTATCTTATGATTGTTTTTTCTATGAATGAAATACATTCTGTTTAAATAGGAAAAATGATTAATATCTTGGACTCATCAGTTATATAAACTTTCAGATTGAATTGTACAAAGTCTTGCTACTGCTTGATTGAATGACAAACACCCAATTTAATGGAATGTTTTAATTTAAGTTAAAGTCTCTAGAATCCAACAAACAATGTCTTCACATGAGATGTCCATTTAAATGAACGCAGGGACTGAAAAGGTTAAAGCAGTATATTGCTTGAATGCCTTTGTGAACAAGACACAAGGAACCCTGATATTCCCACGAGCAGAAAAAAAAACAATCATGTGAAAGTCCTTCTCTGAATTAAATAACATTACCAAAATTAAAAATATGATTGAATATATTGGACCCATCAGCTCCGATTGGATCATGCAGTCTTGCTTTAACTTGATTGGATGGAAAACATTCAATTTAATGGACAACATGTTTTAATTAACGTTAAAGTCCCTATAAGCCAATAAATAATGCCCTCACATGTGATGTCCATTTAAGTGGACATAGGGTCTGCAAGGGTTAAAGCAGAGCATTCGTAGTGCATATTGCTTGAATGCCTCTGCGAACAAGACTCAAGTAACCCTGGTACTGCCGTAAGCAGAAAAAAATTAACCCGGATAATCATATGAGCTGAAAAAAAAACTATTATATGATAAAGACTTTCTCTTTAATTAAATAAAAAATACAAAAAAAGGGAAAACATTATCTTGAACCCATCAGTTACGCACACTCTCAGACTGCATCATTTAAAGTTTTGATTCACCTTAAATGAATGCAAAATGTCCAATGTAATGTACAAAATGCTTTAATTGAGTTTAAAGTACCTACAAGCCCAAAACAATCATGCCCTCACATGAGATGTTCATGAAAAGGTCTGAAAGGGTTAAAGCTGAGCATTTGTAGTGCTCATTGTATAAATGTCTCTGTGAATAAGACACAAGCTAATCCTGATATTCGTATTAACAGATATGATTAAAATTTAATTTAAAAAGACAACAAAAACGCAATGAATTAATGAACATCTTGGACCAATCAGCTACACACACTTTCAGCCTCCTCCAAAACACGCAGCTGTTATCACCTCTGTTCAATGACTGCCTTTAAACAGCAAAAGAAATCCACTGCAGGAAGCAACCATTAGGTCTCTCTGGCAATAATGCTGATTGAGTTGAAGACACCAATAACTGGATATGCTCCCCTCTCACAGAAGTGACACCCAGATTTCTGAGACCTTGAGCATCATACCAACCAACAGCATCTCACCTCGATGCTCCTTTGAGCTTCAAAGAATGCCATCTTTCAGATTCCCGACTGCCCAAAACAGTTTCCTCGTGAAACGACTGGGTTTAAAAACACCAGAGACTCGCAGAGCATGCAGCGAAAGAGGCAGAGCATCTCCAGCCTGAACACTACAAGCTGAAAAAGATTAAAACGTTGTTTTCCAACATTTTCAACTCGACACTATTACACAGATGCGCATTGAATTAGACGAAACAAAATTTAACGGCTCCCTTTCTGTGCATTTCCAAGAGTTGTAATTTGAGATTTGAGCCAAACCTTTATTTAAATGTATTGTAGAGTCTGCTTTGTGCACATTTAAAGACATTAATCCCCGCTTCCAATAAAGCTGCCTCTAAAAGGTGATGTTCTGTGACATAGTGGACTCTCCAGCAGACGCATCGCAGACATTCTGCGTGTTCTGAGAACGCCCCTGCCGCTCCAACCTGCGAGTAACTTCTCCCGGAAAGCTTTCAAATGGCAGGGAATGTTACCGAGGCAGTACTCAGAGCTGACGGCTCGCGTAACGCGTCAGTTAAATAAATACACTGTGTCAACTCACACATCGTCCAGCTCCTCCGTTCCGACGCATTCAAGCAGCGCCGCGAACGCTGAGGAAAACGGCGCGCTCACTCCTCTAACCCCAAGAAAACTGCTTTTTCCGCCACGAAAAGTCGCGTTCGCCTTCCACTGCGTATCTCACTTACTTGTGCTCTTGATTCCGCGTTTTGTTATCCTCGCCATGCGTCAAATCTCAAAGTTGAGGACATTTTCTCGGCTGCAGTGTGTAGGCTCCGCGTGCGCTCTCCGAGCGTATCCTCAGGACGGCGGCAGCTTGAATGAGGAGGAATGCGGCTCGCGCGCTCTCGACCAGACGCAGCCTCGTTTTGAGTCCCAGATACACACGCGATACCCGGAGCGACGGCCAGGCGGCGCTGTTTAGCTCGAGACGGGTGAAGTGCGCTGTTGGTTTACCGCTCGGCTGCACCACCTGTCGATGTGTCTGTGCACATTTATTTCAGTCATAGACACAATGGTTTTATTGTCCTCTGCGGCTCTCGGTAGAAGATAAAAGATGTGGATAAAACGATGTTATTGGAGTGAAACCCAGTGGCAGTTTAACCAATTCCAAGCGTTATTTACAGGATTATAATAATATGGATAATAACTACTAGCAAACATTTTGGAAACACTTTGGAATAACATCCATTAATAGTACTTATGTTAGAAACGTGTATTATGACATTTTACATGCATGAAGCGTCCATGCTGCAGGATACATTGGAAAAATAGAGCTTTTTAGTCTATAAAGATTTCCCAGACATAAAGAGACCATGCTCCAGGATACATCCTTTTTACTCTTAATATGAAGCAAATTCAAGTTTTATTCTGAACTTTTAATAATATTAAGTGACAACAGTCCAGGGAAAAGAAAAATTTGTAAGCTTGTAAGCTTTGCAGAAAATGTAAGCTTTTTTCTGAAATTTTAACTGACTCAAGAGATCACAGTCCTGGAAAAAAATACTCTTATGATATGAAATGTATAGCAAGCTTATAACCTGAAAGCTCCCAATGTTTCAAAGACGTCAATGTTCCCGTTTAAAGTGTAAAAGCTTTAGGCATTTGAGCTGAAAGCAAATGTTTCTTTGTGTACACGCCACTTAAAAGGTCATTTGTTGCATTTTTAAAAAAATAATTTATTAAATAAAAATAGGGACCTGCATTTAATTGGCTCTGATCATTACATAGTGTTACGTATTTCATTGCTGTCTATTTCTCATAATCTGAGAAATCCCACCCAAATATTCCAGGAGCATATCCAAGATGAATTGACGTTATGGCCTCTAACTCCAAAAAAAATAAGCTGTTCCCAAAGAGCTCAAAAGGGTTGAGAGATTTGAGATTTTTTTCACTGACTGTATATAACATGGATGAAGTGTTCATGATGTCAGCCATAATTTTCTGACAAAGTCAAATGATTGGTGTAGCCAGTGCTAGAAAACGCATCAGGCGGGACATGGCCATAGAAAAGACGTCTGATTGGCTGAAGATTTACATTTTATATTTGTTAAATAAACAAATGTAAAAAGAAAATTCGCCCTCTCAGAATGTTTATCAGAACTAGTGATCTGAATAAACAAATCTAATGGAGCCAGGGGTGGAAACATGTCTGTTTGTTTTTTCAGCTCCGAAGCTGATCAGTTTTAACATTGGAGCGAATGGGAACTTTTGGAGTCAGCCTCAAGTGTCCGCTCAGGATACTGCAGTTCAGTTACTTCCTATTACGCATCGAGAGGGAAAGGAGGAGGTTGATCCCTTAATTTGACTGGGAGCTTCAAACTAAAACAATGTCATTTATTTTTTAAAGTGCTAATACGCAAACCCTATCACAGCCAGTGATTCAGTCTCATCTGAAATAATCATGAGGCTTGTTTAGAAACAAATGTACAGTTAATACAGTTAATTTAACCTAAAAAATTTAACTGTACAAAACCAGTTAGACCAGTATTGAGCGGATGGACTTGGGTTTCAATTTTGTTATCCTAGCATTGCTTAATTCCTGATTTTAAAAAAATTGTGAACTGATTCAAACTAAAAGAATCAAAGCCAACAAGGAATTTACTGATGTCTCCTATTCACAGAAGGGTTCTACAAGTGATCTTGTGGATTTTGTAGAAATAGTTTTATGAGAATAAGGAAGGCATCCAGAACAAGTTTGACATTTATTTCATAAGTTCACACTTACATTGAATCAAACCCAGTGTCACAAGCATATATGGCGAGCACAGTGAGCACTAGGCGAGCTGTCAGAGAAGAGGGGTACACAGGCCTGGAAGGGTCCTAGGTCCTGGGAAACCCCTCATGTGCGGAGCTGTAGAAGAGGAGAAAAACTGGTTATCTGTTGTGCTGAACACATGTGTTGCTTGTATAGCATTAGATTAATGAGTTAGAAGATCCTTTAGTTGGGTTAGGGTTAGGGTTAGGGTTAGGGTTAGGGGTTAGGGGTTAGGGTTAGGGTTAGGGGTTAGGGTTAGGGTTAGGGTTAGGGGTTAGGGTTAGGGTTAGGGTTAGGGTTAGGGGTTAGGGTTAGGGTTAGGGTTAGGGTTAGGGTTAGGGTTAGGGTTAGGGTTAGGGTTAGGGTTAGGGTTAGGGTTAGGGTTAGGGTTAGGGTTAGGGTTAGGGTTAGGGTTAGGGTTAGGGTTAGGGTTAGGGTTAGGGTTAGGGTTAGGGGTTAGGGTTAGGGGTTAGGGGTTAGGGTTAGGGTTAGGGGTTAGGGTTAGGGTTAGGGTTAGGGTTAGGGTTAGGGTTAGGGTTAGGGTTAGGGTTAGGAGTTAGGGTTAGCGTTAGGGTTAAGGGTTAGGGTTAAGGCTTAAGGGTTAGGGTTAGGGCTAAGGGTTGGGGTTAGGGGTGAGGTTTAAGGGTTAGGGGTTAGGGTTTAGCAGAGCATTTAAAAGCTTTAAAGAGCTTTTAACAAGAAGAAAGGGTTATCTTTCTTCTATTTGCATGTGTTTATACTTAGGTTGAGGCAAGATTGGCCTCTCTCGGTCACTGTAAATATAAGCGTTTTTCATCAGAATTGCTGAGCAAGTGGATTAATGAAGATGAAAGTCAACCATGACCCATGGCTAGCAAACTTACTAAATATACTTTACTCATCTTGAGCTGTTGGACAATACAACTATACAACCAGATCTCTCGATGGAAGGGTTTTATGTCCCAACAGAAGGATGTCCCATAAATACCCAGGACATACTGGAGAAAGTAAGTCTCTTGGTTGGTTCTCGTTAAGGCCTAGAGGTGTTTTAAGAAGCATCCAAAGATAGGAAAGTCACTGTATTCCACCTGGAACCACTGTGCTAGTGAAGCGAGCCAGTCAAGTCGAAGAAATGATGATGATGGTGATACATTTTTTCCAGTCACAGAAAAAAACTCTGCATGTGACATTGCTAAATATATGTTACATACAAGTAGCCAAATGTCAACAGAACATTTAAAAGACAATTTCTGATACATCTCGAGTCATCAACAGTACAGAAAAAAGCCTTATCCAATGACCAAACAGTATCCTGTGCGTTGTGCTGGGGAGAATTTAATGGGCCAGCATGGATTTAACAAATGAGAGGACTTATGATTGTTTTAGGAAAGCACATTTTTCATGTCAGCGAAACAAAGCCCAGAGGAGTCTGATGGGGAGGAGAAATGACAGAATATGTGAGTACCAGGAGCTCTCTATTGTCCATTGATCTGCTAAAGCCAAGAAGCTAAATGTTAATAAGTCTGTAGCTGTTGTCTGCTGGGAAACTAACAGTGTAAAAAATGTAAACACATAAGAAGTTAACATCACAGTGGAATTCTGCATTCTTTTCAGCAACTAAAAGGTTATTTTAAATTTAAAGAGTCTGAGAAAGAAAAGAAGCAATAAACGTACGAGATTTATGTGAAGGTGTTGCGGAATTCAGCAGACATTTACATTGCATTTACCTTGATGCATTTGGCTGATGCTTTTAATCAAAGGGGCTTTTAGTAGAGGAGAGACAATATGCAATTTGTATGTGTTTTTTTAATGTATCGTGCCAATATTGTGTTTTGGCTCACTAAAAGATTAATGTATTTGTCAGAAATAGGTGTGCCAACGCAAACCCAGCAGGGGGCGTGGTGGAAGCATAACAGTGTGAGGAACAGGAAGTACTTGTCCAACTGTCCCGTGTTCATTGATTTGGAAGGATTTATTTATTTAAAAAAGTGTTCATTTAAATTGACCAGTAATTTCTAACTAATAAAATCCCAGTTTAAACCAAGGACATCACTGAGCCGCAGTGCATAGCACGGTTTTCTCACAACAAGAAGGTCGCTGGTTCGAGCCTCGGCTGGGTCAGTTGGCTGGTGGGTTGCGGCTGGAAAGGGATGCGTAAATCATAAATCATTTGCTAGGTGAGTTGGTTCATTCCAGTATGGCAACCTCTGAAAAATTAAAGGGACTAAACCGACAAGAAGATGAATGGGTTTAAATCCGGATGGGTGAAAAAAGCTAAACAAGTCACTTTTTATTAATGTCGGAAAAAAAACTGAGAACCCGGAGTAAAAAAAACACACACATACGAAAAAAAATCTCCCTAGTGAGATCACAGGGACCTCTCTGACTGGAGCTGGTGTTAATCACCTACCCAGTATAGAAACTATTCACACTTAATGTCCATCAATGAACAGACCACTGGATAGCTGGTTAGAACAGTGGACAAACACAAACAACAAACAGGTGATTATCATCTGCAGGATGTGTCATAAATGATGGGGTTTTGTATAGCAACTCCTATACATACTAAGTTTGGATGCATACTAAGAGCTAATTATTCGAAAACTATATTAAACAGATATGTCATTAATCTAGTTTTGAGCCCCGTACCCCATCCGGGAGTTTGTTCTAAAGCTGAAACAACAAGGCAAGACTCCTTCCAGCGCTCATGGCGTATACAGTATCTCTCTTGCACAGAGCTACCTTAATGTCTGCAACTCATCTCCTCCACAACCACCACAACACCCAATCATAATTAAAATCTTGTGAGAAAGCAAGAGCTCGGGAAGCTAATTAGGGACAAACGCTTACTTTTTTGTCTGGCACAAATCAAAAAGAGGAGAAAAGCCAACTCCTTCGGCCTCCTGTGTCGAGGAGACCGGGTCAAGTGGGAGGAACCGGCGGAAAAAGAGTGTGTCGATTCTTTTCTCTTTTTTGATCACGCAGTGGATCACAGGCAAGCTTTCACTTCTTTGCTCTTCCTGGAGGGAACTAGGTCTATCTGACATGGTAAATGATTGGAGCGAGGATGGTTAGGAGCAGAGACTAAAGGAAACGTGGGTGTGGAGACACTGTCTGGTGTCTGCATCCAGAATTAATCTTTGTTTTCTTCCTCCCTTGCTGAATAATTAGAGGTTCAACAAAGTGCGTGTTTGCCTTGGATATACATTACGTTTGGTATGTACCGAGCCTGTTTCATCCTTCACATGTTTCGTGTATTAAGAAATTCAAACTGGAATTCTAAACGCAAATTTCAGTATTTGATCACTTTCCATTACTGTAGCTATTTATCTGAGCGTACAAGTCGACGCTTCCTGGTCTTCAAGTAACAGTCAATATTATTGATAAGGAAGTGAGAATGAAGCATGATATGAAACCTGAAGACATGCTGAGGAAGCTGCAGTTATTTTTGTTAGCAGATCTCAGGTTTAGACTGTCAGCATCTCAGCACATAGACTAAACGGGGGTTTCGCTGTCATGTGACCACTCTGTAAATCTTGTGTTAGTTTCTTTCTATTGTCACTACTACATAGAGTGATGTGATTATCAATCCTAAAATCCTAAAATTTTTGCAACGTGTTTGGAGGAGTGGAAGAGAAGCACTGGAAGCATCGCTGAATCTACGCTTCTCTTCTGCTGTGTTAACCTCAAAAACAGTGACAGGGAGTACTCAGGAGAGAGGAAGTTTTAAAAGGACATGTATAAGGAGATAGAGTGCTGTCTATAATTGATTCAACAGTCTCGGCCTGTTTAATGCTGGTTTTTAAGAACCCATTTCCATTTTTTATTATTATCTGCAGCACATCAGAAACACAAACATTATTATTGATTATGTGAACATGAATTAAGATTCATAGAGAAAATAAGATTTCACAGAACATTCGCCATAAAAATGAATTTTAAATCTTTCTATTGTCACTACTACATAGAGTGATGTGATTATCAATCCTAAAAACCTCTCCCTGATGACATTATCAAGGGTATCAATGTTGTTATATGAGAGCACTAAAAATCATCTATCCATTTCAAGGGTGTCATTTTGTGGTCATTTTCTCAATTTCTCACTGGATGAAAGGCATGGAGGAACCTTGACAGGTTACAAGTCGACTGCAGAGCCACTTTTACTCATATTTCACTCCTTTGGACAAAATCGTCACTTTTTGAAACCTTTATATAACCAGTTTAAAAAATTACATCATTGGGACGAAAAAGAGATCTCCTTGATGTCATGATGGCTGTTCCTGAGTATGTGCACCTCCTGGTTTATATTAAGAAAAGTAGAAAAAACATGTTTATATTTTATCAGATTGTTTGATCTCTTCAAGCACATTATTCTAAGAAAGATTATTTCATACTTCTGGTCATTCAGATCCTGGCGTCCAAAAACTGTTAATAGTTTAGCTAGCTAAAACAGGTTCATTATTTTGAATTTAACACTGCTTTGACTTAAACTCTTTATTTCATGTCTTTTATGGGTCTTTATGTTAATATGAGAAACACAGTTTCACGTTATTTGTGGTTTCATTTTTGTTTTGGTTACAAAAAAAATGTGAACAACAGAAAATTGTGATTAATTTTAATTGCTGTAAAGCATGCCCAAAATAATAAGATTTTTATTAAAATATACATTTTACTTTAGTTCAGTCACATTACACTTAATAGTTAATAATAAATAATTAACAAAATAATTTTGTTGACTTGATGTTCAGACTGCAGCCCAAAGGGACCCAAATATGAACAAAGGCCTTTATTGGTCGCTACACTTTCATGCAGCGAAATTGAACCTATTTTCAGAACAATCTGAACAGCTCGATTGATTTTTTTCTTCATATTTATGTGTGGTCCTGAACATTTTTTGCAATGCAACCTTAGTTTTAAGATTCAGGTCGAGTTTTCTGACTTTTGCGTCATCAAGGCCAACTTAAGTTTCTCACAGATTCCAGTCAAGAAGAAATTCTTGCAATGAAATAGTTACAGGAAAAGCCTAAAGATGCATTTGAAGCCTATAGAAGTTGTGGTTGACATCCAATCACTTCTAACTTTATTGAAACTGTATTCATTGTAAAGTTGATCATTTTTAACATGGGTGTCAATGGGAATCCTAGCCTAGCCTCAAGTACTCAGTCAAGGAGTTACAGTTCAGCTACTTCAGAGAAGCAGGAGAAAAACTGGAGGTTGCCGCTTGGGTTTGGCTACGATATCATTGCTCCATTTCTTCTGAGCATGTGTGACTTCCTTCTGCCTTTCATGTCAGTAGCCCGAGACTGCTCATTTTTACTAGAAAAGACTCATACAAGGTCATTTATGTGTTTAATTCAAATTATAGAAAAGGGTCTGACAATAAGCATTGCTACACACATTGGAACATCTACTTTTAAG
The DNA here is from genome assembly GCA_900490495.1 of Danionella dracula. Classification (NCBI taxonomy): domain Eukaryota; kingdom Metazoa; phylum Chordata; class Actinopteri; order Cypriniformes; family Danionidae; genus Danionella; species Danionella dracula. The sequence goes on along the minus strand of UELW01000112.1, from coordinate 24,208,504 downwards.
TGTGAGAACAAAGCCAAATGAACATGTGAACACAACTTTGTAATTTATAGCAAAACTTTCACAGCAAATAAACAACATATGCCTCTGTCAGACGAGTTGCCATGTCCTGACCTCGTAATTGGGCAAAGCGTCTCCCAAATGTCACTCGCTTTCTTTTAATTGGGTTTCATGTAATGTATGCTTTGCCTTCTGACTGCGTTTTACCCATCCGTTCTGGCTGTTCTATGTTATGAGACATTCTGGTTCAACATTCCCGGACACCAATTACTTGGCCGAATGAGAGCGATCATTATTTCCAGGCAAAGCAAAAATACTGACATGGGAAGCCTCTTTTTACTTCATTTCTTTGTGTCTCCTTTCGTCCCCCAGTTACTTTTAATGTGCTAGACAGAGGTGGTCCTATCCTAGTTTCAGCCTCAGACCTCATTCCCACAGAAAGTTGGCTAAAGGTCTGACGAGTTTCTTGCATTTTCAAAGCAGGCACTTTAAGAATTCTGAAGTCGTGATCTGATTGGTTGATTTTATCTGGATTTGAGGGAGTAGTTAATGTCACGTTTTTTCCCATTCCAATCTGAAATGAAGTTCAGCCATACGATCGAGAAAAGGTTATTTACTAACTGTTTGCCGCCTCTTTTTAAATATGTTATATTATTTGTCTTTGTCTCTCATCTTTTTTTTCAATGGCTAACTTATTGCAAATTGGTCATTTGTTGTGGTGCCCTTTTGATGGTGGCAAGAAGATGGTGGTATGCTAAACGTCATAGGATTGGTTATCTGACATATCAGTCAACCAGCAAAAGCTGCCAAACACACCAGACCCTTACCCTTACCTGGAACAGAACTATTCTACTGAAATCGCTCTGTTTTTTTCACAACTCTGACATTTACTAATGTAGACTGTGCATGTCATGTATATTAATTGTGTGCGTGCTTACCATTCATTATTGGGTTAAAATCATGGATCACTTGACATAGTTGATAAAGCCCAAAAATCAAAAGCCAGAAACAGTTCTCACCTGAAGGCTTGACACCATATCTTACTGAATTTCTCAATAGAACCAGCATTGCTCTCAGAACTACAATGTCATACTGCCGCATGTCTGTCCAGTCAAAGACAGACTGATGGTCGGTTCTTCCAATCAGCAACAAATAGCTTAGCGTCTGCCCCCCTGCTATCAACAAGTTTCAGTAGCCCCCCAGAGAGGCAGCACTTCAAGAAAATATTCTGGCTTAGCATTTTCTCCAATGGAAATCTAGCACAACTCCTACCTTTACTGATTCAAGTCAAATCCTCCAATCTGCAGGATTAATAAGAAAATTAGATCACCTCTTTCAGTTCTGCAAATGGTGCTTATGTGAAAGTAACAACTGAGACATTATGCTATGAACAACTTATTTTAAACACCTGAAACATGCACACTTGCATATTATTTTAACTCGTGTGGCTTTTGGGTCAAACTGACCCGTTTCTAATTTTTACAAGAATAAAAATGTTACAAGTGTATATTCTTTTCTAGTAGGGACTGGTTGCAATAATTCAAGATATGTTCTCTATATTGTTTGAATTTAAGATAAGTCATATATGTTAATGTGTTATGGAGTAAAATTTAGATTTTTAATTGCTTTTAAAATGGGAACTTTAAGAATTTTAGGGGATGCTCAGGTTCCACAAAACAACCTTATCCACAAAAATCTTCACCAATATTAGTAAAGCCAACCACAAAAAGGTTGGAGACACCACTGTTCAAAATTTATGAAATCAACTATGCTACCTGCAGAAGTAACAATTCATTGATGTAAAGCATTGTACAAGTGCCACCAGGGCAGCACAAACACCCTTGCACTCTGCAACAGCACAACCTGCACTGGAATCTGATGAACTGAAATGAATTATTGAGTTGTGACGGACACTTTGTTCTGCTATAAATATGGAGAGAAAAGGAACTGGATTCAGGAAGAATCTTAACACCTCTAACAACCTACCGTTGACTAAATTCGTCATGAAGGTGGCTCCCAAACATTCTGTCTGAGGAACTCTACCAAAGGCAACTCTACTGAATTATAGAATGTGAATTGGACTGTGTTGATTTACATTTTAGGTTCCATCAAGTCAAGGCCACTGATGTTCTGCTGCATAAATTTTGTTCTCAGAAAACTGCCAGAGCTTGCATAGGAATCCTACTCAAAAGTCTGCTTCGAGACGAGAGAAGAGAAGGTGTCCGTGATATCAATTCCAGCATGCATCAGCGCAGTGGTGTAAATGAGTGCGGAGAACGGAGGGCTGGTGAAACCCTTAGGGAGCACCCATCCCTGAACTCAAGACTGAAAGAAAGAGACAGGAACAGAAATAAAGGGTAAGAGGAAGAGAGAGAGAGACCCACTCCCTGTCAGATCTCATGACTTTCTTTGTCCTTGCAGATGCGTGTTATTTCTGGAACCTTTTCTAGCAAGAATTTTTGCAATGTGTTTGGAGGAGTGGAAGAGAAGCACTGGAAGCATCGCTGAATCTACGCTTCTCTTCTGCTGTGCTAACCTCAAAAACAGTGACAGGGAGTACTCAGGAGAGAGGAAGTTTTAAAAGGACATGTATAAGGAGATAGAGTGCTGTCTATAATTGATTCAACAGTCTCGGCCTGTTTAATGCTGGTTTTTAAGAACCCATTTCCATTTTTTATTATTATCTGCAGCACATCAGAAACACAAACATTATTATTGATTATGTGAACCCTTGTGAAATAAGATTCATAGAGAAAATAAGATTTCACAGAACATTCGCCATAAAAATGAATTTTAAAGGCAACGTTTAAGTGACCTTTTCTGGCTATTTAAACTAATGACACATTACAATATTTAAGAAATCGGATGGTTGTAGAAGATTGCAAACTGAAACCTTATGAGTTTAATATGGTCCCGCTGACAGTAATACATCTGAGTTCCAGGCCCTTTGTGAACTTTAAGATGATACTGTGAGGGAAAGAAGTGTTTTCCCCCCTGCTGAATAGTTTCACTTGTTTTATTAGAAATCAGATTCCATCTTTTGAGACGCATTTTTTGTTGTATCCATACTCTCGCTGCTGAAATGATCTCTCTCTCTTTCTCTCTCTCTCTCTTTCTCTCTCTCTCTCTCTTTCTATCTTTTGCTCTCTCTCTCCCTTTTTTCTTTTTCTCCATCCCTTTTCTCTCTGTTTTTCCACTACTTTGTCTTCCTTTCTCTCTCTCCCACCTTATCTCTTTCTCCACCTGTCCTCTCTTCCTTTCTTTCTCTTTCCTCCCTCTCTTTTTCTCTATCTCTTTCATCTATAACTCTTCCTTTCTTTCCCATTCCCTCTCTCTCCCTTTATCTCTCTCTCTCTCTCTGATTTTCTGTAGTTATGTCATTAAAAATATAATTTGAACTTCACAATTAGGGGGTCAAAACGTCTTTCCAACTATGTGTAACATGGCAGAAACAGAAACAGAAATAGTTTTGCTGCTGACAAAAGCATGGCGTAATTTCTCTAGATCCTGACTGGAGACAAAGTTTCTGAGATGATAATAAGCAGATTTAGTTATTGCTCTTATGTGACTGGTGAAGCTCAGATCAAAATCCAGAATCACCCCGAGGTTCTTCACCTGATGTTTAGTTGTAATACCCTCAGAGTTCAGGTGAACGTTCACCTTGAGAACTACGGCTTTGTTCCCAAACACAAGGACTTCCGTTTTGTCTGTATTTAATTGAAGAAAGTTTGTGTCCATCCAGCTCTTAATCTCATCAAGGCATTTTCAGAGAGTGTTTACGAAGCTGAAGTCATTTGGAGAAAGTGCTAAGTAGATCTGAGTGTCATCAGCATAACTATGATAGACAATCTGCTATCTCCTCATTATTTGAGAATGATATAAAAAGGCTTTTCATAAAGAATGGATCAGTTCCCACTTCATTTTGACCAGCATCTTCCTCACAGTCAAAACCAGTTAGTGCAATGCTAAAAGTTGATGTATTATTTCTGAAGCGCTAGATGCTGTATCCAATAACAGCAGACTTGAGTCTAACGACTAATTCCTGCAGAATGCATCACATAAAAGAGGAGTTTGTATGAACAAATCACAAAACAAGCCATGCTGGAATAATCAGGTAGAGAGACTTGCACATTAGAACCAAAATTAAAGTGTTTTTGACCTTGCATTGATGTTGTTTGAGACACCAAAACACAAATAATCAACATTTCAGAACCACAATACCCGCTCTTTAAGTAAAATGTTGAGAAACCCTGAACATGAGTAATTGCTTTAAATTTGATTTTAGGAGATCTTTCACATAAATGTTTTACGTACGTAATGCAACTGTATTCTTGCTGCAGTCAAAAAAAGTTCTTTCTGTCTCTTCTTCGTCAGTATCTCAGACGTGTACATTTAATAGAAAGACAGAGGAGAGCTTCTAGAGGGGGTTTGATGGAAGCTTCTGAGGGAAGAAACCCACTCCTCAACCTCCAATAGCTGGAGAGCTTGGCTTGGATGCACACAATCTGATTTACTAGGTGCACCAGCGGTTATCTAAATGCAAAGTGATAGTGAAACGGCAGTGGCTGCTCTATGCAAACGGCCTGAGAGGGCCCCACTCCTCTCTCAGCCCTCACTGGAGACCCCGCAGCATGGCATTAGCTCTGCCAAATGTAGCAGAAGTGATACGTTCAGACAAAATATGGGGATTATAGCCTGTCAAGGTTGGGGGAAGGAGGAGATGGGATGACGAGCTAAAGTGGGATGATGGGAAGAAAATGGAGGGCTCATCATGTGTGGTGTCTGGTGGTGAGAAAAGATGATATGGAGGTGTTTGTATACCTTTCAATGGGAAAATGTGTGATAAATAAACTAAGATGCAAAGAGTTTTGGGAAAGAGTGAAAATAAATGCATGAGGAGATCTTTAAAAAAAGAAGGGGTTAGAATCTAAATCTTGATCTTGATAAAACATTGGAAATCTTCCATTTATCAGCATGTTGTGATGTAATTCATGAACAGAGGTGAGTAGAGTATCTAAAACATCTACTCAGGTAAAAGTACTCATGAAAATATTTACTCAAGTAAGAGTCAAAGTAACTACCAAATGATTTGCTTGAGTGAGAGTAAAAAGTAAATAAACAATATTTACTCAAGTACTTAGTTACAAGTTACTTCTGATCTAAATGATGCGAAGCAAAAACGTAAGCTATTACGTAGTATTTACTATAGATTACTTTTATTTTTTTCTCCTAAGGGGAAAACATTGTATAGTCGACTGCGAACTGTAATCAAACCTACAAAGGCGAATCACACAACAAAAAGACGTTTTGCAACTCTACAATCACACTTTACAGAATACGAGGGCTGTGAAATCCACATTCATCTGCGCATGCGTCCTCTGTCTGTGTGCATAATGTCTGTGCGTGCATGACATCCACGCCATCCATGATATTAGTAACAGGAGTAGTTAAAATGTAACACAGTTAAAATGTAACTCAAATGTAACTCAGATGTAACTAAGTAAAAGCACAGATATTTCACAAAGTATTTACGAGAGTAAAAGAAAAATCACAAAACATGGAAAAATACTTAAAAAGTACTAGTTACCCTAAAAATGTTCTGACGTAAATGTAACAAGCTACTACCCACCTCTATTCATGAATTATCTTTGAGATTTACAGCATAATTCATGTAAGAATGTGTTAATTAATCACAAACTAATCGTCTTAGTGTTTGTTTGCTGGTCAGATGGGGGTCCGTGTGTGTGTGCTTCTGTTTGTCATCGTAGGTCTTCCAGTAGGGCTACTTTGCTAGGCTAAATTGATTTATGTAAAAAATCCTGGTCTTACACAGCTGTCGCCATCAAGAGAATCAATTTCATCAGAATTTCGTCTATGACTTCTAAAAAGATGTCTATCAAGTCAAACCTGCCATAAATGTAATTGCACTGCCAGTAACACAAGTCAACGTAGAGCGTGCATTTGAGATCTTGCATGAATCCACAGATTTTGGAGATCATTTAAAGTTTAAAGGAACAGTTATACTACAAGATAAAAATCTTTTTTTACTGACCCTCTGAAAAGGAAGATAACAGGAGTCACATATAACGCCACCTTTTTATTCAGCAGAGCTCATGTTGCGAGTTTCAAAATACGAAAAACAAGTACACTCTAACTAACCCTGCAAATCATAAAAACAGGCTATTAACACAAAATGAAAGGAGCATTTGTCCTGAGTTTTGATGGAATTTGTTTTCAAGGTAGTTCGTGTTTGACTGATTAATGAATGTATTTCAAATATCCTTTAATAAAAACCAGCTCAAAAACTGACTCTTACCTGGCTGGGAGAAGCTGAATATTTCATGGTTTTCTGTTTCTATGATTCATCAGGGTTCATGTAGAGTTGCACACGTTATTTTTTCCAATCGCTGTCTCTTTCTATCTTCTGTAACCATGGCCTGTGAAGCATTTCAACTCGACAAAAGCCACATAAGGCTTCTTATTAACAGCCATCGTCCACTTCCCGACACATCAGTTCCTCAACGAGCCGGAGCATTGTTCACATTCCTGTAATTCATCTTCCCTTATTCAGCAGACATTCCCTCTCAAATTCGGTCTCTTGTACATTTCTTTTCTGGCAAACCTTCTTGGTGCTTTCATTCAAATAGAATGAAATATTGCTTGTAAAAGAAAGTTGTTTTATTTCATAAATTTTTCATAATTCTTCTTCAGTAGGAGCTGTTTTCATCCACAACAACTTGTTGTTTGCAGGCCTTTAACATAAGCATAATTTATTATTATAAAGATTAAATAATTAATAAGTGTCATCAATTCATACAAATTGCATCAAATCATACAAAATTCTACAAGGTCAAAGGTTTATGACAAGGTGCTTTGTTGGTTTTAGAACCCTCTTTATTTAGCATGTTTTCACTTTGTTAGTATAGAATGAGGTTTTCTAATCGTTTGTTTAGTTTTCTCATTTGTATCTTTATTTAGTCCTTTGAATTTAATTTTGTGCCTCATGCTGAGTTCAAAACTGCACGATTTTAGCCCCAATTTTCACCGTAAAATTTGGCCTAGATAAAGAGATATTTATTAATTCTATAACTTTACTTTCTTTCCACTAACTGCTTTCAGCTCATCGTCCCTGCCCATTGCAAAAATGTGATGAGAAAATCAGATTCATGTCTCTTTGGTCTGCAGTCCAAACTACACCTGATTTCTGCCCTTTATATTCTCCTATTTTTGTTCAGTCCCTCGTAGACTCAATTGTATTCTATTATCATGTGCTAAGTCTGGCTCTGTGGCTTGGTTTATGGCACTTCATTTTACATGTTTATTTTTAGTTCTATCCATATTGTGTTTTTTAGTTTCTATTAAACTTCACTAAAAGTTGCTATCTGATTCTTGGTGTTTTAGGCAGTTGTGGCTTGGTGGATAAAGAGATCGACTTGTGATCAGAAGGCTGCCGGTTCGATCCCCAGATCCACCGAGTTGAAGGTGATATGAGTGATGAAACATTTGCTCTCCATCTTCAACAACCACAGCTGTGGAGCCCTCGAGCGAGCTCCAGTTCCCCGACTGCTCCCCGGGCCCTGCAACCATGGCTCCCACTGCTAACGTTGTGTTTGTTCACTGCTGTGTGTGTGTGAACACTGGGATGGGTTACATGCAGAGCACAAATTCTGGGTTTGGGTCACTCCGTATCTTGCCAACTTGCCAACAAGCTCATTGCCTATATTGAGGTTGCCTGTTCCTTTAATTGTTTTCTTTGTATTCAATCCCCTTTTCCTTAGTGTTTCATGGTTGAGTGCAGCACACTCTGTGTCTTCATTGTTTCTTCACAGTTCTTAGTCTCCCAAGTCTTTATTTAGAGTTTTTTTTTTGTTCTTAGTTTTCTACATTTTTACCTGCTTTGTATTACTCCATATTTCTGTGTATGGCGCATGTATGTGTATTACCGGTGTTAGTACACTGGCATTGTATATTTAGTTAACCAGTGTGTCACCCCTTCCTGTCTCATAGACTCATATATCCTGTACCCCTTTGTGTCAAAAACAGGGTTGAAAAGATAGTTATGTGGTTGGAAAATAATGCCGTAAAGGAACACTGGGAAAATAAAATAGGTACCCAAGATGTTCTGCATTAAAGCTGTTTTCTCTCCTTTTCATTGTTTCCTTCCTGCTCCTCCCCTTTCCGCTCTCTTTAACCTCTCCATCTTTTTACTATTAATCAAACATGCACTTTATTTATTACCGGCTGGTCATTACTGCTTCCTCTCATCTTTTATCTTATTTTACAGTGCCCACTCTTCACGCCCACACCCTTTATCTGTGACTTCCACCCACACAACACCTTGCATCTTCTTCTTTTTTTCTTCCATTTGCAGGGACAGAACGGGGCCAAGGTTACAGCGACAAAAGCCAGAAAGGTTTGAGCTCTCGACTCGCAACGACTAACAGAAGAGCAAACGCCCACATGGATGAGAGTGGAGTGTGTTTGGTTTGATTTGGTTGTCATGGGGGAGGCTATGCTGTTTTATAGGGTCTTGCCTTGGGGAAAAGCATTGGTCTGTCTGGTCTGTTTCCATATCACTTCACTTGTTTTAGTTAAACCTCATCCAGCTCTAATACATTATGATGAAGAAGCAGAAAAATGACAGAACTTCCAGGTTTGCTCTTTGATTCACATACTTAAATTTACTTATAGTTAACCTATACACAAGCTCCTCCCACCTTTATAATTGATTGTGATCATTTCAGAATATTACTGGTGACAACTGAGACTGGCTGATCCTTTGGTGGTCAGAGTTTGGTGAATGGTAGGCCCTGACTGAATGTGCAGCCCAGATTTCTGCAGAAAACTCAAATAGTAATACCTGGTATAAGTGCTAATAAAAGATATTACTGTGACTCAAGGAGAGTTGGAGTGTTTTAATCAATCAATCCAAATGTTTTTATTTAATGCTTTTAAGCATTGGCTTCAAAGCAGCTTCACAAAGTCCTAATGTGGATCAAGTTGAGTAAAACAGGAATTCCTATTGCATAATTCTATGGGGTAGAAACAGAACTACCATATACTCCTACTGTAGAGATTGTAAAGTAACGTTTATTAGAATGAAAGGAATGGACCACAGTAATCGTTGACCTATTATAAAAGCCCAGTTTAAACCAGTTTTGTGGTGAATTAGTGGGAGGTGCAAGTTTCAAGCGCAGTGCATTGGGAGTGCGCCTTCATTCGCTGCCAAATCAACAAGTCGAATCCTTAAAAATAGCTGGAATGTTTATCACTCTCATAGACCAAACAAAAAAGTGGAAAAGTGATAAACAGATGTCATACGAAGATGTGATACAACTGCAACTTGACAAAAAGTAGTGTACAATTTTGGGTACCAAAATTTGTCACTTTGTGTTAGGTTCATCTAATTATTACACCAGCATTTTATTTTTCAATTTAATCATAGCTTTCCCATTTAATCAGTATTTCATAGTAGTAAACTGCTATTTAACATACTTTCTGTTTTTGTTGAAAGCTGTTTGCATGTTTTTCCCTTTAAGTGAGTATATTTAAATCAGCCACGTTTAATACTCAAATATTTTCTGTGCAGATCAGTCGAAGGACTGAAGGAACACCATTTGCTATCCCCAGTATATGACTTGTCCAGGTGCAAGACAGAACCGGAAACTATGCTACAGACTACCCAAACTACCTTACCTGTCCGGTACACTTTTGGCTATTGCAGTGCTTCATGGGAAATTTTGCCTGGCAAGAATATCCCTTATTAGAATATTTAAATGCTTGACAAAGGGGGAAAGATTGTCTCTCTTCATCATGAATTCCCCAGGAGACAATACGGTTTCTCGTTCGGGGAATCTTAGAGATCCAGGATTCTGTAAAATGTATTATTCACAATTTGTTTTGTAAAATCAATTGGCTAAGAAATCTGCTCCTGTCTTTTATGTGATCACGTGATCATTTATAAACTACACTCTGTCAATAATCTCATTCCTATAATACAAAAGTTTTTTTTTTCTATATTTAGCAGTGAAATTGCTGCAATAACCTCTGTTTGAAAAACTACATATCAAAACATATCTGTATTTAGTCAGTCTTTAACCTTTGTGTGGTATTACCATTTTAAAAGCAATAAAAATCTAAATTTTACTCCATAACACATTACATATATGACTTATCTCAAATTCAAACAATATAGAGAACATATCTTGAATTATTGAAGCCAGTCCCTACTAAGAAAAGAATATACACTTGTAACATTTTTATTTTTGTAAAAAATTATAAACGGGTGAATCTGACCCGAAGGCCACACAAAGGGTTAATAACCCACAAGCATATTTGATTCAAAATGAATAAAATGATGGAGTAAATCAGGTATGAAAACATATATAGCATGTGGTAGCAAACCTTTGAGCTAATTGTGTGCTTTAGTAAAAGAAGCACAGTTGTAAATAGGTTCATCATCAGTAAAATCATTTTGAAACCTCAAACCTTTGTGGCTCACCAAACATAAGTATTCAGATGACTCAAAAGAGCTCAGACGAGTCAGGCAACAGTACTTAATAACTTTGATTCAAGAAATCTGTCGTCTTCAAAGACCCATAAACACAACATAGCCAAACAGAGCCGAGTGCCTAACCTGCTGCACGAGCGACGGTAACTGTTTCTTTGAGTCAATGCTAGATTGTGGTGCAGTCACTGTGCATTATGCATGTGCGGATTGTCTGGAGTTTCTCTGGTCTGTGATGAAGCGTGTGCTGATGGATTCAGACTTGCTTTCTGATGGAAGACAAGTCTGCTCAGGGCTCTGGGGGCTCCCAGACATGTTGTGGTCTTCACCATGGTTGTTGCCTATATGGATGATGACATTCTTTGAAATGCACAACCTTTTTGGGAAATCGTTTCTTTTATACTGGTGCTTGCAAGTCCAAAATTTTATGTCATTTTGTTCATGAATGCTATTTATCAGCGGATATCTGCATTTAAATCTAATCGTTGTTGACCAATTTCATTCGGTTACATGTTCTTTTTTATATTTTAAAATGTGCGACATATTCGTTTTTGTGGTCTGCTTTTGTGAAATCTTATTGGCTGGGATTTGTGGGTTATTGCTCAGAGACATCAGGACTGGAAATGAGCCACTCCAGTCCAGACTCTTGTCTTTGTTGTCATCGAGGTTCCCTCAAATTGCAGCGTTCTTATGTCACTCCACCATTGTTCCAGGAAGACATCATTCTTCTGTTGTTCCATCTTACAACCTCAAAGCACCAATCTTGCCTCTCAAAAACCTACCTCCTCCTGCTGCATTGCACAAGAGTCCTTGATCTCCACAGCTCCACCAATGCGCTAGGAAGTTCCATCTCAGGCTTAGCTCCCATTCCAGCACGTGTTAAAATCAAATCACTGATGCTGGCAGACCAAACTGTCTTCAAATCAGCCCTGTTTACCTCCACAAGCTCATCTACTCCTACATGCCCTCCAGAAGCCTGCGCTCAGAGAAGAAACAGTGACTCGTGGTTCCGGTGCACAATGGCAGGATATCGCTCACCAGAACCTTCTCTTTCACTGTCCCTGGCTGGTGGAACAAACTCCTGATCCAGTCAGGAAAGCAGCAACACTAACAGCTTTCAAAAAGCAACTGAATAATCTTCTTTTTTTCTCCTCTGTCTTTATTTTCTTCCTGCCATGGTTTATTGATCAGTTGATACAACTTCTATTATGAGCGAGCTGAGATGGACTTTGACTGTGTAACAAATTGCATATCGTCTCTCCCCTACTGTAAGACGCTTTGGACAAAATGTCTGATAAATGCATTCATGTAAATGTAAATGCAGCCCAGTTCCATTCCACCATGGACCTTGAGACCAGAATCTCAATATATTATCTGCTCTGCCAGAGGTTCCTTCTCAGTTTACAGATCCAATCTTTTCACCTGTGCCTCTGCTTTGCTGACCTGTAACTCTCCACATTCACCCCGTCCCTCTAGACACAAGTCTGTGGAAGGGTGTGGGGAGTGAGCCCTTTAACACCTAAAACACTACCGTGACACATATAATTGAACAAAACCATCTTCATCAACAGCTATTCAAATGAGACGCTCCCTATAAACATTTATAAAAACATATGTTTTTTTCCACCTTAAGAAGTAATTCTGAGCAACCAAACACAAGATGTGTGATGTCTGAGGCTGAGACTACTAAGCTACAAACAAGCTTCATACACATCTGTACCAAAGCTTGAATGAATCTTTGTTCTTTTCATAATCATTTGAACTCCGGTTCAGTACATCTAAGAATTTTATGGTAGCCGAGACATGGTCCTTGTTACTTTATGCAAAACAGTAGTTGGAATTGGTGTAGCTGCTGTGATGCAGACTTGATGAGAGCTGATTCTTTTCTTCCCAACTCAATTTGTCTCTTGCAATTGCTTCCAATTAATAACCCCCAGCAAGGCACTGCATGAAGATGAGAAATACATATGATTGCTCTGTCAGTCATCTTCCAGGAAGTCTTCCATGCTCGTCAACGTTCTTGTTTCTTCCTGCAGTATTTTGGTGCTTGGAATCAGCACTAAAGTCATTGACAGATTCACCATTGTTTTACTATTAAATAACAGTTACAGGAAAAAAGCAGGGGAATTTGAAGGAAATAATAAACCTGAAATTTTTGCATTTGTGTACCCTGTTCATGATTTATTAAAGGTAAAGAAATAAAAATTAAAATGTGACTACACGCTCTTTTTTGTCAGAAACTAAATTCAAAGCATCTCAGCAATTCTCTACTTTGAGTCAAATGCTTGAGATATGGATGTTAAACGTTGTGCAGAGGAGGTGCTGCAGGTTCTTAGTCATAACCAGTCCTTTTGACACGCAGGGGACACAGGCAAATTAACTTTAAAATACAAAGAATAATTGTGGCTTTGACCCAGTTGCGTTATAATTGGAAGATCCAACTATCTCACCAATCAGAGCAGAGAGTGCTCAGAAAGACCCAAATCTTAACTAAACAATTTTAATTTGACTAACAGTTAAATTATTCAGAAGTAATTTAATTATTTGATATAAAATTAGATAAAATAAAATAATTTCCCTAACATGTTTTTGGAAACGTATATTAATAGTATTAACTAAAAATAACCTTTAAATATGTGTGAGCTTCACGACACAGAAACTCATATTAATGCAGAACGCCAACCTATAGCACATTAAACTAGCTTAAAACCCGAGGAACCCGAGCAGAGCAGCAGAAGCCTACACTCTTCACAACGAGTGCTTGTTCTTTATTAAGAAGAAACATATGTAGTGTCTGCGCAGCCATGTGTGAAATTCAATTCTTATCCTGGAATGGTGTTTTTATTAGAGCAGCACTATCACCCAGAATCAGCTCAGAGCGCTCTGGACTGTTCCCGCGCAGCTTCAAAGCCTAGCCACTCGAAGTATAGGAATAAATATGTAGAAGAAAGCTTCCATTTATACTCACAAAGGACCTTGCAGGATTTGAGGACCAGTATGAATAATGTGCGGAGAACACACTTTTTCCTCAAAAACTTAAGTTGTGTAAACATTTAAGAGATAATTTGGTGATTGAAGCATGGAGAAAACCTCATCAAAGCTGCAGTTCACTCTAAATTCTAGTTAACAATCACATTGTTTTCATCACTATGTTAAAGGTTAAAATAAAATAAAATCTCTAAACTCAAAAACGGAACTTTTTGGAAGCCTTGCCTGCTGCTTCTGTACCGGGAAAAATCGGAAAGAAAAAAAGTCTCGTTTCAAGCCTCCTTTGACAACTCTGCCCTTTTTCTACAGCAGGAGGAAGAGGAGGAGGAGGAGGACAGCAAACAGAAGATGACAGCAATCTGAATGTATTATTTATTATCTGGATCTGCACATGTGGGTCGAGGCCAGCCAGATAGAAATAGGGGGGAAATGACAAGACGGATGTATAAAGATGCTATAGATTCAACAACGTTTCTCCTACATTTACTTTTCAGCAGCCATGTTGTTCCACATCTAACCAAAATTTCCCTTGTGCCAGGAACCTAACCGTTTATTCCCCCTCTCTACAATTTTAGCCTGCCCAATCTGAGTTATTTTAGTGTGCTTACAAGATGATTTTACAACCTGTTGCGCTTGGCCGGTGCTAGAAAGCCTACAATGAACACACAAACCTTTTCCGTAGAACTATCAGTGATAATACCTCAATGTCTCAAACACAATACTTGACTTTATGTGCAATAGTGTTTTGTGGGAAGTATTTTTTAAAAGGTTCTTTGGATTTGTTGTTTTATTTTCTATATATCGATGAATTACACTTTTTATTTAATGCATTTTATTACACTTAAATATAATGCAATCATCAATCAATGTAGCGCTCCCAAACGTCATTGTATATTCTGTTAAATGAAACAATAAAATCTGTTCAAAACTGTAGGTGATGTGAATCATCATTGATTAGTTTATTATTATTATTATTATTATTAGATGTTCACTTTACTTTAAGGAGCAAATTTTAATATTAACCCATCATTAATTAGTTATAAGTTAATGCTTACTATTATTATTATTGAGTGGTAACTTACTTTATGGGGAACATTATTGTTAACTTATCATTGGTCAACTGTTAAATACATTTATTTAAAAGTATATTTGATTTACCTCAAATTGTAAATGCATGTATTATTAACATATATAACATATATATTTTTGATAGTGTAGTGGTCAGTGCACATGGTGCAGATTTGAAACATTTGTAACTTTTCTAGGGGAGATTTTCACTAAACTATTGTATGTTGAGTCAAGTACATTTTATAGTGCATATACTAACTAATTATTTATGTATCATTAACTCAACATTAGCTTTTGGTTAATTGCATTAACTAATAATGATTTGTGTCTCCTGTGTTTCCAAAATGTATTCAAACAAATCATTTTGCTTAGTTTGGTTTAGTGAGCCTCAAGAATAAGTGATCATAGACCTATAAATAGTATTAAATGTACTTTAGCTTCAAGTTCACTCTGCTCTAAAAGGAGGTCTTTCAGGTCACCAACAGTGTGGAACACGTCTTCAATATGCTGAAAGTGCTGATGCACAGCCAGAGACACAGAGACAGACACTGATCAATAGGAGGGATAAAGCCGCTTAGCTAATACTCACTGAGGCTCAGAACAATGAAGATAAGCAGAAAACATCAGCTTATTTGACTGAAGGAAACATTGATTTAAACAAGGCTCATCTGTGATTATGCCTTAACACTGGGATTCAGCTTGTCTCAAGTTCGAAACCCTTCCTATGTACTACTTAATGATTCTAAACAAACTCTGTTCAAAAAGTATGTACTAATATATAATGTATGAATGAGTGTAGTTTGGGTAATGTTTGAACATACTGAGTTTGCCATTGTTGTTCAAGTGACCAACAGTCCGTTCCATCCAATTCCTCCCCACCTCAGATGTATGCTGTATGTAGAAAACCAAGCAGGTTTTCAACCAACTTCCGTCTTACTGGTTTTCACATTTGTAACTAAATTATTTGGTCCCCATACAACATTTTTGTTCACTAATCAGCATGCAAGTGTGTGATTCGAAATCAGACCTTGCTGTTACAATGTAATAAAGGTAAAAGTGTGACCAGCCCCTCTGTTCCTTAATTTTAAGTTTCTCCCATCAGGGTGGAGACTACAAACGTTGGCATGTTGAACACTGAGGAAAAAGACCTCTTTTGTCTACAGAGCAAACCAGGAGCTATATGTAGAACACTAAGCAGTGCAGGTGCTTTATTACCCATTTATGTGTTTATTAAGGGGTTATGGGTTTATAAACGTATTGGTTCCAGTCATATCACCCTGAAACTTCCTCAGTGAAGTGAAGCAAGTCCTTGCTTGGTTAGTTCCTGAATAAACTGGACCTCAAGGGAAAACCAGGTGTATGTGGGAAGTGTTGCTTGTGAAACCAGCAGGGGGTGCTCATCCTATGGTTTCTGTAGGTCCTAACGCCTCGGGAACATTGTGCTAGAAGAAGTATGTCCTTTGGATGAGATATTAAACTGAGATCCTGTCTCCCTGTGGTCATTAAAAATTCCAGGATATTTTGTAAAAAACAGTATGGATTTAGCCCTGGCATTCTGGCCAAATTTGCTCTCTCCTAATAATTCCTGTATTCTAATTGGCTACATTATTATTGGCTCTCCATGACTCCTGTGGACCATTAGCTAGATGTACACAGCGCGTCAGTATATAAAGCACTTTGAGTGTCTAGAAAAGCTCTATATAAATATCAGAAATTATAATAAAATATAATAACCATACCTTACGGCACAGATTAAACTGCTCAATATAAGGATCACTCAAAAATTCTTAAATAACAGAGCTACTCATGTTTTTCTTTAATCCAACACTTTGGAACTCAAGTTTCAAAGACCACAAATGCACCAATCACTCTGCTCATCTTCCCAAATATGAAAATTCAAACTTGTTTTGTGTCGAGATATAAAGATCCCGGACGAGCCCCCACTTTATGTTAAGACCTGAATATGGGATGTTTAAGATGAGTGGTCTTAACATAAAAATTTGAATAATAAAACTGGGATAAAGGGACAGAATGAAGAATGACCAGAGATTGCAGAAAAACACTAATTGTTTTAGACCACAGAAACCACAATCACAAACAAGCAAAATACTTAAATTTAGCTATCCAGCTTTGATCATTTGTTTAAATAAAATCTCACCAAAAACCCTTAGTGTTACAAACAAACAAAAAATCTATGAATCAATAAATTAATAAGAACATATAAATAAATTAATAAATCTTCAGCATGTACAATGCCCTACCTTCCCTACACTGGCTGAAAACATAAAAAGAAGAATGCTGTCTCTGAAACCTATCTAGTGTGTATAACAATTAGAAAACTGTGTATGATGCAAAGCTAAACACAGGAATCAAACACAAATTCTCACAAACACCACTATGATTACAGACAAAATCACAGAACCATTAAGCCAGAGCACTACTGGAAGACCTGGCCTCTCGCTGCTGACAGAGGCACTTGTGCACTAACAAAGCAGAAGGGAGAACATTTATAGCTGTCAGCCACAGCAAAATTTGCCACCAGAAGAGTGTGATTGACAGCCTGTTCAGCCAATCAAATGGACCAATGCTCCCGCAAGACGTCACATGACAAGAAGGGAAAGAGAGAAAAAAACAAATCTTAATAGTAAAACAATTGGATGTTCGCCAATCCACACTGATTATGGTTTTATTATCTTTTATTGTATTTTGCATACACACAAACTTGTACACGTACCCCGTACATGCTTGACTATATGGATTTTACTATGAGTACTGATTATTATGCACCATGAATATGCTACTTTATGCAGCTTTGAATTGTGCTTTGGGGACTAATGGGATGGAATAGAATGGACCGGAGCTGAACTGAATTGACGTGAATCGAATGGAATGGAACAAAATAGAATTGAATGGAACAGAACTGAAGATAGATTGTATAAATTGCATAATTCGCACAAAGTGCAAGCAACCAGTTAGTTATAAACAAAATAAACTTAACTTAAAATTAATATGCCATCATGAGCAGAAAAGGGGTTAAGATGTGACAAAAAAACTGCACCAAATTATGACCTGAAAATGTGTTTCATGATGTGTTTCATACAGTCAAAAAGTAATGGAGAATAATTTAAAAGACATGATTGGGCATGACTGCACCCGACTGCTAGAATATGAGATGTGTGAAATATGTCAGTCTGCAATCGAAGAGCAAGTCTATAAGTGCTTGTCAAACCTATCCAGAGAGGCAAAGATTGAAACGCGCATGGTACTGGAGAGGCAGAGTTCCTGGTGTGAACTCATTTCAGATGAGCTGGACGATTACGGCCGGTGATTTCCCTGTTGGAGGACTGAGGATACCGGAGCACTGGACTGTCTGATTATGTGATTGGATGAGCTGGAGGTTAATCTTAGCTGATTGGTTAAAGCTGGGGATTGGTGTCAAAATGGAGAGATGAATTCAAGTTTGGGTGTAGACACCCTATGACTCAGTAGAGCATGTCAGAGTGACTTTAGATCATATAATCATACTCTAGCAACCAAAGTCAATTCTGATTCACTAGTTTGCTCTTACCTTTAATTACCTATGATAGTAAGCGAAGTGGTGAGCAATTAAGCATAATTGACGATTTCTCTAGATTTTCTCCAGTGAGAAGTTTGTGACCAAGAGTAAGCTGGATCTATAACAATCACTTGCCAAGTGAGGTGAAGGGGTTGAACACAGGATAGCTCACAAAGACAAGATTAAGCTTTATTCACACCAACAGTCAGAAAAGGGGTAATGTCAGATCTTTTAAATGAAACAAACACATGAAGAAAACCAGAGTGCACAGTGGAAGATTTTTCCTATGCCTCTGACATAATCATCAGACATTTTGTTATAGTGATTAAAGCATCTAGTGGCATCTACTGAGAGAAGCCCTCAGCTCCTCTGTTATATGGGGTTCCACAAAGTTAAATTTTAAGACCCCTCTTTTTCTCCCTTCATCTACCTCCTCTGGGGTATATTTTAAGAAAGCATTGTATAGCGTATCACTGCTATGCCAATGAGGGCCAGATTTACATGAGAAGAACAAAAAACACAATCAATGCTATCTTTTCTCTTTTGCCATGTCTTGATAATGTCACAGACTGGATGGTCCGTAGCTTTTTAAACTTCACTAACATGATGTCTGAAGTGATTTAATTTTTTTTGGTCCTAATGGCTCTGACTCTATTTTAATAGGCTTAGACCCCTTAGCAAAAGTAAAAAAAAAAGTTTTTAATCTTTCTTTCTGAAATGGCCTTAACTACATACTGAACAAAATCACAGGTGGTCTATTTATTATTATATCCCCTAATCTTCACGACAAAGTTAAAACCTCGCCTTGCTTCTTTTTTAAAAAGCAAAAATATCCAGTGTGGGTGTCACATCCCCAGCTCGTTCCCACTCTCCTAATCAGTCTTCCTTGTCTCCAGCTGGTTTCTTCTGGTGTCCCTCAGGTTTCTGTCTTAGGTCCTCTAGTTTTTGTCCTTCACCTTCATCATCTCAATTCTGCGTTTAAGAGCTCAAAATTGTAATTCTACTTTTGATGCACAACTTCACATCTCAGCACTCCCTGTACTTTCATTCTTCAACAGTTACCAGTTAATATTCGAAACAGTCTTGATATCTTGTTTTGACAACTTACCCAAAAAAACCCCTTTGCTCATTCTACCTAAGCTGTATATTCTCTACTCTGATTTGCTGTCATATCTCTAAAGAAGAAGAAAAACCTTAGCATACAAAAATAAAGACACTTCTATTGTGAGAACTTTTGCAACTAATTACATTTTTATGATGAACAGCAAGAATCTAGCTCAGGCTGTGATTCATAAAGCAGCTGTTGAGTGGCACTTATTGAAGTAATGAGCTGTATTTAGAGTATTTGCTGCTTCATCTGAGAGCAGTTCAAAGTGAACAGTTTCAATTAAGAGCCTGGCAACACTAACATTCCACAGCAGAATAATACACAACTGGATGGAAGAATGTATCCACCAAAATCCTGGAACACCAGGCCAATGAAATCATTGCTGTGTGCTGTTCGGTCCGGCCTGTCATGTCAACCTGTCATACTGATGATTTAACTCATCTACTTCCCGCGTCTGTGTGCGAGTGTGTGTGCACATGAACATCCCCACAATTCCCTACAGTGGTGCCTGAAGACGTGCAGCCTGCCTGTCAAACCAAATCCAATCTCCAGATTTCAGAACGGTAGAGTTGAGGTAGGAAAAAAGCACTTAATCCATTTACTCTAGTGTAACAGCATCTCATCCATCAGTTCCTAGCTGCCAATGGGAGGACTGCACCAATCCCAGGCCAGATTGAAGTGGGAAAAGGAAAAAGAGGAAGAGAGAGATCCATCTTGAGCGGTGTTTGAGAAAGCCTGCAGTTCTCAGGACACACCTGTACATACACTACATCCATGTGATCGATGGCTGCTGCGGTGCTGGCAAATGTTACTGTTCATCATATATTTGGGGACATACCAGCGCTGAGGCATTCAGGATTTGAGGCGCCTTTAAACAATAACGGACCTGGTTAATTACCTCATAGGTGCTAATTTATGTCCCAGCCCAATGTGGCTGACATCTACAATTCATTAAAATCCAAATTTATGAGGTTAACAACTCATGCAAGCCATCATAAAACACGCAGAGTGTCAAAGATGTGGTGCACAAGCTTCAGAGTGTCTCTAAGAGGTGATTGTATGATCCTATTTAGCCAGAATTCTTATGGTCCTTATTAGTTTTTCAAACGAACCAGCTTAGTCCTCCTCTATCAACCTTAGTTCATCAACAAATCTAAAAAGTCAATTTTTTTTCTTGATTTATATACATTGCTCGAAAAAAAAATAAAAGGAAAACTTAACACAATGCATTTACATTTACATTTATGCATTTGGCAGATGCTTTTGTCCAAAGCGACTTACATTAGGGGAGAGACAATATGCAATCTGTTACACCGTCAAAGTCTATCTCAGCTTCTCATAATAGAAATTGTATCAACTGATCAATAAACCAAAGCAGTGAGGAAGTAGAGGAAGAAGATAAAGACAGAGGAGTAAAAAAGGAAGTCGTTTTTTTTTTTCTTATATATAGTAGGTGTTCCCTGAAGAGAAGAGTTTTCAACCCCAAGTCGATCACACCACTGTGAAATCACAGTCAATTGCACACATTATTAACTTTTCATGAGTTGGCCTACACCCAATTGACCAGTTATACAAAATAATATAATAAAAAGTGTACTGGCCAAGCTGTCCAAGGAAGTGCTCTGTGGCTTGGGAGGAGTGCTTTCTGAAAAGAAATGAAATTAACAGTTTTTGTAGTTGTGTTTTTTAACTTGTTGTTTTGCTTTCATGATTGTGAATTGATTTGAATATTTCTCAGCAAGAAGGTCGCTGGTTCGAGCCTAGGCTGAGTCAGTTGACATTTCTGTGTGGGGTTTGCATGTTCTCCCCGGGATTGGGTGGGTTTACTCCAGGTGCTCTGGTTTCCCCCACAAGTCCAAAAATATGCAGCATAAGTGAATTGGGTAAAAACATTTGTCCATAGTGTGTGTGTGTGTGTGTGGTGTGTTTCCTGGTGGTGGGAAGGGCATACACTGCGTAAAACACATGCAAGATGAGTTGGCAGTTCATTCTGCTGTGGCGACCCCGAAAGGTAAGAAGATGAATGAATGAAAGGATCTTTCAGCCACCAAAGGAATGGGTTCCCCAATATGCGCAACAATACTTTCTAACTTTAAAACTTTAAAACAAATCTTTACACAATTTTATTTACACAAGCGTTTTACTGTAATGTACTTATATTATGTTGTATGCTGTTTTACAATGTTGAAAGATGACCTTGAGTGGCTCAAATAAAATCTATAATCTACTTTATGTCTGTATCTACATTTCACAATTAATTTCGCATCAATCACATTTTTGTCTTCAACCCACAGCTTTCATAGTTGTAATGCCACAAGACTTTGCCAGTCATGACAGAGTGTTTGTTTCTAAGTGAACTATTCCTTGTAAAACAACCAAAAACTAGATGTATTGGAACACAAAGACTGGACATTGGCTGACGCAGTGGCGTCTGGAAAGCCAAGCTTCACCTGTGATAACTGAGCTGGGGAGAAGAAGCCATGCCTCTCTGCCAGAGGAGAATGCTAACAATTACCCCCAGAGCTTGGCATGGACGTCTGGGGAGAGAGCCAGCAATTAGACCCAGGGAGAGGCATCCCAGCCAGGGGAGAGATTCAGTGATGAAGCCCTGAGGTTGGCAAGAGCCAGAGCGAGTGCTACATTACTGCTTGATGTCACACAGCGGCTCAAGCCAGAGGGGTGGAACCTGGCACATCTTTTCAACTGCTCGCTCACACACAGCACAAAATCCAAACAGAAATAGTGGATTCCAGGTGTGCATACACAAACAAGGGATTTGCTAGCTGAGTCACAAAACAATCAATCAAATAAACGTTCAATGAGGAGCAAAAAACAGAGGTACCATTAAAAGCAAAGAAGATGATAGTAATGAAAATATTGTCATAGACGATAGTCAGAGTTTATTTTATAGTCAGAATAATATTTCAATGATATTTTTTTTTGTTGGTCTGTGAGACTTAAAAAGTTAAAGCTTTACAAGGCATAAATAGTTCTCAATTTAGAGGAGCTCAAAAAAACAGTTAACTTGCAGCTTTTAAATGTTTTACAACTATCTGAATTAATCATGACTTACAGTAGGAACATTTGTTAAAAATGTGTTTATTATTACTGAGTAACTGTTACTATATTTCTAAAAAGATGAATGAATGTGCTTTCGAATAGTAATAATAATTTATTAACACATTATAAATGATCTCATGAATCGCTTACCTTTATTAACTAACTGGTTTTTAAAGAGTGAAGTTTAATTTAAAAATTATTAACTGATCCTCAAAAAAACATGGAACTAATGTTAGGAATACAGTGATACCCCAAGATATTGTCAGGGTTTGGCCGTCAAGGCGAGTGTCGTGGCTGTCTGTGTTTCCCTTTCCACTCCTTTCTGTCTCTGATCGCACCTTCTCAGTCTCGCTGTGTTTTCTCTTGTGGCGGTTCCTGGTTTACCCGCCTGTCATGTGACTCCCTCGCGGTTCCCTGATAGGTGGTTGTGTTGTATGCGTGTTTGTTTATGTTCTCACTTCACCTCGTGGCTTGTTGCGTCAGTCTTCGTCCCGTGTCCATTTTGTCGTTAGTCCCTTCAGCTGTCTTTCTGTGCGCCCTCACTTATTAGTCTCCCTTTTTAGACCGCTGTGTTTGTGTTGTTCTTCACGGGTGCATTAATTGTCTGTGTGTGCGTTACCGATGTGCTACGTTGTGATGTCTGTTTAGCTATTTTGTCAAGTTGCTTAAATTACCAGTGATCTCTGTTATTTATGTTATTGATCAAGTTTGCCCCCTCGTGGGTCTTTTGTTTAAGCCATCTCATTTTTCTTTGCTTTATTTGATAACAAAAGAGTGTCTCAGGTCAAGCTGTCTCTGCGATTGAGATCTTTCATTCCACGCCCACCCCCGATCGTGACAGATATGAAATTATTCATTCCAGGGTTGCCTCCGTATGATGAATTCTTCATAAGTCGGGCAAGTTTTACAAAAACCACACTAAAAATTGAAAATAACATAGAATACCATGGAAAAATAAAGACGGATTCTTCAATAAAATTTCTTAAAAAGTTTAAAAAATTATAAATATAATAATAAAACAATGAAAACATAATAAAAATAAATAAAAAATAATAACCCTTACCTTTTCAAGTCAGATGATATGATGCAGGAAGAGGAGGTGGTGGGGAGGAGAATGAATGACCGAAGAGAGACATGACCATAATACAGTTTGCAAAACAAGCAAAAATTTACCGAAATTAGTTTACCAACATGAAAACAAAGGTGTGTGTAAAGCGAGCTTTTCCAAAAAGATGTCATGGGACCAATAGGAGAGCAGGATACTAGGTACTAACACACAGTATCAGGGCTGGAACTGACCAATAGGAGAGCAGGATACTAGGTACTAACACACAGCATCAGGGCTGGAACTGACCAATAGGAGAGCAGGATACTTTGCACGGACACACAGGATCAGGGCTGAAATATACCAATAGGAGAGCAGAATATTTGGTGGTGCGTTGAATACAGTCAGATGATGCCCAGTGTTGTCTTCCTCTTGAGTTTCAAAACTAGAATGTGTATTAATTGTGCATGTTTTTCTTATCTTGAATTTTTTTCTCTT
This sequence comes from Danionella dracula, assembly GCA_900490495.1. NCBI lineage: Eukaryota > Metazoa > Chordata > Actinopteri > Cypriniformes > Danionidae > Danionella > Danionella dracula. The sequence goes on along the minus strand of UELW01000112.1, from coordinate 24,184,677 downwards.
ATCATGAAACAAAATATTCTTCACGCGGCATTTGTATCTTGAATTTTCATACCGTGAAGCATTCGTATCGCAAGCTACCACTGTATTATGTAGATGCTTATAAACTATTAACTAAGTAACTAATAAACTAATAACTAATAAAGCTTAGTGATATCTAGAATTGGCATACAAATGTGTATTAACATAGAAAAACGAACAATGAACTATTAATCGTTTTATCGATCTATTAATCGAACTATTAATAGTTAGTGTATTTATTATAACGGGCTTCCATTATTTCTAACAACATAGGATTAGAGTTTGTAAAAGTTAAATATCAAATGAAGCATGCAAAAGAGGAAGAAATAACAGCTCCCTTAGCTAACAAATTGACTCTCAGGTCAAGTATTGATAGAGTACCTCTAGGGGAGTACGATGTTGTCATCTATGTTGATATTGAAACCTACTCTAGACTGCCAGTAGGTGGAGTAGGCTCATATTGAACCATATCAAATAACTCCTTTTTAGACTTGCAAAGCACACACTGCTGAAACCAAGCCACCGGCCAGAGCTTTAATTCTCAGAAACCGATCAGAGTTTAGAGTTTGACAGAGTGGAAAAGCAACTGTGAGTTTGCTAATAAGCTTAATGGCTAAGCGTGTGGTATTCTGATCAGCTCATGTGAGAAAGAGTGTGAGAGCGCACACTTCTTTATAACTGTAAGCTTTTAATGCCACTTCACCACAATGCTTTACTTTAGCGAGCAGGATAAAAGCCAGCACATGGTGTGAATGGGTAAACAGCTGAATATATCAAGATCTGGACAGCCCCTGTGTAGCATATGTCTTTGTGCTGTTAGCAGCAGGGGACACTCGCAATGGAAGCCTGGCTAACATGAGCAGAGACACGCGAAGCGAAGCCAATGGAAAGAGACGGCGAGAGAGATTTTTTACAGTACACGCAGGTTTAAGGAAAGCTTTGTGCTGTGATCCGGGGCTTTTTCAGAGCAAAACAAGCTTCATGTGCCACATTGACCTCCGAGTGCAAGTGTTGTAGATGGCCAATTCAACAAGGATACTGGATTGTAAATAAGCAGTAAATGCTGGAGAAAAATTGGTTGTCGCCGTCTGAGATCTGAAAGGTCAGCAGTAACCGCGGTTAAAGTTGAAATTGTTTGAACTCCGAGCATTGCATTATAGCACTTGACCTTAAATTTAGCTGCTACATTCTGTGTGATAGAGAGAGGAAAAGAGAAAGAGAGAGGTGGGAAGAGGAGTAAAGAGAGGGGGTAGAGTGGGAGAGGGAGGAGAAATGAAGGGAGAGAAAGGAGGAAGGAGAGAGATAGAGAGAGGGAAATGGAGGGGGATAGAGAGAGAGAGAGGAGGGGAGGGGGAGAGAGAGGTGGGAAGAAAGAGGGAGAGAAAAGGGGCGAGGAGAAAAGACAGGGGAGACAGAGAGAGGGGTGAAGGGAGAGGGGAAAATGGAGGGAGAGAAAGAGAGAGCAAAAGGAAAGAGAAAGGGGTAGAGGGGGTGGAAGAAGAAAGAGGGAAAGGAAAGAGAGTGTGGAAGAAAGAAACAGAGAGATATACAAAAAAGAGAGGGGGTAGAGAGAGGGAAGCGTGAAGTGAAGAAAAGAGAGGTGGAAAAGGGAATGAATTGGAATAGAAAGAAATTGAGAGGGATGGTGAGAGAAAGAGGAAATAAGAGAGAGGAGAAATGGAGGGAGAGAGGGAAAGAAGAGAGGGGAAAGAGAGGAAAATATAGGCGGAGAGAGTGCGAGAGAGGGAGAGACAGAGATAGGAAAAGACACGGGGTAGAGAGAGAATGGCAGAGAGAAAAAGAGGGAATGAAGAGAGAAAGGGGAGGGAGGGAGGGAGAGTAGAGTGAGAGAGAAAAAATGAACTAAAACATGCTGCTTTTTTTGTTTTTTTTTGTTTATTATTTTATTACTTTACGGTTTATCTGGATTAGAGTTAGAAAAAGATGCCTTGCTGTCGTGAATGTCGATGTACATTTATTTTCTCAAACCACATCAGGATTGGAGGTAAACAAATAATAAAATAAATTATTATATTAATTATATTAATAACTTTTTTAACAATGCTTCAATCCCTTAAATTTCAGTGTTGGTATTATCTTTGGCAGTAGTGTGCTCAAATTATTTCTACATTATTTGTAAATTAACATTTATTTTTGCAATATTATTGTTAAGAAAAAGATGTAATGTTCGCTGGCTCGCAAGTCTCATCACACCCCAATCACATCACCCCACCACGCCCCTGCTCTTCTCATCAGCTTGTTTTTGTTTTGAACCCCCAAAAATATGATAAATACAGTATAAGTGAATTGTTCATGAAAATGCTTCCACAGAGCATAACAATGTAGAATCCGGTCTTCTCCTTTGGCAGAACAGTTTACTTTTAGTTAAAACATTTAATGGACTTACTGACCTCCTAACATTTAATTTCATTCAACACACGAAATAATTTAACACAGCATTCTCCCTCTTTCTTATCAATGAAAATGAAACCAATCTGAACATGCATGTAGCAAACTGTGAGCTGAGGACCAAAAAGGCTGGGATTTATAAATGAACATCTCATTAAACATTGATGAGTTTTATGTAATGTATGTTTAGCAGTGATGAAACTGCTGAAATAAAGACACACATGATACCCGTGGAAGTGAAAACACTTTCACAACAAATATTTTCAACTAAAGGTTGCTAGTGTTTGATTCACTTCACGTGCATTCCCTTGTTCCGGAACCCCAGCTTCGAACCTCCTGTCTACCATGTGAGGCTGCATAATGATGCGAGACCTGTATCATCTGATCGCCGCAGCATGTTCGACATCCCCAGAGCCTTTGATTATAGCGCGTGGAGAGACAGACAGGTCTAATTGCAGCATTTTCAGTCCCCTGTGCTGTCGTCCTGCTGAGCTGTTCAATGCCACCCCGGAGTGGTGCATTTTGGGATATGATTTTGACAGACTCCTACCCCTCCCTAATCCCATGACCTGAGGCCGATTTTAATAATACAACACAGAGCGGTCAAAGAGATCAAGAAATCTGAGTGAAGGCGGACAGATGCCAGGCTGCATAACCTACAACTACATCTCATCTTCCCTTTTCCTTTGCTCCTCCCACTTCAGCGCCACCCCCGATTGTCATGGAAATGCTCCAGATGCGACCCTCACACGTTCAGTCATGGCCATTAGCTGATCGCGGATCCTCTGAGAAGGAACCCTGGTGATTTGTGCACCATTAAAGTTGAACCAAAAGCATTGAACTTTGACCACCCATCGCCCGGCTTCCATCACAACTCATTTGTATGGAATTAGTAGCTCGGGAGGGTTGTGTTTCTGCAGGCTTTCTTAGTTTGAATGAATTAAAAATATCGTATTCAGATTTTTGGAAAAGAAGAATGATGTGATGATGTGTTTTCCACCCACATATGATCAACATCGTGACTTTACATCGTTGGAAATTCCAGTTCCAGTTCCTTCCAATTTAGGAAGAGAAGAGAGAGTCGTGAGCAAGTTTCCATGCTGGATGTAATCGTTCTCTGAAAGAACTTACGTGATCAAGCACTGAAGTGTTGGAGCTTGAAGCATCACACAGCTAATGCTCCTGGAGCCATTTTAGTGGCCCTCGGACAGGGTGTCCAAACACTAATTCAACGGGGCAAAGTCCTAATGAACCTTGATCTGTGTTTCTAATTACAAATAGCAGAGGTGGAAAATGTTCATTCCAATCTTTGAGATTTTTAAGACAGAAGTTACAATGTAGGGCTGAATGACTAACGAAATAATTGAATGTGATTATTTGGAAGTAAAATAGCGTTATCGATTTACAATGCGATAATTAAAAAAAAAAACTTCTGAATTCTGAATCCAACACTGACAAGTATTAAACAATTGAAGTCTTCATAGAAAATATTTAAAAGAACTTATTTCAAGCACAATAATGTTGATTTGTTGAACCTAGCCTTGTATGCATATAAAAACCTGGAAAGCATTCAAATAAAATTCAGTAATAAATCAAACAAACTAAAGTGTAGATTAAATAAATAAAATAAAAAATGAAAAAAATATTATAAAATTAAATTGTATTATATATTAAATTTTAAATATTGCAGTAATTCAAAGTTGCCGTAACAAATCAGTAAACCTTAAAAGGATTGCCCTTTTAAGAACTGATTAATGTTATCTAACAGACTTCCATCAAGCAGAAAGTAAAACTTTTCTGGCTGTTAAACTGTGACCACGTAACTGCATTGTCATATTGGGATTTAATTGCAAATGTGATTAATTGTTTAGCCCTAGTACAAACCATAGATTTTAAAGTTTAAAGTGAAACTGTTCAAGGACACCTTGTTTTGCGGGCAAGATGTGCTTGAAACATGGTGTTTAACTCAGTTCATCATTTTAGCAAAGGTTCGTGCGGTGAAAATAGAACCTTGATCAGATTGTATAGTTTTAGGCAAACCAAATGTATTTAGACAATTACTTTCACCATGTTTGGAGTTTTCAATGAACGCAGAAGAACTGCATCAGGGAAACGAGTTGCGGTTAACATGAATAGATTTCCAGACCTAGAACATTTTAAGACTGGGAACGTCTAGTCTGTTCTGTTTCTGCAAGGTAATGGTTCCTAATTAATGGTCCCTGAAAAGAAAAGGATTGCTTTCACACACACAAAATAATAAACCTTTAACGGATTCAAGTATTTTTATAAATGGAATACACGCCCTTAGTTTTCCGTAGTGGTTCAACACAATCGATCACCAATCTCTCAAAAGTTCTTTCATCACTGGAATTGATTTTAATGACAACTGGATTTGCTTTTCCTGCAATCTGGCAGGATAATCACGAATGCCAATATTTGGAAATGGACGAACGCATTCCTGGTCAAAAAAAGTGTTTGAGCAGGTTGTAGTAGGATTTGCGAATGCCTAAGTGGCCAGAAAGTTCATGATCATGAGTAAGGTGTAAAACTTGTAAACGATATGGTTGCGGAACTACAACTTGAAAAACAGTACTACAGTCATGCTTTACCTTCAAGTCTCCACTTCTACTTTAGGACTTCATCTCTAATAGCTCCAACCATCGCAAAGATTCATTTTCTTGTTGAGCTTTGATGAACTTTTCTTGATCAAAGGGAAAATCTACACTTGACAGAAGCATCAGTTTAGAAGTGTCAGCATTTTTATTGGTTGATAAAAAGTAAAAAAAAAATGTTACTCCTTCAAATGTCCCAAGATGCTCTGCCTTTTCCGCATGGATTTCATATCGCGGTTAGCTATTAACTTAGCATGTGAATCAATCAATACTGACACAAATTTCAGTCTTAACTTAATCTTTCTAATCCAGTCTGAATGCTCTGCGACCTTGACATATAATGATAAAATATGCATCTTTACACACCATTAGATGGTGCAATATCAAAACATTTTCTACTTACATCATAACAAAACAAGATATTACTGTACTTCAACTGTACCACATTTTATGCCCCAACTAATGTTCTACATTAACAACATTCTTGCACTTGATGCCTGGGCAAAGCAGCTCCCACAAAGATAACAGCATTCTTGATAAATGAAAATAGTTCTGCCAAAACATCTTGGCCAGTAATTTGAGAAATACCCTGCTGTGTTTACATTGAACAAACATCGTAATTATTTTAATCCAGTCAACAAAAGGCATTAAGAATGTGAATGCGATTAGAAACATCAATTCAGAGAATACTTTTACAACAAAAATATTCCCAAACTAAAAAAAAAATCAAGTGACTTCAATCAATTATGCCTTTAGTAGAAAGTCAACTAACTTAAACACTTACCGTAAAAATGCTCAGTCAAAAGTTCGGCTTTTAGATAGTAATCTTTACTTTAAAAAATGATATTCTTTTAAAGAACAGTTAATCACCGTCAATGTGTTGAAAACAATGAGCTAAGAAAAAAAATCAGCATAAAAACATTCTTAAATATTTATGCACATAATACTTCCAAGAGTCACGGTGACGCAGTGGGTAGCGCGGTCGTCTCACAGCAAGAAGGTCGCTGGTTCTAGGCTCGACTGGAGCAGGTGGCATTTCTGTGTGGAGTTCTCATGTTCTCCTCGTGATCGCGTGGGTTTTCTCCGGGTGCTCCGGTTTCCCCACAAGAACAAAGACATGCGGTATAAGAGAATTGAGTAAGAACAATTGCCCATAGTGTTAAAAGAGTGAATGTGTGTGTGAATGTTTCCCAGCGATGGGTTGCGGCTGGAAGGGCATCCGCTGCGTAAAACATATGCCAGAGAGTTGGCGGTTCCTTCCGCTGTGGTGACCCCGAAAGGGAAGAAAGCCGACATGAAGATGAATGAATGAATACTTCCAAGAAAATATGTTTCTCAGTTCTATTGAGAAACGCTGGCCAAAAAAAAACCTTTTCTATAAATTTACTCACTCAAAAAATCTCTTGTGAAATGTAGGCTCTCCATTAGCCATCTTAACAAAGAATTAGACGAGTGTTTTTGAAACCGGGGGCCCTTTGCAGCGCCTATCACAGATTACAGTTCTCTTCACTTCACTTGGAATGATTAATGCACTGACTTGTTTAGCCTGGCCACAGTCTCATGCTGAAAGGAACATCAATAAACATTTCCAGCAATCGATTGGCAACATTTTCATGCAGATTGCACAATCAAATGTTAATCCATGTGTGTTGTGTGTGATTGATCTCTAATAGGCGCACAATACTCACCAACCCTGAAGACCCAAGACCCTGGGGGTCCATTTCTCAGGCATGCCATACTTTAAGTCAAATGGTCTCACGATCCTTTGTTACCAACACAGATGAAGAATTCTATATTCATAAAGCTGAATTGCACAAACATGGACTCTTTGCTTGTAATTCTCCTAGTTTGCTTGTAAGTTTGAACTTCAAGAGTGTGACCAAAGTGAGCTGGCTAAATTACAGCACAATTTACAAATATTTTTTTTTTATGTCAACATTACATTACATTACAATGTCAACATCTTTTTATAGACATTTACTGCATAAACGATGAATTTAGTGTATATGGAGTCATTTACAAAGCCGTTGAAAGGCTAGCAGCCAGCAAGGTCGACCGTTTCCTTTTAGCAAAGTATTACTTCTAGTGCTGTCAATCTATACAAAAATGATGCATGGACCTCCAAAAATAAATTGCAATAAATTGCAATTTATTTCAAATGCTGCACACAGATGTGCACGTTTAATGTGAAATGCAAATATTGTTTAATGTAATGTCTATGTTTATTAATAATACTAAACAATAATATGTTATTAGTAGGAATTTTATTAACAGAGAGGTAGTAAAGATTCTGATAAGTATCTTTTAAAACTGAGGAATATCTACTGAAATATATTTAGATATATGGCGATAACTGTTTTAAACTCAAAAACAAGAAAAACAAGTAATTAACATCATCTGGAGATATTGTTGCTCTCTTTTGAATGATGCAAAAGAGAGCGAGGAGGTCTGTGAGTCTGGAAAGCTAAATATTTTTGTATTAAACAACTTGAGCAATATTTAGATTGTCATGATGCTAGCTAAAGCTAATGCTGACTAGTTAATTTATTTACTAGAAAGTCAGAACATATTTCTCCAGTTCTTAAGTCTCTACACTGGCTGCCGGTCTCCTTCAGAATAGAATTTTAAAGATATGCTGCTCGTATATAAGTCCAAACATAACTTAGCACCTAAACACCTAACAGACATGATCAGTGAATACACACCAAACAGGGAACTGAGATCCCTCAGTTCAAATAAGTTAGATCTACCCCCGGGTAAATTCCAAACAGGGAAAATACTCCTTTAGTTACCATGCGGCCCACAGATGGAACCAACTTCCAGAGGAGATCAAGGGTGCCAACACTTTAGTCACATTTAAATCCAGGCTAAAGATTCACCTGTGCACCAACGTCCGAACAACTATTTTACAATTTTAAAATTTTTATTTTTGTTGCCTGTTCCATTTTTGAGCTTTGTTTAAATAACTGGTTATCCTGTGAGAGTGGTGTCCTGTACTTGATTAAATTTGAGTAAGCCACTCTACAGAAGATTGCGCGGAAGATCTCCGCCTGTTTTGACACGCAATTTGAGCAGATTTTTGGTAGCAGATAAGGTTTAGCGTTAGCATTATACTGTAGTGCAGCAATGAAAGAAAATGTTATGTTTGTTGTTAATCTCAAACAATAGAGCAAAGATGTGTGGAAAAACACTCTAGCTTTGATGGCGAACAGGTTGGTTAACCAACTCAGCACAGTATTCCATGAGTCAGGTTTCCACCCTGCATCTCTCATTATTTTCTCCTTCCTTTCTCCTTCAGTCCTCCCCCTGCAGAGGTTCTCCTGTTGAGAGAGACACGGTGAAGCAGTTGTGCTCGGTCACAAGCCAGTGGCTGCATTGTCTCTCCCTTCATTACCATTCATCTCACTGAAATGCTCTCTGCTCTGCTAAAACACACAGCTTAGTGGTGTCCTCTTGGCCACAGTAGGGGACCATGCAGAGCCGGACTTGTTCTGGCCACGACAAGCTTCAGTAAGCATGGATAAGCAAGAGAGACAGAGTCTGAACTCCCTGGAGCACAGTAAATAGACATTCAAAAATGGAGATGGCTGTGTTGCTTGGATGGCAGTGATGGCCAGGACGCCATCTCAGAAAGCATAAGTGCCTTCACTTGGGTCAGATTGATTAATCCTATTTTGTCATTTTTAACTATTGTAATTTCCTCTATAATTACATTAACAAGCCATTTTTTGCTAGATTCCAAGCAATACAGAATGCTGTCAGCTGGTTTTTGTCCTCTTACAGGTGATTTGGCCACATCAGCTTCACTAGCTTATGTTGAGAGCAGAATAGGCTATAACAGGGGTCTCATAGTAGTGGCCTGGACTCGGTCTCGATACAGCCAGCAGCTCACTATGTAGAGAGAAAAAATGTGGGCACTTTTAGACAAGGACGACGATTTGAAAGAATTTGCAACATGGATGGGCAAAAAAAGAATACAGAATGAACAAAGGTTTACTTTAAGATCTTTATTGTTGATAAAAATGAGGTCCTCTGAAGGAGCTGCTTTATCTGCTTCAGCGAGGATAGACACTAGACACATGATAGCTCATGTGAATAACACCAGATTTAACAGCTCAGATTCATCGTGTCGGGTTGGAATCATAGTCTACAATCAGTAAATCTGCAGAGGCAATCCTGATTGAATCCTCATGTTAGGGTTTGCTATTTTTTCTGTAAACGAAGAAAATGATAAAAATGTTTAAATGTTGGGCGCGGTGGGTAGCATGGTCGTCTCACAGCAAGAAGGTTGATGGTTCGAGTCCCGGCTGGGTCAGTTGGCATATCTGTGTGGAATTTGCACGTTCGGTGCTCCAGTTTCCCCCACAAGTCCCAAGACATGCGTACAGGTGAATTGGGTAAACATAATTTGTCTCAAGTGTGTGAGTGTCTAAGAGTGTGTGTGGAAGTTTCTCAGTGGTGGGTGGCGAAAACATATCCTAGATGAGTTGGCGGTTCATTCTGCTGTGGTGACCCCTGAAAAATTAAAAGGACTAAGCCGACAAGAGGAAAGAATGGTTGGATTAATGTTTAAATGTTTTGGGGTTTGAAATAAAATGTAAAAAAAATATTTTTTACCACTGACATTTAGCAAAATTAATTAATTTCTCAGCAATTTTCCACTGGTGAGAAATTTGTAATAACATAAAGCATCCAAAATATGGCGTGGAAACACATGCGCAGAAATGCGGGTATCCCTTGGATTAAGCAAAGACTACTATGGGAAGGGAATGGCCAGCAATGGACAGAATAGGGCTGTGTGTGTTATAGTAGGTTTCACCTTTGAACATTTGTTAAATTAAAGCTATTCTAAAAGACAAAAAAATAAACTATCAACCCTGACGTGTATGACGCATGTAAGAACACTTTCCGTCCTAACTCTTTGTCCTGTTTGTTAAAGTGCCCCAAAAGTAAACAGTTTCAGATAAAAACCCATTTAAACGATCAGAACAAGTTCAGATATTGACAATTGTCCCAAATATCCACAGATATAATTAAAAATAACACAGATCACCCTCTTATCACTTCTTTAATATGGTAATGCTTTTGAAGGCTGGGACTGATACAACAAAGACACTTGTAATATGAGCTTTAGTTTCTACCTCACTTCTTGCAACAAGAATCTCGTAGATGGTTTGTTTTTGGAAGCACTTATAGTGATATGCGTGCAGTGTCCCGCCCCCGTGATGTCACTGCATTAATCCCAAGAAAAGACGTCCAACCAGCCACTACAATATGTTATAAACAGCATAATCCACATTAACTATTCATGTCAGATCAGACTTTGTAAACTTGGGCTCTACTTTTTTCTGCATAGTCAAAGCAAGATGTAGACTAATTAATAAAATCTTCCATTTCCGCTTATTAATTGCAGCCCAGATAATAATAATAACTTAAATAAGTCAATTGCAGCAATTCCTCCCCTGCCTATAGAGGTCATCAAACTCCCCTCTGCCTTAGTTCTTCTTTGTTAGTGTAATGTTTCTCACCTGTACCAAATTTCACACCTGACTATTTAAGTGCTGCATTGTTCTTCTGCCTTTCACTCGGTTTTTGAGTTTGTTGTGCTGCCTTGTGTTGACTAGTCCTCTTTATCTTATACAAATAAAGACATTTTTGTTTCATTTTGCTGTTGCTCTACTGTTTTGTTTTCTCCCCTCGTGGAGTTTTATTTTCCTGTGTATCTACATTAATTTTTGTTTTAAACTATAGAAAAAAACTTCATTCTAAGAGAAAGTTTTGTTGTTATTATTAGTTCTTTTTCTTTATAAAAAAAATTAATTTGGGTCCAATTCATTTGGGACAAAATATGTGAGTGTTGACAAAAGACCATGGCATAAACTTTGCGTCGGGCGGTAATCCGCCTCCACATTGTGCGTTTAAAACTGAATAATGCACGCTTGACTATTGCATATCGCTTACATATTTGCCTATTGGTGTGGACAATAGCAAAAATAACATCAGCCAAATCATTACAGACCAACCATCCACTGTCTCTAACCTTTGCTCACAATCTTTCTCCACAAACCCCTTAATCTCATCCCCTACTATTGAGGTTAAACATCACGAGACGGGTTAACGCAACACATAGCCAGCCAGACTGCAAACAGATAAACAGCCTATTCAGATCAGAGAGCAAAACCATTGGTAGCCCATAAATCCCGCATGCGTCTCGCTGGGCGAATGCATTGGGAGTGATGAGCTGTATGATTTAGTGAGAGCCGCTCGACTCTGTTCCCTCTCTTTCTCTCACACACAGCACGTCACACTCGGACGCAGGCGCTCTTTTCATGAGCTCCATGGGATGACATGATTCATGCTTCTGGTCCCAGCTGTTCCTGGAGTAGGCGCTGGTTTATTCATGCTGTCCGATGCATTAATGACAACCTGCAAACTGCAAAACACTAGATCAACATCCTCTCGGGCTGAGTGTACGTTGTAACAGATTTACTGGCCCAAAGAGTGGAAGGGAGTTAGGATGTATCCGTCTTGAAAGTCTGCATGGCTGGTTTCATGTGGTAAAGCCACGTTAAAATGTCATGGATGCACACCTGTGTCCTACAAGAATTATGGGTAGCATTTTATAATAACTACACATTATAAATCATTAATTAAGTATTTAATAAATGATTGTTTCTATGCTAATACACTATACAATTTCAATTTTTTTCTGGTTTTTAAGCATCTATATAACATGCTTAATAACATCCATTTCATACTTTGTTGAGTATCAGTTAATCATTTATAAATTTAACCTTTCACTATTTAGAAAACAGTTAGTTATTGGTTGTAAGTGATTCATGAGATTACTATTATTATTTAAAAGCACATTTATTCATCTTTTTATTCATGTAGTATTAGTTGGTTAAAGAACAGAAAGAGTAAAAAAGATAGAGTGCTAAATGCTTAATGTGGCATCCGAGTGGAATTGGAAAGAGTTATTTTAAATTTACCTGTAAAAAACCGACTACGCCACTTGGGTGGGGGCCCAAGAATTACCCCAGATAAACCTAAACGGCACACAGATTCGTTGTGGCTGAGGCAAATAATCAGTACCAGAGAGGAACAATCAACATCTTTGTTTAATATCAAGTTTGGCACTAATAATAAATTATCACACACACTAGAATAAAAAGGGAAACCCTGTTCAGAGCTGAGGCTACTGGACCATTCTAAATATCCTCGTGTACAATTTCCACAACACAGCAATGTGAATCAGGCAACAACCACAGCACCCCAAAGTCTGGATCGAATTTAATGGTCCTGTTGCTCAGCTCTGAAAGGGAAACACTCATCATATCATCACAAATTTTATGTAAAACCTTTTAATTTTGATGAGACGCACACACACAACCCAGAAAACAGCATAAAAAAGGAAACTATTGCACTTATCCCACATTGAAAGAGAAACCCACAATATTGCACTCGTCCCGCACTAAATCAGTAATTCAGTGCGCTTGTACAGCTCCACCTCATAAAAGAGAAACCCTATATTGCACTCGTCCCCACATTCAGTCATTCAAGGGGTTAGCAGCGTCCTGATGGGGGGGGCACCAACCTTATTGTACACAGCCCAAACTGAGGAGGGAAACCACGTCGAGACGAGAGTTGTGTCAGAGGAAAGGAACGATCGGCCGATCGCAACAGTAAGCGAGAGAGAGACTCCACTGAAAGCCGCACTCAAAGTGCGCGGGTTAGATGCGCGTGATTTCGTGCACTCCACTAGTCCCCAGCTGATGACGCCAACAGTCCCGCTGTGCCTTCACCTCCGGCTCCGCCGGGACAATCAGCCGCGATGTAGCGAGGTGAACCGAACAGCGACGATCAGATCAGCAGCCCAACCAGCGACCCGGAAACGCTCAGACCCGCGAACCAAGCGGCCCCACACAGCGACCTGCTGCAACGGCTGGGAGATGCGGTGGACTGTGGGATCAAAGCAAGCGTCAAGAAGACCCAAACACTGCACGCATGGCACTCGAAGCGTACGATATACCTGTAGTATCGGTCACAATCTGCACACCAACAACCACATTTGGAATGGTTCCCTAGGTCCACACTGAAAGCAACAATGCTCGCGTCAATCTCGTGTGATTATAGCGGGCCAGTAGATCAACCCTGGTTACTGCTTACCTGGAGAGCGGAAGCCACGACTACCCGGAAGCAATGTCTTTCCCGACATGCATTGGGACTGGTAAGCGCTGCTTACTTTATATTGGCGTGGAGACTCATTAAGGGACCCGCCCCTAATTTCCACGAATTACCTCGAGTCACCACATTAAGAAATTTTAAATATAAAATTTCTGTAGAATTCATCACTTAACAATTGTGTGCTTACTACACATAGCACTATAACTGCATGTTCACGAGGGAAAGCTGCATGCTCTGGGAGGGATTTACCCGTCAGGTCAATGGGTTGGTTCGAAATGGAATCCATGTGGAGGCGGGGCGTAGGAATTGCGGTGAGGAGAGTGTAAAATTTGTAATTTTTAAAACAATTTCCAAACATTTGCAGCAGCTTCATCCAATTTGGAGCTTCCTGGGGGGGGCACATGAAACAAGCAATGGCAGGCGGCTGATTTCATCAGCAGGAAAAGCCAGTAATGGCCACCACACACTTATGTGTGTTATCAGTGCAAAATAACGCATGTGTATGCGCCTCGATCTGAAGATGGACACAGATGCAAGCTCACATATCAGGCCTTCGTATAGGTGCGAGTAAAAAAAGGTTGCGCTCTCTCATGTCGTAATAGTCTGTCACAGTACGTGATCTTGTGCTCCACCAACGAAAGCTGGCTCATTTGATCATGTGTTCATAGTATTTTTGAGACATAAAAGAGCCACTAGGTGTGAGGAGAACATGCAAACTCCACACAGAAATGATAACCGACCCAGCCGAGGCTCGAACCAGCGATCTTCTTGCTGTGAGATGACCGTGCTACTCACTGCGCCACCGTGACGCCCTCCCTGAGAGCCATCTAAGGGAAATGATTGTCATTGCATCAACAGAGCTGTAAAAGCTCCTGCGGAGGAGCGGAGCGGAATTTACATTCGGATACGTACGCATAGCTGTGTGGTGACCTTAAGAAAACAATGTCTAACATTCATTCATTAACGTTCCAGCGTTAACCAATTCTAGGTCTGAACATTACTTGAGAGCAGCTACTGCAGAAGATGATGAAAACAACACACTTTGTCTGAGTGGGTGATCGAAGCTTTTTTTTTTACATGCTCACTCGTTAAGAAAGCAGCCTTTGACATTTACATGACTAAACATCTACTTTAACTGATATTAGTCATTAAATGTAATTAGTCAATACTCAAGTACAACTTACAAGTACTTTATACAACACTGCCTAATTAACTTATGTTTCCAGTGATTTCAATACTTAATATTCAGCTCATTTTACACAGTTTTGAACTCTTTCTTTTGACTCGCTGCCATGACCAGTTTCTCGGTAGCACCCTAAAACTGCACGAGAAGCCTTTGTTAACCTCCTAAATGGCGTTGTGTCTACATAACTCACCTTTCTATCAGTTTCAGTCTCGATATTAAAAACTATGTCAACCGTGTCAAGAAGGGAAATGATCTTTTTGAGTTCTTAACCTCATTTAGAGATCTCCTGAGATGAGCCAGTGCACACAAGCCCTAAAACAATCTCTCATTGCCTTTTCAGGGAGAAAAAAAAAATATTTAAAGCAACAGTTAATCTGAGTGTTACAGTTCTGCCATCACTGACTTATCCTTGAGTAATTCAAGAGCTGTTTGACTTGCCACCGAGAACAATGAATAATAAACTTTTCTAAATGCTTATTTTAAATGTTTGGAGAACTGTGTCAGGGATTGGTATTAGTATAGAATGCTAGAATTAAAAACCTGAAGATTTTTTGATTACAGAAGAAAGCATGTGGCAACAAAAAAAAATCATTTGAAGTGCCATTTGATTGATTTTAGAGGTCTTCAACATTTGCTCATTGACAAGGTCCATCTCATGCAAGGTCCGAAAAAGCTGCTGTTTTGTTGAAATCTGTATTCATTTTTACTGGATTTGGTCAGGATTCCCAAATGATTCGTTTAGTGATTTTTTCATACATAAACTGGAGCAGATTGCGGATTTTAGCTCTAATTGATCCGGTTTTTATATGAAAGAAGTGACAACCAACAAACACAGTACAATCAACACAACATCAAATTGTCTATGATAGAATAAGGAATTGCCAGAGAAGTTCAAGGATTGTGAGTTCATTCAGCATTCAGAGTCCTGGGTGAAAATATGGTTCCAGTTCCTTACTCTACAGAGAATAAATTAACTCTTCAGAGAATAAATTAATTCTTTCCTTAATGTTTGGGGGCTGGGGTGTGATTTTTTTTTCAGTTCGGTTTCTCTGCGTGAATTAATGAGGTGGGAGGTTGTACGGCGTGATGTGCGAGCTCGCAGTAAAAAGATTTGTCTTCAGCTAGGACTCCTTTAAAAAATTCTGAGTCAACTCAATATTAAATATTAAAGCCAATATTTTGATACACAAAGAAATTTCGGTTTTAAATTTCCTGCAGGGAGTTCCTCGGACCTAAAGTGTTAAAGGGGCTCTTTAAAGACCCCTTTAAAATATTTTTTTTATGAATTGTTCCCTAAAAATAAACTTGCATCTGCCCACTTATTTATTCATTCATTCATCTTCATGTCGGCTTTCTTCCCTTTCGGGGTCGCCACAGCGGAATGAACCGCCAACTATTCAGGCATATTTTTAACACAGCGGATGCCCTTCCAGCCACCAACCATTGCTGGGAAATATTCACACTTTAACACAATGGACAATCGTTCTTACTCAATTCACTTATTCCGCATGTCTGTGGACTTGTGGGGAAAACCGGAGCACCCGGAGAAAACCCACGCGATCACGAGGAGAACATACAAAGTCCACACAGAAAGTGGTCATCTCCACGCTACCCACTGCACCACCGTGATGCCCTATTGTCAAATATGTCATTCATAATAAACATTCTGCTTGTGTACGCTTAAAAAATGTAGAAGAAAAAAAGGAAATCGTTGGAAAATGCCATTTATATGTACAAAAGTCAAGCAGACACATTCATCATATTTCATTGCATTCAGATGTGGACCTGTGCTCATTTTCTTTCTCAGTAATTTGAGCATGAATACATTTGGTCATGACTTTTGTTTATGTAAACCTGATATCGTGTGCGTCCTTCTGCTCCTTGTCCAAGCAAACACAGAATCCCTAAGTCTTCCAAAAAGTGCAAAAACAGTTGTTTTGAGCTGAGACACGGGAGAGTTTAACAGCCATTGACTGATTGCTTGATTTTCATTGCAGCACGGTTTGATAAAAGGATCACGTCACCTCTCTTCCTAAGAGGTGGAAGTAACACAGAGGTCATAATCAGGGCTGAAGGTCCGCAGAGATGCACTCCATGAAATTATTCATATTCACAGCTTTATTTTAGTCATTAGCTCCTGCCAGCAGTCAAGGGTAAGCACTCAGCGTTGCATAAAACCTCGCCTCTCTCAGTCCCGGCATGCCTTTAACAAACAAACAATGAGGAAAGTGGCTCCATCTATAAATTAAAACAAAGCCTGCAGGGACACAAAGAAGTTAGTGACACACACTTCTACTGTGTTGCATTAGAGATGGACATTTACTCAGGACCCAGGAACTTTACATTTAGAGCTAATTAATCATAATGCCACGAATGATTACTAATAAAGCGCTCTGTTCAATAATTGGTGTTTAGAGTCTTTTCCAGGAGATCTCAATCATTGCATTGCAAAACCAATGAGAGTTTCAGACCAGAGCTAATAAGTACCTCTAGTTAGCGTAATACAAATTCAATAAAATGGAATTGCTTTAAATGTAAATTTAAATCTAAATAGTCATTCTCCCTGAGACCAATGCTACATTCACCATCAATCTTGTGTCAACGTAACTCATCCATTTACTAATTATTGATCTGTTGTTTCGTCCATTCAGGCCTTAAGTATTTAATCATTTCAATGATTTAAAGGTACAATACATGATTTCTGCAAGCCAGTTCCCAAATGAGCTATGAAAAAAAAGGGAGTTACATTTACTCAAATTCATTTTTAGGGTAACTAGTACTTTTGAGTATTTTTAAAATGTGTACTTTCACCTTTTTTAAGTAAAAGCTACATCAGAATTACATTTTAGATGCATCTTAGCTGTGCTCCTACGTCTCTAATATCATGGAAAAAGGCTGATGCACAAGAGTTTGCCAGCTACTCATCAACGGTGGCAGATCGTCCGCGCCCACATGTTCAGTTTAAATCTCAAAAATGATCAGAAAATCACCTTCATGATGCAGTGCATGGTCTGTTTACCAAAAGTGATGGAGATCAAGACATTTATGAACTCCAGCTCTAGAGCTGGGAAAAAAACTATGTAGTAGTATTTGATGATGGCAAATTTCAATCATATCAGTTTCTGAGTTTTATTTGTTGTTGTTATGTGAAGTCAGGTTATGTGATGTGTGCAAATGCCCATTAACAGACTGTGATCAATATTTACTTAAACATACATTTTATAGTAGAATAAAGAATTAGATGCTCTACTAGTAGTTTGCCGATCAGTATTTTGCTTTGTATCATTCAGAGCAGAAGTAACTAGTAACTTCTTGAGTACACGTTTAATTCGATTATTTTTTACACTTCCTCGAGTAATTTATTTGTGAGTCACTTTTATTCTTGTGTAAGTAAATATTTTAACAAATACTTTTACTCGAGTCGTTTTTTTTGGAATACTCTACCCACCTCTGGCTATGAACTAAGGGCATGAGTGGGTGGTCACTCATCATGCCCACTAACCTTTTGTACAGGTGTCCCACAGGGATCAGTCCTTGGTCCTTGGCTCTTCTTATCAAGTACTTCACTGTCCATAATACTATGAAAGCTCACAGTATTCTGGATATCTTGCCCATACAGCGCGCAGTATTATGGACAGGTAATCTCACAGCCTTTACAAGCAATAAGAAATGTTTGTAATTAAATGAGATTGTAACTTTATAAAACCAGGGATCATCAAATACAGGGCCAGAGGCCTAAAATGCTGCACATTTAAGTTGGAACCATTAGTGCAGTAGGTGTGATTCATGATGGTGGACCAAAATGCTGCAGGGCTCTGGACCACCGGGACCAGATTCGGTGATCGCTGCCGTAAGTGATAACATCAGATCTACAATCCAGGGGCGGTTTCTAAGCATAAGAACCGGAACATTCCCTAAAATTTCAGAAAATAACTTGATCATTATCACCTATATGTTCTTAAAATATGTTGATGTTACCTTTAAATTCTGCCTGTTTCAGCTCTTTAAAGCAGTCCTAACATCTCCATGATTTGTTACTAATACATTAGCGCCACTTGCTGGACTGAGAAACAAACGAACGCGGAGGGGTGGAGTTTATGGAAATTAATGTATGGTTGTTACAGTTTTTGACGTCATTCACGGTGAGTTTCACACAGACTCATTCTCAGAGGGTATAAAACATTTGTTGTGGATTTTTCTGGAGGCAATTTTATCGTTTTAGGGGGATTTACAGACAACAATGAGCCACATGTCTGTCCAAACAGCTGAAAAGTTGAGATTTTCACCTAAGGTCTCCTTTAAGATACTCTGCAATTAATCCATAAGGACTTTAAAGCTTTAACATGATGAAATGTTTGTGAAAATCATAATTAAATCTAGCTTTGCACGTGCCTCATCCTCGTACCCTGATATGCACGTATGTTTCTCAGATCGCTTCTCTGATTGAAATATTTGATGCTCATTTTTAAGAAAAATTAAAACAGAAAACATTTTATGCTCGTGGAATAATTATCTGAAAGGTGTGTGTGTGTATTTATTTTGAATATATATATTTATGAAGTGAGAAAGTCTACAGTTCAGTTGCATAACAATGCATAACATATGAACATTTTCCATCCAGTGGACTCCATAAGGAAACATGTGTCTCATGCAAATGTATTCTAACAAAAGACAACATTTCAATGGTATAAAAGCTACAGTGTCTTTTATGCTGGGAAAAATTTCTTTGCATTGAAACCCCACGGGGTCGAATTTACACAACCCTGCTCTTCGATGCAGTGACCTCTCTCACTATTGTCTGTGAGAACAAACAAAGGCCTGAAGTCCTCTGCACACACTACTCATAAATCAGAGAAACACTCAGACTTGAGCCAGACCCAGTCAGAGCCAGAAAACAGCGGATACAAGAGTGCCATCTATTGTTAGAGGAGAGAAGCTTGGCTCAAGCACAGCGTGAAGGCAACAACGGAATAGAAAACTTGGATGAATTGGCTTTAGTGTAGTTCAGAGCCTTTTTTCTCCAGCTGCCAAGGAGAGTGAGAAGTTTCTGAGGTATTATCAGAGCAAAGCAAAGGAGAAACTGTGGAAAGGTTACTTAAGTATAACAGAGCTGAAGCTGGTGGGAGTAGTGTTGCCTTTAGCACAATCACACCGTGCACACACTAGTAAGTTGTTGGCTTTTTTTGGGACCCTCTACCACACTTGTGTGAGAAACCATTGATGGAGATCAGAGGAAACATGATAGGAGAAAAATGAAAGGAGATAGGTAAATATCAGGTTCAAATCCTGATCAAGGTTTCTGCTAAAAGGACATTCTAACCTAACCAAGTCCTGGAAAAACACAGGTTATAGGTTCAAGCCTAGCCAGGAGAATATCCAAGAGGAGAGACGAAAACATGCATGAAAAGTTGATTTAGACCTGTCATTCGCCCACCGCAGTGAGAGTGTCAGGTCACTGAATGTTACCCATAGTGCACCTGGCATCATCTAAAATGATCAGCAGCTTCTTTTCATTCTACTTTAGCGTTACAGTTGCTAAATGGGATCAGGGTGAATCTAAATGTGTAGGCCTGTGTGCCTCCATGACTGGATTTAGAAAACGATGCTATACACCAACGTGAGCCCAAATTAAGAAGCATTTGCAAACAATATAATAAATTAAATCAAAGTAACCCTAGTTAATATTAGGACCTAAACTACTCAAAATGTGTGGCTTTTTATTTCCAAAATGTGAGAAAATCTGTGTGAATTTGTAATAAAATTATAATGAAATAAAAATATATATGTTTATAAATGTTTTGTACAACTACAGTTTGAATATTTTAAGCAGGGGTGGAAATTAGAGAATTACATTTACTCACACTAAACTGACAAATTTTTGTGAAAAAATCTATTTATAATTTTAACAGATTTTTTAAATTCTCTACATTTAAAATCAGATTCTTTACTTGAGTTATATATATATTATGAAGTCATGTTTAAGAGCACAGATGCATCAGTTAAATGTTGTGTTAATAAAAAAGTTGAAAGAACTGTTAGCTATTTAAACATCAAACCTTCAAAAATCAATTTTGTAACTTTTATCTTCCTCCCCCGATCTGCTTTCAGTCCAGACCTGACGAACATGCTAATAAAAAATGTTAAATATTTTAATCAGACTGAAAATATCCCGGTAGTTCTTAGATCACTTAAAGAGTGAATTCTGAAAAAGCTGAAGTAGAGCTTCAGTTCCTGCTCTAAACTGTACAATTCTTCATGTTCCTCCCTTTGTTTCAATAAAGAATGGCTTTTTAATAAATTTTAAGAAAAGCTTTGGGTTTTTTTTTTTCAAAACTTGCAAAAACCTCATTATCAATTAATTCTTTTTAGCTTGTTTTTACATAAACCTAATAACATATTCACATTGTGATACTTAATTCCAATTAAATATATTTCTCTTTTTGTACCGTTAATTTGCATATTTCCTGATGTACAAAGGTCTTTACAGAAAAGCAACCATCTGACGAACTACATTTAACAAGCGTCTTTTAAACAGCAGAGATAACTTCGAGCATCTCAGTACATCTAGATGGGTTTTTTTGGGGGGGTTTTTTGGAGTGCATTTTGAGATGAGTAATTTTATTGTTGGAAGTAATGATATTTTTACTCGAGTACAAATTGTGTGTACCCTTTCCAACCCTGTGTGAAGTGCAGTTTGTTGCTCTACAAGTACAGACATTTGGGGAACTAAATTCTTTTGGGACCCTATCAAAGTAGTAGTTTTTACAAATGTTATGCAACAACTTTGGAGCAGATTGTACGCTGCCCCGAGAGGAGCAATACACGTTTACATATCGTGAAACACTTTTAAAAGTTAGAAAACAAATTGACATTTTTAGACAATCCATTTACAAGTTACACTTCAAATTCTGAAAAACAAATTCATTTCAGAAACAGGAAAGTGTGAGTACCGCTAAGAACCAAAAACATGGCTTTTATTGGATCTAAATGTGTTTTATAAATTTTTTATATAAAAAAGTGTTTTGTAACTTGTAAAAGTGATTCATGTAAATGTGTATCGCACCACTAGGCCAACATAAGATTGGTTATAAGACATGCTATTCTTTAAAAGAGACAAAGATGCCGTTATATATTAAAATATGGAATACATTTTTTTTATTTAAACACAAAATCTAAAGAATTAAAAAAAAATTTGCAGACAATTTACAAGATTTTAGCAGCAGTTTTATTACCAGAAACAGTAAAGAAAAGTCAAATATTAGACTATTGTTATAAAATGTTGTATCTGCTTAATGAACTAAGTATGTTTAAAAAAAACAATAACTGTTTATTGTACTTAACAATTTCAATTTGTAGGGATCTTGCAGGCATGGTTTTGGGAGCAAAATCCTGAAAGCTAAATGTGCATTGATAGGCAGCATAGAGAGTGAATCCTAAATGAAAAGAAAAACACACATATTAAAACTTTTTTGCACTACGAGTCTGAAAAATATTTTGAGAAATGTTTCAAATGTATCTATTATAATGCTGCTGCTCCATAAAGCGCAAGCTCAGAGGAAGATCCAAAATAAGGAAGCAAAACACAGAAGGCCCTGTGTTTATCGAATCCAGAAGGGCTGGGCCACACTGGCGTGCTGAACAAAGATGATTGTTTTTATGTAAATATTTCCCATTCGTAAGAGAGCTCTAATTCAAGTTGTTCAGAGCATGGCATAATAACACAAAACAAACCATGAATTATTTGAGACTGTTCGCTTGTGTGGGAGAGAACGAAAGAAATGATGTAACAAACAATGGAGCTCCAGAAAGCTTTCATTTGGGAGGGATGAGCCCCTGTCAGCTGTGACAGTACGGAGGAGTGAATCTGTCATTCACCTCGATGACAGCGTTCCCCAGACAGAGCTTTTCATCCGTGACTGCATGACAATTCACAATTGCAGCTTCCTTCAGGTCTGCTGCGCTAAACTAGTAAACAGAACGCCTGACCGCGCCACAACCGAGGAGCTGAGAAACCAGGTTAAGTGTTACATGATTCCACCAACAAAAAAATGGGCGACTTGTGCCAGTTTTGGCCCGCATGAAAGAGAACCATATGATGAAATTCCCTTTAGGGAGTGGAACAACTTATTATGTGAAAAGATTGCACCAATGTTCTTATCCCTATTCCACCGGGCAAGAAGAGCTTCTGCATTTAAAATCAGTATTGTTAGCTGAAATGGTGACCTTTACTGAGAAGTGTACGCTCGTTTAGATCTTTGGCTCGTCTTCATCCTGGTGAACTAAGTCATTAACCTTTGTGGGGTGTTCCCATTTTAAAAGCAATTAAAAATCTAAATTTTACTCCATAACACATGAACATATATGACTTTTCTCAAATTCAAACAATATAGAGAACATATCTTGAATTTTTGCAACCAGTCCCTACTAGAAAAGAATATATTCTTGTAAGATTATGAAAATTAGAAACGGGTCAATTTGACCCGAAGGCCACACAAGTGTTAAATTCCATTTGGAAATGTAGCAGATCAATCAGACATTTTAGTAAAAATTGTGTTATTTAGTATTCATTTAACATCTTATTTACATTGTGTGATATGTTTTGTAAAGGTATTAACATGTTTAACTCAACAAAAAAAAAACTTTACCTGCATTTGCTACATAAAATGCAAAAAGGTTGAAGCTCATTGACTCAAAACCCCTCTGAACTCAGGCAGAACCTTAGAATTCTAAAGGACTAGTTTCTTTATAAATAAACAGGGTAGATTTAACAAAATATATAAAAATATATGTAGCCAAAAAAAATATAGATATTTAAAGATGGGATAAGAAATGTAATGTTACCAGTAAGTTTAATTCTAAATGACTGAATTTTCTAAGTTTGGTGAGTTCGGAATAAGCTTACTGGGCCCAAGATAGCAGAAATCCAACCTCTACCCTCCGAAAAATGCCAAGGCTTATTTTGTGCCGAAGCAAGCCATAGCACGCTCCGGTACCTCACAGGTTGGGACCGACACCTGTTTATTTTAAAGATTTTGAATGACAGGAAAGTTCTGAATCCAAACAAACACTGTGTAAAATCTAATACTTTGGGTTTCCTCTTGTTATAGCTCTATTTAAAGTGACACCTTTTTGTCTATTTTTTATACGCTTTAATCAGAGACTTAAGAGTAATCACACTTGTCACATCATGATGTGACAAAACTGCAAAGTGAGTTAAAACAGCATTTGTGCAGCACTCAGAAACAAGTTAGCTAGCGCAGAGTTGCCAATTTAGCCACATTGCTTTTTTCAGACAACCTAGCAACTTTTTTCAATCTAGCAACTTGCAACAAATCTTGCAATTTCTCCTGCCTTTTTATATCTTTTAGTTACTAGAGCCTCTCCTCGCTGAATTGAACCCATTACTTTAAGTGAGAGCGTCGGAGGCTTCAAATGCTCTGACCATACTCAAATTAAACCAGTATACACTAAAATATTATCCTGAAATATTAAAGATCGACTGAAAATAACATTAAAACAAATTCTGACCAAGAACCTTTTCTGACCCTGCTGGAATATCACCCTCTCTGTGTTTTGGACCTCCTCATGGACAAATTAAGCATTGAAGAAGTAGTGATAAGGGCAATAGACAATAGCGAAAGGCAATTTTCCATTTTATCAATTTGTCTGTCATGAACTGCCAACCTTTAGACAGTAGTGGAAAAAGCAAAACTCTTCCTACTCTTCTTCAGTGAAAATATACACAAGAACACGTCTAAAAATCCTAAATTCAAAGCATCTCTTTTGTACTAAGTAAACTTTTATGGGAGGGGTCAAAAATAACAAAACCAAGAAATGAGGATGAACCCCAAACATGTATCAGCACACGAGGGAGAAACATTGAAAACACAATTTTTGTTAAAAAAACGAATAAGAAAAACTTTAAATACTCAAGTAAATGTGGACTTATAACTAATAACAGCATGAAATTAACAGTTAGCTCTACATGCATGCAGAACTTAATCAACCAGCTTTTAATTCAATTAACACCTAATTACACAACACAGATGTTAAAGGCTGAGCATTGAACTAACAAAGATGAAAAACATAACTCTTATAAAGAGAACAAGATCAAAATAAACGAGAATAACCCAGATTCAGTGCATAAGATAAAAAAGGGGGCGGGGAAACCAATATGACTATCAGCACTTGGTAGAAAAGTAATTTTCTTCAAATAAAGACAGAAATAAACAAGATGAATACAGCTACCAGTCATGTGGTTAAAAAGATTCACATGACTGGTAAAAACAAAGAATCTCGGACAAAAAAATGGAAAACCATGAAACACACTGCCAAACTTAAGAGAGCGACTGCTAGAACTTGATAACCCAAAACTTTGATGAGGAAAGTGACAGACTACCTGACTAAGGTGAACAGCAGAAATTCAGAAAAATCTTAAGATAAGATTCCCAAATAGATATTTTGGGCTGATACAAAAAGCTGTTTTGGGATTGCATGGTTAAAAGACTCTCTGTGAGTCCCAATGCACGCCATAAATGTCCAACAACAGAATTCAATATTAAATTCTGGTGTGTAGAATAAAAGATTGTTTCTGACCTGATTTTTGAAAGATTTCAACGTTTCAAAGTCAACTACATTGAATTTCAGCTCTTTCTGCCTTCCTCAAAATGTGATTAATTCAATGAAACTCTCATTTGTTTTCCCAGAGTGCCAATGCTGACATACATTAGCCAGGGTTCACTGGGAGGCATCGATCAGCTGTTCAAAAGTGTTTTACCACCTCTTTCATCAGATTACTCACCGAAATCCATGTCAGTGAAGGCTCTTGGAAAGCAGAGCGGCGTTCCCTGGCTCCATTGCTCCCTGGGATAAAGAGATTGCCCTGCATCTAATGGAATTACAGAGCTGGAAAACACTGAGATGGAGAAGAGAGTAGGCTGTGGAAAGGACAGGCCGGTTAACCTTCTCATCTCGAGGCCAGGCGAGGAGCTCACAACCTTAATCCCTCAATAGTCCTGTGGATTAGGCCATCCTCTTATCAAGGCTTTAATGTGGCGAGCCGCATTGTCATCTCTCTTTCTTTGCTGAGCAATTATCCCTGCTGGCAGCTTTCTTTATCATTCTCTACTTCTTTCAAGGATACATTATGAAACATGCAAATAAAGTGTAAACATAGACATCAGCATCTTTAAAGGTACAAAAAATGATTGCAGCTTTTTAACGCTTTCTTGTCATCATCAGGATCAGGGGGTGTGATGTAATTACAAAACATCTGTCCGAGAAAAAAAACAAGATTTAGAAAGCCACCAGTCATGTGATTCAACAGCAGTCACATGACTGGTGCAAGGAAAAGGAAGCCTGACATACAAGATAAAAACTACAAAGCGCTTGTTAAAAAAAGAGATAAAAACATAAAAATACTCTGTAAAACATATGAGAAAGGAACTGCGAGGAATCAAAACAAAATAGTTTCATGAAATATCCCCAATTAGATATTTTGGCCGGAAAAAAAGTGGTTTCAGCAAAATTGGTTTTCAGTAAATATCGCAACCATGCAATGATTATTATGTAGATGTTGAACACTGGAGTTCTGATTTTCAAATTGTAAATCCATGGCCTTCACACTTTACTCTCAAACAAGCAAGTCAAGATCATGTGTGTAGTAAACATAGACAGTGCGTCCAAAATGTCAAAAAAAATGTAAAAAAAAATAATAATATGTATTCAACATGAGATTCTAGTGTCCTAAACTATGGTAGGAATAAAACATTGTTAAAAAAGGTCCACGGTTGATCTATCAGTATTTCTTTTGGCTGTCAACACAGGTTCTACTTAAAATCTCTTTATATATATATATATATATATATATATATATATATATATATATATATATATATATATGCTGCCAGTAAATATATATGTAAATGTTTTAGTAATGTGTTAAAATACTTTCGAAATGTTTAAATTCTTCTTAAAAAAAATTTTTTACATTTTAACATATTATTATCATTATTACATATTAAAAGACTAATAAAAAATTACATGTCTTATCGAATGAAGGTCTATCGTAATGGTATAGGCCTTCATTAAAATATTACTGTTTTTAAAACGAGTTGCATGATTCTGTATTATGCTTGAGTTGAACGTTTAATAAAAAGAAAAACTAACAGAAGCAAACCATACGGTTTATAGACCAAATATTTCCTGCAATTCATACCTTGTGACGTACAAAAACAGTGCCAAGCAGTGCTCACCCCTGGGCATGGCCAGAAAGGTAACACGTGTCTGATTACCCTGCAGGTGATTGTTTTAAGCAAAAGTCACTAATACTTTCACTGTCAAAATAAAGTGGCATGTTTTTTCCATGTTCTACTACACATCTACTAAAAATTACCCGCTTAATCCAGTTTAGGGGTTGCAGGTCCTCTTCTGACACCTAGAGGCTGATATCAGATTCCCATTGACAGCAATGTTAAAAAACAGCCAACTTTTTAGCTTTAAAAATCCTTGTTATTCTCGGTAAGCTCTATGCTGGGTTCACACCGAAAAGCAGAACAACAAAACATCTTCAAGCATATTAACATTTATGGGTGACACTTAATATGTCCATGTTACATAAAATCAATGATTACAAGGTTCTGCTGGTCATTTTCTCCATTGGGCGAAAGGCAGGGCATACGCCGGGCAGGTCGCGCCACTTCAATTATTCTGAAGCATGTTTTTGGACCTACAGAAGCAAGGAGAGGGGGGTGATCACATGCAAACTTCACTCAAGAACATCCTGGCACTGACTTCGGGTCAAATTGGCCTGTTTTTAATTTTTACTAGAATAAAAATGTTACAAGTGTATATTATTTTCTAGTTGGGACTGGTTGCAATAATTCAAGATATGTTCTCTATATTGTTTGAATTTGAGATAAGTCATATATGTTAATGTGTTATAGAGTAAAATTTAGATTTTTAATTGCTTTTAAATACCCCACAAAGGTTAAAACAGTAACAGTGTCACCCAACATATTCATGTGACGAAAAACCCCACACAAACATGCATTTGGTGTCCTCTTATAAAGAAACTGTGTGGTCACTGTGATATGCTGTCTAGCCTTGAAAATATGTGTCTACTTAAATGTGAATTGCCGCCATCTTGGGCATGACATCCATCTATTGTGTTCTAATCCTCATCTCAACCATCTCAACAAGGATAGACTTTGATATTCAATTGTAATCTCTTGTGGTCAAATGATTGTAGCTATAAACTCAAAAATAGGAAATTGTACCATTATACCACAGCAAATTATTATTATCATTAAAATTGGGTGAAAATGACAGAAGAACCTTCAACTCATGCAGTTTTGTAACTCGATGAAGACGGATAACTGATGGTAGCATTTTCATTTTGGATGCAATATTCCTTGAGGTCCTCAAACCTATAAGATTGAGGTGCTTTATCACAGGATGGCTTCATGGGCCGGCTGACAGACTTTTAATTTGCAGCGGCTGTAATCATAACTGGCTTGAGTTTATTGTAAAGTAATGACCTACACGATGGCCTTGATAGATAATGTGGTTCATTCATTCTCTGCTTCCCTCCTCGACGGGAGTGAACTCAGAGAACAGAATCGGAGGAGATGAGACTATGATGAATAGATTTGATGAGAAGACAATTTGATGCGGTGCTCAGTCCACTGATCAGACACATGCGCACATCCACGCAAACACAGTTAAACGACAGGCGTACTTCACATGAGAGCCTAGCACTGCTGAAGTAGAATGTGAGGCAGGTGTAAGTGAGCTGTACACAAACACGCTGAATGAGAAAGGACACAAACTTAAGGAAAGAGAGTTAAAAATAATGAAGCAACCAAGTCAGCATAAGAAGATGCAGCAATAAAATTAGACCTTATTGTTAAAGCCTTTGTGAACCAAGAAACAAAATCTACAAGAGCTGATGGAGCATTAATCAACACTGAAACTGTACATGTATGCATTTGGCAGACTCTTTTATCCAAAGAAACTTGCAAAATAATGCCTTCAATTGATGCAGTGTTTTTCCAGAGATTTTCTCTCAACTCTGCCATGTTGCCTTGAGAAAAAGCCTACTGGAATCTCCTCTTCATTGATCCAGCATGATTTTTTTCCCTTACTTTAATGCAAGTTTGAATTCATATTTTATTGCATTAATTCAGCAACGATTCCCCGATGTGAACATGGTCTGACAGAATATCCTTGCCATTTCCTGCCTACGTCCTGCACACTGACAAACTCACCCCACCAGTCACACACACACCCATACTGGGCAATGTGGGGGACGGCTACAACAGCAGAATGGACCTGGCGGGGATCGAACAGCCAACCCTCCGGGTGGAGGATGGCCAGCTTCACCACTATGCAAATTTGCTGCCACAAACCACTGGGGCACCTTTGCAAGGAAGGGATACATGTATGCAAGTTTTGCTTTCCCTGGGAATTGAACCCACAACATCCGCAATCATTACATTTACATTTATGCATTTGGCAGACGCTTTTGTCCAAAGCGACTTATAGTAGGGTAGAGACAATATGCAATTTGTTACACCGTCAAATTCAGGTTCATGTATGTTAGTGTAATCCTATTTTCATTTTCTGGGAGCTCAAAAAGGTTAGCTGGCCATAGCTCCTCCCAATGTTAGGGCTCTGCCCCCTAACCAATCCGATGAACTGCTAATGCAGCTCATCTCAATGCGGAACAGATGTGCTGTCTGATCAGGAAGTGTAAGAGTAGCAGATCAAAAGTGTAATATATCTGCTAAAAATGGGTAGATTTGTGTGCGGCAACATGTAAAACTTTGGACTGTTTTTTTAAACAAAGCAGAATTCAGTGAACTTATAACATCTCTGACTCCAGTGGCAGATTTGTAATTTGAGGCAGAGGCAAAAAAATCCACAGAAGGATTTTTTCCAACTTAATTTATTTGATGAATATACATTAATGCACAAATACGCTTTAATCAACATATTTTTTTGTGGGAAACTTACTGTCTTTGGTTTGTTGGTTTAAAGCTTAAATTTGTAACTTGTAAAAAAGACAACTTCTGTATCCTTGAGTGTAGTCACTTGGTATAATTAACATTTCTGAATAAAAGCATACATTTGTTGAATTTAAAAAGTAAAAAATAGACAATGTTAAAATGTTGTGTGTTTATTGTAAAATCAGTTCAGTACTTTAAATGTGCTGAATGTGTCATAAAGCTTACTTGAAGTGACGAATTAATTAAAAAAACAAAACAAAGTAACTTAATCATTACATTTTTTTTGGAATGGTAACTTTAGGTAGGAGGCCCTAAAAATGCCTTGCCTTTTTCAGCTGTTTTGAGTACAATTGTTTTCAGTGGCTAAGCATAAAATAACAACAATAATTGTAACTTTAACCTTGTTTCTAAGTTAATAAGTTAAAAACAGCGTTACTATATAATCAGCAGAGTATTATTGAGTTTTGTGATTCTAAAACAGTCTGAAGTGTCATAAACACGTTGATCTTCAGCTCTGGGGCACAAGACACAAATATTTTCCTCTTAAATTGGCATTTTTACACAAGATGAAATGTTTCCTCATGGAAGTGCATCCCACAAAGACGAAGGATCAGTTTAAAAAGAACTAAGGGAAGAGGAATGGACTCTGTCAGCCTGCTGCTTCCTTTAATTAGGGCCTCCTGAACCCTCCGAGAGGTTCTTCTCTTCTGGAAAGGAACAAGCAGGAAATGTGTTAGAGAAACAGAAGTGACTAACTGTGAGGTGCTCAAACAGAGCTCTTCAACTTAGAGCTAAGTACACATTTCAAGCAGAGCGAAGCGCCTACCTGCGATTTCAAGGGTGGAATTGTGATGAGTGCAAGAAGTAACAATAACGTAAAACCGATTGCAAGTAGTGAAGACTTTCAGCAGGGCACTTTTAATGCAAGCTGTTCCTGGAAGCAAGAGTGGGACAAGACAGTCAACCTAAAGAATAGTTGATCCTCTCAAGCACTGTTTTTAGGGAAAACATTTTTTTTACTTTGTACGGTACTCAGTCCTTCTCAGAGGAAGATAAATCCATGTTCAATTTGATTGGACCTCCGTAACCATATTTAAAGAGCTCAGAGCGGGAGTTCAACCCAGCGTTTATTAAACCACTTCCTGAGTGGAACTTCGTCCGGTTATGGTGATCTCGAGGTGGAAAGAATGCACGCTTATGAAAGTGTGCGTGGTAATTGGGAATGACACAGGATCAATGCAGACACGTCAAGAGGCAAAGATGTCGCTTTCGAACATGATGCCTTCAAGCTTGTCTCTGCTGTTTCACAGGTGCCAGTTGCTGTGGAAACCTTAACTCCCTCTCTCTCTCTCTCTCTCTCTCTCTCTCTGTCTCTCTCTCTCTCTCTCTCTCTCTCTGTCTGTCTCTCTCTCTCTCTCTCTCTCTCTGTCTCTCTCTCTGTCTCTCTCTCTTCTCTCTCTGTCTGTCTCCTCTCTCTCTCTCTCTCTCTCTCTCTCTCTCTCTCTCTCTCTCTACATTAAGATGCAGCAGAGAGCACCGGAGCGTTCTTCCTCACAGCAGCGCCAAGTTTCTTATTAAAAGAAGCAAGACGTGCACTAACGCTAATTGAAGCCTGCCTGTCAAACATTCTATTACGTCCAGATGCTAAAGAAGGACTGAAAAGTTTTCTTTTTCTGATTTTCCTCATATGTAATTATGTGCTGAATTTACGTCACTTATTTATGGATTAGAGTTTGTATTCATTTACGTTTGAAATGGTTTCATGTTTCTTCTGGATGTGACTGCAGGGAGATGCTCTGGGCTCTTCTTGGAAAGAACTTAAAAGTGATTTTTATGGATTTATGATAAAGGAAAAACACGTCTGGTTGGAGAAACACACACTTTGCTTTCTGAGCTCGGAGAGGGTGGTCAGTTTGAATAAATTCTCCTGAATAATATTTAATTCAGTTTCTTTTTAATTACAGTTAAATAAGAAGTGGTGGCTTCTAAAAAGATAAAGATGGGTGAACCAAATATGTGCCTTGCTACAGAACTTGCCTGAACGGAGAGGGAAAAACTCCAAACATGTTATTCACCCATACTACTGAATGTAAAAAATACAACAAGGTGGTATACGTAAAATATGTAAAATAAATAAATAAAAAGCACTGGCAGAAAATTACCTGGACTTTAAATAGTTTCTCTACACTGGATATTTCAAAAATGTATCAACAGAATTTCAGTATTTTTACAGAACAATTATTATTGTATGGTTATGTCTGTATTGGATAATCAAATCGTAATTGGCTAATCAGAAGAAGCCATTTCATGGCCATTTGCATGTTGTCTAGGTTTTTGTGGAATCCCCACTCAGAAGGGTTTTCATTTATGAAGAAATTAACTGGTCTTCAAGGACTGCATCCTCGAGACAGCAGAGAGGGCCTGAAACTGGGGATCCCTGGTTTAACACACTCTTGGACACAAACGGGAGTCTGATGATCCCCGGATGGTCCTCTAAGAGTATGGAGAGTAAAACACCCTATGACCCTGGGTTTCTTCACTGATGATGTGTTCAAGCATCACAGAAATCAACATTTAACTTCAGACACACAAAAATAATCCCTTTCCTCCCCGGTGTTTCTTCTGAGTTTAGACAAGATTACTTAGTCGAGAAGGTTTGCATGTCGTTTTAACAATTTTTGGTTTTCAACTTTGGATTCCAGCCTGCTGTGGAGTGAAACTGTGGCCTTCACAGCACACACACTAAGTAGTTCAACGAGCCTCATCCGCTGGGTTCAGCACCTCTGGCAGTGGGTGAGGCTACAAGGCAGACAGAAAAGAGGAACACAACCGAAAAGAAACACTGTGTGACATGAAAACAAGAGTGAGAAAAACTCTGGAATTTCTAGCAAAAGCTGTAAAAGGCCTTTATTTTGTTGCAGGCTCTATTGAAGACGTAAGCTGTGTCGGGTAGACGATTTAATTCTTGCTTTGTGGGAATTGCACAAGAGTGGTTAGGTGTGAGATTACATGATTAAATAAAAGAAACATGATTAAATAAAAAATAATGGAAATATAGCAGTGAGATGAATGAGAAACAGGAAGACATTTATTTAAAATACTAAAAAAGAAGAATTTGACACCAATCATACATCATTTCAAAATAGGCAGCAATCTAACAGGTAAAAATATCCAACCAAAATCAAACAGTTGAACATGTACTACGTTGAACAGCATACACTAAAGAAAGACAGAAAATTATGATAGAAATTTCTATTTAACGATAGATTTTCTATTTTATCTAACACATAAAAACATTACAAAGTATTCCTTAAATATGAATAATATAATATAGAACCAGGATAAATTAATATAATTAACAGCATAGAAATAAATCCTTTATTTTTTCCCTTCATCTACAAATATAAACTACAGTTATTGGTGGCAATGCTACTGAATGTTAGATTGCAAACCACCAAAATGGATCACTTGAGGAAGAAGAAGAAGAACCAGAATCAGAAGAAGAACAAGAAAAGAAGAAGAACAAGAAGAACCAGAAGAAGAAGAATAGTTTGAATGTTGGTAATCAATTGTGACTGAACATTAGACTGGTAACATAAATTTACCGTTCAGCACACACCAGAAAATAGCATCAAAATCAAATACCAAAAATGGTAAATCAGGATCAAGGATGCCTTCATGTGGAATAATAATACATTTAGTTTCAGCATTAATGTGTTGCTTCTAGAAGTTAAGAACTTCACAGGGGGAGACCGGGGACAATTGTAACATTCATTCATCTTCATGTCGGCTTTCTTCCCTTTCGGGGTCGCCACAGCGGAATGAACCGCCAACTCACTGGAATATGTTTTACACAGCGGATGCCCTTCCAGCCGCAACCCATCGCTGGGAAACATTCACACACACATTCACACTATGGGCAATCATTCTTACTCAATTCTCTTATATCGCATGTCTTTGTTCTTGTGGGGAAACCGGAGCACCCGGAGAAAACCCACGCGATCACGAGGAGAACATGAGAACTCCACACAGAAATGCCACCTGCCCCAGCCGAGGCTCGAACCAGCGACCTTCTTGCTGTGAGACGACCGTGCTACCCACTGCGCCACCGTGACGCTTACAATTGTAACATTTCTTTTCCAAATTTAAAAGCTACTTAATTAAGAGGAAAAACTACTTCAAACAATGTAAAATGAATGATTAATATCTTGGCTTAATATTTGAATAGGTTTGAGGTCATCAAAACAATTTATTTTGATGATCAACTAAAAGGACGAAGTAAAATGTTATAGTTGACCCACAACACGGCACAATGGGGCACATGTAACACTCAAAGTTGTTACGACAAATGTAATTCAAAAGGTAACACACACAAAATATTAAAGATTTTTTACATTTAAATGCCATTGACCTAATATTAATGTTATACTATAACACAACAATGCTGTGGTTAAACAGTTAACAGTATGCCTTTTAACTTCTAATCTTTTCTAAGAATAAAGACCTAACAAAACATAGTTATATTAAGTGGTGGATGTTTAAGTGTTACTGTGTTCAATCCACATCTAAATAAACTATTTTTATCCACAAAGTATGATAATTGCAACGCATTGTTATATTTGTCCCTGATGTGGGTAGCCATATTTTTAGGATTTTTTTCTTTTAATCATTTTTTTTTTATTATTAATCAAAGACAGGCCTGAAAGCTTGTTTTTTTGCCATACAAAAACGACAGATGAATACCAATTACATATTTCTCTAGAAAAAAAATAGGCAATGTAAGATTTTACTCACCTGCTGCAAAAAAAAACTTATTTGGCTGTAGAAAGTTCCTGGAAATGTCAAATCTGCTTGCATTCAAACAATATTAGTAGTAATGATATGAGTATGCTCGGGGCGGAGCTTAGGCCTCTGGGTTGGTCCAATGAGAGATCTTCCATTGCTCATTTGAATTTTTACCCCGGTTTCACCTAGAGATAAGATATGGTTGATAATACAAACTTGGCAAAAAAAACAAGGGGTGAAAAGGTACATTTGAAAATTAAACAAGAAAATCAGACCATCATCCGTCATCTGTCTGACAAAAAGTTTAAATATTATTTCAAATTCAATGGCATAACAATCCACAAAATATGACAAACATTGAATTCACTCAAGCTGTAATTTATGTGTGTGAAATTAGCAGGAATAATTGTTTAGTAAAGTGTTGCAGTAATTAACTTAAAGGAACATTTTCATAATAAAGATCATTTTTGCAACAATAATTGGTTTAGTTCATATCTGAAGCAGATTGAAGGTTTAAGCACCACTTATCAGTGAACTGTTGCAAAGAAAACAAAAAGTAAAGTTCTAATTAACTGCCAGATTTAATTTCCCCGTAAACTCTGAAATGAAATGTTGGTTACTCAGCTCCCAATGCCCCATGGACTCTTCTACCAATTATTATTACCAATGACTACCCAATCCGATTGTTTCACCTCAGCTCTTTCCCAGTGACCTGCATGGTTGAAAATCCTCACTCCAGTACCGGAGAACTTTGAGTGGTCACAGCAGTTAATAATCAATTGAACTGCCATTAAAACTCCATGAGGAAGTTTAGTAGAGCAAATAAAGCTACTGTAGCATGGTGATGGAGGCATTAAGAGGGGCATTAGGAGCGAAGCCTCTTAACAGGCCCCTGTCTGACAAGTCCTTGCATTGATAGCAATGGAGTAGCACTGAAACCAGCAACCTGTGACAGGCTTCTGAACTTCAACTGGGATCTTAGAGAAGCCATCCAAATGTACTGGACACGGAAAACATTGTTTTGAAGGAAATTGATTTGTTCTAAAACTGTGAGTGATGCTTATCAGGTGTTTGAAAATACTCAACATGTATGTTGAGTATCAATGATGATGCTTCATAAAATAGAATCCAAAGCTTCAGTGTTTTCCTTGGTGTTTCAGATCATGTATTAAGTTGAGTTATGGTTTTTTGATTTAAACTAACTGACCCATTATCTCTGACTTATTATAAAGTAAATAAGTAAAAGTAAGTAAAATTGATTTATAAAGCACATTTTTTACAGGGAAACTGCTCAAAGTGCTGTCCAATAGACAATACCATTGTAAAAAAAAATATATATTTATAAACCATAGCAACTTTGAACTTAAATAACCTAGTTTTAAAAATCGCGGATTCTAAAAAAAAAAGGCGGATCATTCCAAAGTCTAGGAGAAGCCACAGAAAAAGCTCTGTCACCTCTAGACTTCAGATTGACACTAGAGATCTCCAGAAAGCCCTCCTCAGCTGACCGTAGGGACCTCATGGACTGAGACGGAGACAGACGTTTACCATAAATACAGATTTAAACCAATTTTTGTGGAAATAAAACAACCAAGACACTTATTTTTATTGAGTTGGGAAAAACCGGAGAACCTGAAACAACAAAACCCACACACACATGCAGAGAAAAGCACAAAGTATGTTTAGTTGCATTTCTGGGCCAAAGTGCTACTTTTCAATATGTTTTGAGAATGAGAAACCTTAAAGAAATCAACCTTATTGATGTAAGCTAGAAAGACATTGCCAAATAATATCCGACATGTTTCACACGTTAACAGAGTGAAACATTGAAGACAGTCTGAATAAGAACAGACGGTTAGCTATATTTAGTGATGTGTAAACCTTCTGCAGCTGCTTTTGATGCCACCTTATCAGTGTCCATACATTTGTGACATTACATGGTAAAATGATGGAGGTGATCTAAATCCATGTGCAGATGGGCACACACTTATCCAGAGTTCAATGTAGAGTTTGTTGAAAAGATTTCCAACTCCAGATTTTTCTCCAAAGCACAAAAACTAAAAGCTGAGGAGTGAAAACGGTACCATTGTGAATGTCGTCCCATCAGCATCACGTGGTTCCTGCTCTCTCCCCTCGAAGAAAAGAGTCCAGTGGAAACCAGGAAGCAATCAAACCGAGCTGGAAGAGAGCAGATGTCATTCCTCTCTAATTTCACTCAATCTTTACACAGTGGTGGGATCTAATAAAAGAGGAAGTGTGTCATGGTATTTGAAGATAAATGTCATCTGAGGTGGTTATGGAAATGGAGTGGAGTGTTTATATTGCCATCGGTGTTGTGCTCCGGCTCCGACGCAGGTGATGCTCAACACAAGGGTAAAACCAGCAACTCCTACGCCTCTCTTCTGTTTGCCCAAAGGGACTGCTGTTATGAATATCGAAATGTCAGATTTTCAGGATCAAGATGAGTAGAGAAGTTTTGGTGAAAGAAATGAGATCTGCATAGTACAGAGGGGTACAGAGGAGTAAATTAAAGCTCTGATGGAGTCTCCACTAAGGATTTACCGTGGGGTAAATACGTATTTAACACACAGCTTTCTCGGGTTTTCAAAGCGTACAAATAATTGAGAGATCGGTCATTTTCATAGTTGATATTTAACTGTAGTTTTAGGCCCAGTCCACATGAACACAAAGACAGAAAATAACGCAAAGACTTGTAGATGCTTTGTAGACAAATGAGTCCGCGGAGGCTTCGCAAAGTGAAGTTTGAAGATTGGTCGCACAAGTATAGATCGGGCTGGAATTCAAAAGAGAATTTGGACACCCTTACCTCCCACGCGGGTGTGTAAAATGGAGGTTTAGGGGTAATGTTAGAGCCAAGGAAGATAAATGGAACTCAGCTTTTTTTACTCTGATAAGATTGTTTACAGTTCTCATGGTTGAAACCTATATTTTGAGTTAACTCTCCAATATATTCTTTCTCTAACTTTCTTAACTTCTCAATGTGTACTTTGGATTCACTGTCCTGTAAACATGCTAAATGACTACTTTTTATTTTTGTGGTGGAGCATACAGATTGTGTCTATGTAAATATCCAAATCATAAGGTAACCAACTGTGTCCAGTTCCAGTGCTCCAGCGTTCATCTTGGACAGAGATAGCGAGTAATACCTTTGGCATAAATCAGAAAAGCAAGCATACGTAACAAGACGGGATGTTAAAGTTCATGAATGTGTGTAAGCTCCTGTTTTCTGGTGATCGCACGCTGCAGTAGAGCCCTGTGCTGCATGCTGCTGAAGCCTAGATGGCAAGCGATAAGGGAGCAAGGGAGTGAGGCAAGGGTTAGAGGTTAACGCAGTAAACGTTCCATCATAAAGCAATGAGCTCTGACAGCTCACATTAGAGAGAGCAGCTGCTCCTCTTTGCATTTTTAACACAGGCTTTTTAATGCTAAACACTTTTGTGAGTTCACAGATCAAGACATAACTCTAAAAACAGTGTTGGAAAACTGCTTTAGTCTCATATTGCGAGATACACACTGTGCAGAGGATGCGCTGAGGGTTGTAGCCCTCTTTAAGGTTGAATGTTAAGGCTCTCAGCCTTATGTCATCAAGAGCACTTCAGCTACATCTATGTGAAGTCTCCAAAGGGGCTGCCTAGTTTTAAGTAGAGATCAAGGTGACCAGAACTGCATCTCAAGCTCCTCCCCTTTATCATGTGATGTCAGACTTGGTTGAGTGTTAGATGAAGGTAGACGGACTCGTCTGACTCCTCCCAGTCATTGAGTGCGTTTACATGCGCTTCAGTAAATTGGTTATGCTCAATAAGCTGAATTCTCTGGTGTCATGTAAATGTGTTAAACGGATTTCAGTAATCGGTGTACTGGCATAAACCCTTTTTGTGAAAGCTGATTGGAGGAAATAGTACATCATTTTGGAGCATTGTAAGGTAAAAAGTTGTGGGTCTTGAAGATTCCTGAATTTTTAAGATGATTTAAATTTAACATAAAATTAAATGCACTATTTAATTCATTCATTCATCTTCATGTCGGCTTTCTTCCCTTTCGGGGTCGCCACAGTGGAATGAACCGCCAACTCTCTGGCTTATGTTTTATGCAGCGGATGCCCTTCCCAGCCGCAACCCATCGCTGGGAAAGCACTATTTAATTTTTTTAAAGAAATAAATAATTGAATATCCCACATTTTGAATGTAATGCTTTGGATGTATTTTTGATTTACTCTGTTCGGTAACTTTTACATGCCTGATAACTTTAAAATTAAGGCTTGTGGTTGCTGAACTGATTTTAATTACAAAATACGATTGAATAATGCATCTATTTAGTCTCTGAACGAGCAAATATTGATAACATTCAGTAGAATTTGTTACTAGAATTTGCAATGAATCATCTGTTCAGATCTGTAGGGGCGGGCTCTGTGTTAGCTCTTTTTATTGGGCTACTTTTATGCAGTCACAATATTTGTGTGTAAGTTTAAAATTAGTGGTTTGGCTTTAGGGGTGTTAAAAGTAAGTTTAGGGGTCTTAAAGGGCATAAAATATTGTGAGAAGAGAGCTGCATTTGAGAATGAACCTGTCGGAGAACACAATTCATGAGATTCTAAATTCTTGCGATTCAATCATTGAGGTCACGTTGTTGCTTTTCACATGACTGAAAAAACTATTGAAGTATATTAGCAACACATAACTGAAAAAACTATTGTAGTATATTAGCATGGTTCTATCCATGATTCATCAAGAACCCCAGAAAACAAGCCATTGAATTTGTTGATAGATTTTTAAAATGCTACAGTAAGTCGAAAACCCTGATTCAACCATTTCTGAAATTATTTAGTGCTATCGCTCAAGCCAAGTTACATCTTATTTCCCAATCAATTGGAGCTCTTTAAAAGACCCAAACTGGAGATTAAGCTCTTCTTAAAGTCTGCTAGATAGAGTAGAAGAGTGGGCCGTAAGTTCACACCACTAATGTAGAGGCTGCTTGGAACATACTCAGAGCTGATGCGTGGGTTATCATAGTTAAATCTGCTGTAATTTATCTTCCATATTAAAATTACAACAGTTCAAGAAAGCAAACACAGAGATCCGATCATGCAGTACACCACAACAACAACACCGTATCACTGTTTGCTGCAGCACACGCTCAGCAAAAGCATGCAGTGGCTGGATTCTTAACAAGCTAATTCCCCAGTCAATCCAGCTAGCTGGGATTGAGAAACTTATTAGTGTTGACAGAGAGGTGTGTGTATTCTGACATGGCCTCTGTGAGTTTGTGTGCATCTGAAGCGTACGTCAAGATGCTGTGTGTTTGTGTGTCAGCTGGATAATTGAGGTGTGTGTGTGATGGCATCTCACCATAATTGCCTGAGCTCACATGGGAGACCGGAGCATGTCAAAAGCAACAAATTGGGCTCGTACGTGTGCCTGTGTGAGTATGACACCCCAACATGTCACTCCAGTCGCAGATCAATCATGTCTTCATCTCACCTCTAGCTGCGAATCACTTCATTCTGGTCAGAAATGTTAATTGGTATGGACCAGAGACAATGTTTAGTGCTATTTCCATACAATTTTGGGACTGTTCACCTTTGAAATTTGTTCCTGTGAAGCCAACATGGAAGTTAGTGAAACTGCAATTCATCGACTGACCACTTGAGGGTGGCTCCAAAAGAAAGTCGCACAGTACAAATCAAAGCTTCACATATATCTGATTATTCGACAAAAACATTCCGCAATGGAATGCTGCAGATCAGTCAGAAGAATAAAGAAAATGAGAATCATCGAAACGTAATGAAACAAAAATATTCACAGATGAGCACGAGTGTGGTAGGTCTTATTTTTGAAAAATAATTAAATTGCAAAAAATATTTTTTTTTACAAATATTGGGATAACGATAAGCAATGTAATTGTTTTTAAAGCTTTTTCTGTTCCGGATATTCCCAAGAATGACAAGAAATCAATTATTGACTATCCAATAATAAAAGATAAATCATTACCGAATAAATATATATATAATAAATAAAAATAAACATAACTAAACATAAACACAATGAAATCCTGAAATGCAACAGTAGGTTGAAATAAAATGTAAATTTATCAACTATAACACCTATAGTCCTTTAACCATTGATTTGTTGAACTTCCAGCCATGAACTCTTACAAAACGTTAACATAACCATGTATAAAAGTACCTAAAATAAAAAAGTATTTATTTAACTAGATACAGAGTAGACAACTCAAACTCTTTTCCCGCTAGTCAGAGCATGAACGAGAAAGGTAAACAAACAAGGGCTGGAAACTTGATGCGCTAGCGCTGGCTGAAACCGTTCACGTGAGTATTGACAGTGAGGAACCTGAGCTGTCTTTTGACTGGACACCATCACTAAAGTTAATATGAATGATGAGATGCTGCGCCGTGACCACCTCAAACTCATCCTGGTGAAAACAGGAACTTTTGTAGATAAGATTGAAAACATCTTGCTAAGGTGAGCTTCAATAGGTTGCGGTATAAAAATGTTATGGACTTTGAATCTGAGCTGTTTTATAGGATTTGTGATGGTTAGACAGTACAGGGACTGCGATGCTGAGAATCAACCGCATTATTCTGGGCTGTTGTTCAGAGCCGTTTTAGACATAAACTGCACCGGATTCTAGCTTCTAGCTGTTCACCCATTTGACACCTTTCGGGGCAAAGAAGATACACACCAAGACTGGAATGTGTGTGGTTAGCATGTGATTTATGTGTTGTTGTTTTTTTAATAGCCCCGTTATGGAATCTTCTGGTAAGTTGTTGAAGTCTATACAGGGCATGGCTTCCATTAAAGATTCCTTAATATCCATAAAATTACAACAACAAAAAACCCCACACATTTATTAACGCTTTAATTTTAATAATAATACTAATAAATAATCATGAAAATGTTAATCATAATCAACAATAATGTAATTATTGTTTTTTTATGTGCAGCAATTCAAAGTAAAATACACTCGAAAAGTATTAAAAAAAACACACCACAAAAAAACACTGAAACTTAGACAAGGATATTTTGGAGTAATCATTTATCATTTCTCCTGGCAAAATACAATTTCTAAATAATATTCCAGACAAATAACACATCAGGTTTCCTGAGTGTACTTTGCATGTCTCTGTGCTGTTCCAGGTGATGGAATCCTCACGCGGTGGAGTGTATGGAGCCCCAGGATCTGAAGCCGATTGATGAAGAGCTCAACAGGAAATATGAAATCCTTGAACGTCTATCCATGATTCACCAGCAGATTCTGTGAAGACAGAGACAAAAATAATATTTTTAGATGATTACTAGTACAGGAGAGAATTTAAATTTCTCAACTCTTTCAACATTCTATTAAATTACATAAACTTAAAATTTGACCAACAAAATATTTAAACTTGTCTATTTTAGATCTACCTCTACAACATAAAGAAACACAAAGCACTAGATAAAGTAGAGTTAGTATGTTCTGTTATTGAGTCAGTGTTTGGATTCCCTTTCTCTTCGTCTCTTTGTTCTAAACCACATTTTGACAAAATCCTGCGCGAGAGGGTGGACACACAGCATGTATAATCATCGTCATAGTAAAGGTCAGGCCTTCAGACCGGCACCAAAGATTACATAGAGGAGATGGAGGGAGGGCCGAGATGACGACCGAAACAAAGGCCTTCAGCTGTGATGACATCACTCTCATTCAAAGGAGCGCACATAGCTATTATTTTCCGAGCATTAGCCTTGACCTGCAAACACACAGGCAAAATGAAGATGCTGCAAAGCTAGTTAATTAACAACCTGTCAGCATCTGCAGGGGCTAGTTCAACCTCAGGGGATCCAGATCTTTCAGCCCAGAAGAACACAAATCACCCCGGGTCAGGAAATCTGCAGCGCTGATAGCAATTATACGAGATAGCCCTTAAAACATCTCGAAATAACATTAAATTGGCTTTCAGGGGAGGCTAAGAGGTTTGTAGTCGAAGGAATGCATAAATGAGTGTTCCGTGGAAAATGTTGGTCCAATGGGTGGGAAACTATTTTGTAGGTCTACATTTATTCGTTTATTCTTATTCTCACAATTGAATCTCATAGAGGAAGAGTAAAACTAAAATAACACTTGATTTAAAAAGGTTTTTAAAGTTTGGACAGAAAACTTTACGCTGGCTTGAGAAAACTGATTTGTAACATTTTGATAAAGCTTCAGCAAGTTGGGAAATGTTTAAAGCTTGAAGCTGGATAAGTCTTTATAAGTTTAAACAGTTGGATTCTTAAATAAGACAAAAACCATCATGATATTAACATGAGAGAGTTCTGGGTTAAGGTAAAGTAGGTTGCTATGGAAAGGACAGTGACATAATTTTTAGTTATTCTTTTAAATACGAGTTAAATGAACCAACCTTCATGTCTTAAATACTTTCCCAAGCAAGACAAAGATCTTTTACAATAGTTGCTAGGGTAAACAAAATTGTTGCTATGGGGGATCAGTGACAACATAATGTCTTATAAACCAACCCCATCTCTTAACTATTTTACTAAGTTGAGATAAAGAGCTTTGAAAATGGTTGGCAAAAACCCTGTGTCTCTAGCTTGTTTTATTTTTTAAATAATGGGGAACCAAATAACATTCATTTTCAATGACAATGTTAAGTCAATGGTGACCTTTAACCTAAAGCCTTTGACTCACTAGAGCACCGGGGTCAAATACTTTTGAATCTTCCTCAGCATGTCATTGCTCAAACTGATAAGTTCTGTGAGTTTGATGCTTCTTTGGGATTTTCAGTATGAACCACCGTTTTACAACTTAGATTCCATGCTGTTACCAGTCATGTAAGCCCAGAAAGATCACATGACTGGTGTACCCAAACAAAAACAGCTGAATGCTACACATGGCTAGTGAAGGAACCTAAAACCATCACTGTGTATGTGGTCCTGCCAGAGTCCTGCAACTGGTTAAAGTAAACCCAAATGCTAGAACTCAAGAATCAGAGTCAGCTTTATTGCCAAGTGTGGGTTTAAACTCCGATTGAGTTTTTTTAAAGACACAGTGGAGTACTCCAGAATAACAAACAAAAGTACCACACAAACATACAGATAACAAACATAAATCCTACAAAGAACTACAAAGAGCAACCAAAATAACAACACTGGAAAGAGGAAGACAGATAAGGGACTTTGGGCTTTCCCACCAAACACATGAAAAACAATACTCCCGAATGCCAGAAAACCAGACACTGGCATTGATGTGATCCATTTAATTCTACAAACATAAATGTACTGATATTAAATATTTAAATGTAGTAAACATTTCCCAACAATGGCTTAGGAATTAAACTTATAACAAAAAAAAAGAGTGGAGAGAAACAGTTTAATCCCTTCAAGAGCTAAAGAAATGATTTCTCAAAAGATGCTTGTATCTTCTACAAAGGTGCTCTAAAGGGACTCAATCCATTTAATGAAGATTCAGAAAAAAAACTGCACAGCGGTCACCGACCCCAGAAATTCGTATAAGGCCAGTCGTCTCAGCAGGCTTGTTTCAGTCCAATATTGATTGGAAACTCTTTGGCGGTTGAAATCAGCCAAAGCCAGTGTTTGTGCAGAGAATGAGATTCTGATAACCCTCATGACGAGCTCTCAGATGAGTACAGAGAGCTGAAAACTGGGGATATAGAGATAATTACAATGGGCCTAAACACTGACACCTGAGGAATGCCAGCCCCCCGACTGTGCCTGTG
Source organism: Danionella dracula (assembly GCA_900490495.1). Classification (NCBI taxonomy): domain Eukaryota; kingdom Metazoa; phylum Chordata; class Actinopteri; order Cypriniformes; family Danionidae; genus Danionella; species Danionella dracula. The sequence continues at coordinate 24,140,724 of UELW01000112.1, read as the reverse complement.
TGGTTTATTGACCCCTCAATGGATGACAGCGCGGTGAAGAGTGGGGGTTATTAAAAATAAAAACTTCTGAGCTGAGAATCGCACATATAGGCTGAATATATAGGCACATATAAGCTGAAGGATCAATATCATAGCTGGGATGGATTCCTCAAAAGCACAAAGCATGAAGGACAAACGCTGGCTAGAAAAAAGATTGTTTGTGTAAACCAGTTGAGAATGAAAGATATTACTATGGCTCTGTCCAAACCTTTCTTCTCAGAAAGGAATTTTGAGTTAAACAATTAAAAACAAAAGCATTCCCAAAATCTGTACTACAAAGGAAAAAAGCACCATTCTATAAATTAATTTAATAACTACTCCTTGACTTTTGTGGTCCTACAAATTCACAAATGCAAGGATTGAAGATATTTTAAATAACAAGACATCAGACAATAACATTCAAATAATAATAACTCATGACATTTATGTATTACTTTTTAAGACACAAAGCACATCTTGAAGGGTACTTATGATTCTCCCATCAAAAATGTGTTTTTTTTTTTTAGCAATTAATGGTTGTTATATGAGTAACTTCTGGAAAAGACTGGAAAAAATGTAAAAATGTAGAATGTAAAAATGTGTAAAAAACAATTTACACATGACTAAACACTACTTTTTGGTACCTCATAGAACTGATTCAGATTCATAAACTAGCTTATACCTTGAGGTCAGAGAGTCACCTCCACCTCCACCTCCAAATTCAACACTCGAGAGAAAAGGGCTTTTTCTGCTGCGGGACTGACACTGTCGAATAAACTGCCTCCCCTTGTTAAAATGGCTCACCCGGTAGAATGTTTTAAGCCTTGCCACATTTTTACTCGGATTTAACACAGCGTGTGAGTCATGTGATCCTCTGTGTGTTTTATTGATGTGTGTATTTTTTTTATTAAGTTTTATCCATTTTAATCATTTGTATTAATTTTATGAATCTAGTATTTTAATGGTTTTAGGAGTTCAAATTTTTGTTTTTTTTAAATACCGTCTTCTGTAGCACTTTGGGAACTCTCAATCTTTAGTGTGGTTGACTTATTAAAGGTTAAGGTAAGCTATTGCTGTATTAACTGTCCGTTTTAAGTCAACTTAAGCGGACAGAACCACCACTCGGTCCGGATACGGACCACGGTCCACCCCATAGTGATGGCTGCTGTAGATTGTAGAGCCTAGGGATGAGTATTAATATAAGATACTAATGTGCCTAAAATTAAACCTTGGATTATTTATTTTTATTAACTGCTTCCTTTACATTTAACCTCTTCTGCAAAGTTTCCAAAAATAAACATAAATAATTTAATTGGCAGATTCTGTCTGGCCCTTATGAAGATTGTGAACCCAAAGTCCACATTTGTTGTCCAACAAAGAAAGTAAAGCAACCCTGAGAAGAATGCATGTATTGCAGTCATCTCATTCAGCTCTGAGAGGTGCTGTCTAAACTCTGCTCAGCATTAAAGAATGAGAGAGACAGTTGCTGTCGCAACTACCACAAACAAGCGAGAAGCAGATGAAGAACGATCAAAGAAGACAAACAAACAAGGCCGAGAGGGAGTTTGACTCTGAACTCTGCCTTGACTGGAGCATATGGGGGAACGAAGAAAGAAATAGCCAGCAGCGACAGCAAGTTCAGTCTGGGAGAGTTTTAACTTTGCCAACTTCTTATTTAGTGTTGTCAGATCCGTTTCCTTTTTTTCATTTGAATTTCAGATGACTCCCACGACAATCAAATCTATTAGGAATAAACCGTATGACTAAAAAAAAAATCTAGAATCTAGAAACCTTTTAAAGCAGACATCTTAAGATCGTTTTTCACCATTTGTTAGGACTCTTTAGGGTGTTAACAAAAAGTCTAACAATGTTAGTTCAATTTGAAGGCTTGTAAAACAACACCCTTTTTACCTCCTCGAAAGCAGCTTCAACATGACTCATTTTCCCACGAGTCTGGCCCTTTATATCTGGCCAAAAGGAAAGCAAAAGCATCACATGCAGTCTCAGTTGTGATATGAGCAAACAGATAATGTTGTCCACTCTTAATGGATGACTGGAAGCGACAAGTTTACTTCCATGTGAAATAAAAAAAAAATCAGACATAAAACAGGAAAACCCCTTCTGTTGCTGCAGTCTCAGTCTGCAGTTGCAAAACTGTGGAGTTGGTTTATGTTCAAGCGTCAAAAAATGTGCTTTGTTTATTTTTTTAAATAAATAATTTGTTTATTGTTTCTTCCCTGTTCAGAGTATCCACTTTGTTTATATTAAAACAGTCATGTAGTTAAGGTTATACTGAAAACAAACAAACAAAAGGAATGTGTTTATTAATATTTCTAATTAAAAGAAGACAAAAACTTTAAAATCTTCATATCCCAACTGAGACTACATCCGATGCTTGTGCTCTCTATTGGTTAGATATAAAGGGCCAGACTCCACAATTGTGGACATTCGCATCTGGGTCAACCAATCAGGAGCTTGCTTGGATGCAACAGGACACATACTTGACATTCAGTGTACATGACATGATCAAGAACGTGGATTCAGGTCTATATGCTAGTATATCTCCATTTAGCCATTTATGGAGCGCAGAAGATGTATGACATCTATTTTACATTTACATTTATGCATTTGGCAGACGCTTTTGTCCAAAGGGACTTACAGAAGGGGAACTCGCCAATGCCCCTGGGATTGATCCCAGAACCTCATACATGCAAACCATGTGCTCTACCACTGAGCTACACCCCATCCCACCCCACCCCACTATTTTACGTTATTCGTATGTTTAAGTGTTAAAAGTGAAATGGGAAAAAAATCAAGTATATTTACATTTACGCATTTGGCAGACGCCAAGTAGATGGTTCGCAGAGGAAGAAATGTAATGTGGCAAAGCATCATAGCTGTTTGAGAACATCAGAAGTTTTATTGGAAGAATCTGCTTAAATGGTCATCAAATTATATACCAAATATTGTAAACACATTTTTATATTTTACTTATTTGATCTGCTTTAGCAACATAAACCCTGCCCCCCATTTTACAACTGAAGCCCAGAAGACAGAAGCCCATGTTTGTGCCAGATGTTTCCGTCTTTGGCAGATTTGTTATCAGAAAAAAAAAATCTTTTTCAAAATAAAACGGAAGGCACACACCCACAAATCCCACATTTATTGAATGAATTCAGAGTTTTTCTTCTTTAAAACTTATTTCTTTAAATCTGGTTAACAGCAATCATTTGTTCCATTTGATGTGTGCAGCATAACAATTTCTATAAACGAAAGCAGATACTGAAACAGCATGTGCTCCTCTTGGCTTTAGAACATGTGGAAGTGGGAAACGCGCTCACTCTTTATCTTTCAAATACAAGCACATCATCTTTTACTTTCTTTCTCACAGGTCAGGCGGGTTCTGCAACCCTAAGCTCCCCGGCCACTACATCATGTCTGCTCTGACAGGACATTGTGAGGAGGAACCAATATATGCATGACCCATGCCCTTTTCATCTCCGAACGTAAAGCTGGAAATGGCCTTTGCTCTAATGATGACATCAGCATCATCATAACAATCACCCAAAACAAGTCCTCTGAACAGAAAAGAAAAGCATTTTTTTGTGGCTTTAACCAAGTCACTCAATAAAACAACATAACAAAAAGAAAAGCGCTATAATATTTTCCCCCACAGGACTGAACAGAGGTCAATTCCCTCAATAGAATTACGTATGCCAGTACAATCACATATATCCTCTATATACAGTATAAAAGTAATGATTTTAGAATAAGAAAATGGCCGCCTTATTTCAAAAAAATATATATTTTATTTTTTAATAAATCTCCTATTGTGTAAACTCAGCTTCTCACATTTCTACCATGTTTTAATGTTCAAAAACAAGCCTCAAGTTGTAATCGGAACTGTTTGTGCATGTCTGTATTCCTTTTAACTGGAGCTCAAAGCAGCCCATTGTTAAATCACATAATTTAAGATAAATTTCATTACATTTTCCCCTTACATCCTACTCATTGGATTTTTAAGCAATGAAAAAACTAAAGCAAGCATGGGGCTTGGAGTTGATTTATGTAATTTATCTTGCATGAAGCAGTGCTCTGTTCACTGCAAGCAGCATCTGAACGAGTCCGAGAGCTTAAGAGTACTTCAGGTTGTTTGTGTGCGAGTTTAATGCATGTAAAAAAATTATGATTTCTATAATATTATGAAGCGTCCCTGAACAGACACATTTATTTGTTTGGGACACTCTTAGAATAGAGAATGCGTGAAAAAGTGTGCTGGGTGTACTGAACTTTGTAACAATTGACCTATAAATATAAATATTTAATATATATATATATATATATATATATATATATATATATATATATATATATATATATATATATTAAATGTGTTATTTCCACACAACATCTTATCTTTATAAGATGATCAAAAGGCCGGATTGAGGACTACTTGCATCTCTATTCACAGCAGACCCCCCTGAATTTCCATCTGGCCTGAAAATGTAAGAGTAGCTGATTGGCTAATCACTTTTTTTATACAGTCCTGTTCGTCTTGATGCAAGATCTGTGCCAAATCGCACAGCGAGAGATTCACAAATGTTGAAAAGGTGCACAAATAAATCCAAGCCGACCTATAATTGTAAGTTGAAAAATATAATTGTACAGCACGTTTTAATTTACAAACCTCAATGTATGTATTTGTGAATTAAATTGATTTTTGTCTCTCTTCACATGTACTTTTAACTAATAAACTTGTTTGTTTAGCTTTTAGAAGCAATTATCCTCCTTTATTATTCCCACCAGTTCCTCAAAAGAGCAGAAACTGAAAAGAACAGGAAAAAAACATCTCTCTCTTCGTTAGATGATGGCAGACTTCACTTTGCACCAAATGCTTTTTCAATCAAGATGCCATTGTTTCCATCCGCACAGCCTGCCACACAATAAGCTCATTCTGCAAACAAAAAAGCAACCCAAAACCTATTTGTTGGAACCCACAATTTGGGTCCTCTTCTTGTGATGTCTGATGATAACCATGAAAAGATGCGTGTCTTTGAAGCTAGTCTGTGGAAGTACTTCAATCCTGCCTTTGTGGATGGAGTGATGGCCGGTCCAAACCGTGTTTTCCGCTCCTCCTAACAGCTTCAATAGAATAAAACACAGCAAAGAGCTTTTTGGAGGGCAGACCGACAAAGTGTGTCGCCTTGTTCCTCTGCCAAATGGGAAACAGCTCACAGATGCTTTCGGGGGTAACAAAGCAAGAAATCCATTCCTAATGCACTTTTATCACACCTGGAGAGTGTTGAGGAATAAAGATAGTGGACTGCTGTATTACTTTGGAGAAAAAAATGGACAGATTCTTTGGTGCAAGTCTTTTTAGTGGGCCAATGTCTGAGCGGAGGATAATCAGGGTTATCAAAAGGAAAACACAGTGGAGCGACTGCGCCTCTGCTCTGGAAAGGTCACGCCGGTCATTGTGTTTCAAACTCTTTGGCCACAGAACCCCCACTGACTGCAGCTTCTGGGCTTTGTGGGGATGCTCGTGGGCCATGTGGCAAGCCTGTGCCAAAATGAAGCCTTCAGAATAGGTTTGATATGCTTTTGCAAAGAGCATACAATAGGTATAAAGGAGAAGAAAGACTCAAGAGAAGAAGTACAGATTGGAGGATGAATGGAGAATTATAGAGTAGTGGAGTCAAGTCTTTTGTGACTTTATCTTTTGTATTACAAGCACCATGTATTGTTACATCTAGTTCCAGCATCCTTCTATCATAAAAGCTGCTACCGCAGGGGAAAATTGAATCTATTTTTATGACAAAGCTGCTATAAAGATTAAGCATTAAGATAAAAAAATGTATCAAGGATTTGAATTTACCCAACTGGATTGAAGTGAGGATGAAGCGTTCACAAGAGCCTTGCAAAAGACCTGTATTTAAGGTCTAAGAAGAGAAGATTGTAGCTGTTCCTAGGGAAAATCTTAAACCAGTGCAGTATTTAAATGGATGGAATGATGAATACTACTTTTACTTCAACTTGAGCATGGTTAACTCCAACGTGTTTAACTTTTAAAGTACAGAAAACTAAACAAACCATACCAGTCAACGGTTTGCCAGCAGAAAAAGTACACAAAACCTGAACTAATCTGGCTAGTAAATATGAACATTTGCTATAAATATTTAATGTGTGTTTTTTCATACAAAAAATGTAGCTTTACTTTTAAGAGCTTAGGTTTCTTAGTCACAAATCGGGACAGTAGTAATTCAGGGGTCTCCAAATCCGATCCAGGAAGGCCAGGACCTTACACACTTTTGGTCAACCAACACACCTGTTGCACAAATAAAGGCATGATTGTCTAAAGTTAGAGTAGTATGCATACTATAGCAGGGTTGAAACTAAAATGTGCTGTCAATGGAACATCACGTTAATTCTGTAACATACACTACAAATTTTGACATATGAAACACCAATCACCTCTGTCTGTTTCTCTCAACTAAGGCTGCTGCTATTTCAGTTCATACAGAGGTCACCTCACGCCTGCACTTCTGAAAAAGTGTGTTTCATGGATTGAACACTGAACAAATTGCAGCTTGTTTAAAATGCTCCTGCTCATGTCCTAACTCAGGCTCCACGTATTGAGCGCATCACTCCAGTTACCAAACACCTGCACTGGTTCCCTGTTAAACAACGGCCTCAATTAAAAAAACTTCTCTTCTCTTTTAAGGCCCTAAACAGCTTGGCACCAACCTACCCAAGAGATCTTCTACCCTCCGTACCCTCACATGCACACTCCGGTCTAGTTCTTGACTATGATCTTCCAACACCTTCTAATGCTGTGTTCAGACAGGGAGTTGGTTATCGTGCAAACCATTGCTGAATCAATGCAACAGAAGATGAATTCAAACGTGCATTGAAATAAGAGAAAAATCGCAAGTGCTGCATTGGATAAATGACATGAATGCTGGCGGAGGAGCTTCCAGTAGGCTTCTTGTCAAGGAAACATTGTGGAGTTGAGAGAAAATCTGCTAATTATATTCTCTGAAGGAAAAAAAAAAATGGAGGATATGCCGGCTGTTTACAAACTACAGGCTTCTATTTTACCAGCAGAGCTCCAGTCAATCTCCCTCGTTAAGTAAGTCTTTTATCTTGTCTGTTTATTCATTTGTTAGTTTTTCCAATAAATTTCTGTTTAGAGAGGCATATCCTCAATAGCGGAATTTTTTATTCTCTTAACTTGTCTCTTTCTTAACTGGTTGGTGCCAGCAAATAAAATGAATTATAATTATTATTTTTGGTTGATATTGGACCTAACCAGCATCTAATAAATCATATGCCCAGAATGCTATGCTAATTATAGTATGCCATTTATTACAGTATTGTTTAGTGCAGCAAACCCAGATAGATGAGTATTGGCTAGTCTTGAGATGACAAGTGATTTTATCCAGTCATAAAAACATGAGTTAGCCTTAACTCTTTTCCCAGACAGTATTGGAATGCTAAATGATAGCGTGTCCATTTTATCAAGGAACAAAACTTTATCTTTTTAGCTGAAAGAGAAAATATGTCTGTATACACAGAGCGAGGAGAGAACTTTCTCTAAAATAAATCATTCTATTTCTCTGTCCATTCGCACGCCATGTAGCAATGAGAAAAGGTCTTCTCCCACAAAAATGGAAATAACACATGCATGAAACACATCGCAACATCACGGTCTTCCTGTCGGACGCGAGTGTTCCTGGAGAAGGAGAGCATAAAATTATGGATTACATCAGGAGACAGCGACCTCAGCCGAATCACGACCCAAACACGATTCACAGCCAATGTATGCAGGAGGGGAATCTACAACTCAAACCATAAAGGGCCAATATTATTGAAACAAAACTTTTGGAAGGTGTTAGGATATCAATGTTGAATACAAAACTAAATCAGAGTGGTTTAATTTCATTGAGTCTTTTCTGTAAAACTTGTAAAAAACTAAATTGGTTTCTAATCACAAGCTGTTTTCTAAAGAGTGCAACCTTCTCTCATAAAACAGTTTCATTGCCCTGAATATTGATTGACAGTTGCATTTTTACATACCCCCGTCAGTTTCGGTTTACAGGGTTCTCGAATCTGCCATTATCTTCTTGTGCAAAGGACAAACATCATTTTCTCTGTTTCAGGACGGGTTCTACATGTATGGAGGAGTTATGCTGCTGCTCCACTGGCTCATAATTTCACTCCTCACTATTCCTCATAATATCACTGACAATAAAGGCAGCAGTAGGAGACGTGAAATCACAGTGAATTTACATCAGCAGCAGCCCGCCCCTTAAAACAGCATGAATCGTTGACACCCCCAAATTGGGAGTTTTTAACTCAAGGAATCTGGATCTTTTTAAAACTAAAATGTCAAAAGAGCCAGAAGATCAATATCACCTCTTAATAAATTCTAATAATATTTGCCCTTTAAGATTACATCTAAACTCCAACACCTGACTCTAGCTAAAGAAAATTACATTATTGTAGACTTCAATGAGGTCTTCAAATCACCAGCCATGCGTCAACAAGCCATGCAGGAGTTGTGACAGGTGAATAAATAGCTGCTGTGAACTGATTCTCACGTTCTCGTAAATAGGGAAGATCCAGAGGGAAACACCGGCAGTCCACTTCACAAAGAACTGGAAGCTTTACAGCTGAAGTTGCAGTTTCACATTTCAGGAACACAGCTATAGAAATATAACAAACATCTCCCATGGAATCTTTTAAAGGCTTTCTGTTTCACATTAAATATCACAATGCTTACTGTTTACATTGTCTTATTCAGTTAATTTTCTTACATTGTCTTATTCATGTTCGGTTAATTAACTTCCACTGTTTTGAGAAATGCATAAGAAATTTGTGTTTTTATTCCCTTAAAACTTCTAAACTTTATTTGATTGTCTGATGTGTGCAGAAATGCAATTGTGTGCATGCATGAGCAAATTGTTCCCAAAAGGAAAATGCAAAATCAAAATGCAATGCATGCTCGTAATTTGTTTTTGCGTTTTTCGATTTGAACAAAGAATAAAACAATGAAAAAAAGTCATTCTCGTTTTGTAAAAAAAAAAAGGAAAACAAATGTGCTTTTAGCTTTTTTGTTTTCGTTATTAAACTGAAAAATAAATGAACAAACAGAAGAACAAAATGAACAAACTTTTCATGTTTCTCGACACCTCAGGGCCATTTTAAGGTTACCTGTAGTTCATTTATTAAATGCTGCATCTTTAAGTGCACATGATGGCATTTAGCACTTTTTAAAATATCAAGAACATAAAAATTTGCCATATTTAATTATTATCCGAGTGAGAATCAGAAAACGAGCTGTAATCCCTTTAACAAACTGAAAGCAGCCAGTAAAGCACACATAATTTTAAACCTCCTTTCATCCTGAAGCCACATATTCCTCTAATCAACAACCCAGACACTTATCTAAGTTAGGATCCCCACGAGTCCAAAGATTACAATGAATTTTAATGTACTCTTTGCAACAGCTTTGATGAGGGCTGAATATCTTAAATGAAAGAGAGATGGAACTCCACATATATATGTTGCGTCTCTAGGGTTGAACACATTAACACGTGTAAATTGGCCTCAACAGCATGGCACTTTTTGATCTAAAGGCTTTTAGAGGAACCAAGGCAACGGTCTCCATCTTGTCTTTCAATTCAGCACAAATCACAGTTTTCTACCTCGTCCGACCTCCGTGTACTTTTTCTATAGATGTGCAATAAAAATTAAATGAAGAAAAAAGCCTCTCCATCCATTTCCCTCAAGGTCTTTCTCTGAGAGGCTGCGTGAAGCTTTTCCAGCTATTACTGCAAACAAGATAATCCTCGCCATCTATTATACTGTGTAAATGTGCTGCTGGAACAATAAGTTGGTTTTGAACTCAAACCACTTTAGCGCCGCACTTTCAGAAAACTTTTCAAATCTCTGCCGCCAACAAACTCGCCATTATGCTTGATGTTGTTTGCCGATGTGAGTTCTATTATTTCAGGACACAAAAGGAATAGAGAAAGGGAAACGGCTGCAAAACAGAAAGATAATGGTGTTCGCTTTGATTGGTTCTTTGGAACACAGGCGGACCGAGGATCAATTCACTTTTTGAAAAGAGGAGAAGGCTGTTTACAACTAAGGACCTGCAGCAATATGAAAATGAAATCAATAATCCCACTGTGAAGAATGGATGGAGGCTCGATGCGTCTGGGCTTATAGGAGAGAAGCAGAAGAAATAATAATTTTAATCTTCGTGCCACTCAAGTTTGAATTTTTAGACCGTTTAACTCCGGGTTTGTTTGTTTACAGTCAATAGTTTGCACTTTATTCTTTCAGAAACATTTCAAGCTACCATAGTGTGTGAAAAAAGTATTTTACCCTCAAGTTATACAATTAAAAGTCAACAACACATATTAAAGTTAAATGCATTGCCAAGGAAACCAAAAGATGGACTCAAATGCAGGTGATGGTTGTTCAACCCTGTAACAGACAGATGGAGAGCACTGGATCAAAGTCAGGATTGCATTGGATTGCACAGACAGAAATCTCAATGAGTGATAACCTTGGTAGTTGAGGATCAGAACAGGAGGATCTCAATGACAAGTCCACAAAAAACAGCAAACTAGACTAAACTGAACAAAACATGAATCAAATGTTACAATATGCACTGATGCGAGATTGAGAGAGCTAGAAGTATTTTAAGGAGACAGTGTATTAGTCAAAAACAAGAGGTGCAGTTTGCATCAAGGAAACTAGTTTTGAGGATCTCAATCAAATTCAAATCAGATTCCTCACAGTTATTTGCTCTTATAAAAGGGGAAATATAATTTAAAAATTGTCAAAAAGAACATGTTTTACTGTATATTAAATTCTTACATCAATGTAGTAACAATATGGACAATACGGAGTAGATCACGATAAGTTTGTTTGTTGTTGTCTGTTGAAGTCAAAAAGAACTCAAAAGCAAAAGAACTGTGTATGTCAGAAATGTTCTGCCAAAAATATAGGATTTTGCTGTATAGGAATCTGGCTTTGAGTATAAAAGCTCAAAAGGGTTATAACTTCTAACTTTTATGGAATTAAGGAGCTTTTAAGTTTTACTGACAAGTTTGTCTTAAAAGTTGATGCCGTGCCTACAACTGATGTTTCTTCTTTGATGCTTTCACTTTTAGTAGTTTGGTATGGAAAGTTAGAAATATTTAAAGAATCCTGAAGCAGTGGTTTGATTGGTTAAACTTGTATGGTTTTCCGGTGGTAGCGAAGGTCACATTTATTTTCATTCCACCCGGAACCAACATGGAGGTGTACGATCGAGAACATCGAATATCTAGTCTCAGCCTCAGTCTGCAAACGTTCTCAATTCCCTGCGATTTACTCAGAAGGGGGACGGAGAAACATGCGCCAGCGTTGTTTTGGTCCAGTATCTCTCATCTTCTGTGCTTTTTTTATATGACTAACTAGTTGCATGTTGGTCAGGTTTTTTTTGGTAACATTTCCGCGCCCCGAAACATGAAGCTATGCAAAACGGCATGGGATTGGTTGTTTGCCATGTCAGTCAAACGACCTCATGGACGGGTCATGACCCAAAAAAAAAAAGCTGCCAGTAACTTTGTTTTTATTTGGGTTTGATGTCTATTAAAACAAAAAACCTTTTTAATTTTAATAAAATCTTTACTATTGTAATCAGTTTTGTTATGACCAGTTGGTGTTGATGTTAAAATAATATATCTGTAAGTCAACAAAATGTCTAAAAAAAACCCTCTTAAGAGTGCAAGACTTTCTTAAACCTGAATTTCACATGAGGCACAAATACAAAAATACGTCTTCAGCGTTTTTTTTCTTCTCCAATTTATCATAAAGAATCATGTCAATGACACTGAACACACTCTAAATTGGCCCTTTTAGAGTATCTTCAAACTAGAAGAAATCATTGACCAATGAAAGAGAAAATACAGCTCCTATCTAAGTCTTGTTACAGACATACATTCACATTTATAGCATGTCAGCTGAAGGGTTTCTATATGCTCTGAACCATCTGTTACTAGAGAACGCATTGACCTGAACCGTCACATGCACATCAACAACACACAGGACATTAGCCCATGCACAGGCGGCGATGCTGATGTCAGAACTGGGGCTTATGGGGCAAATTTAGTGCTGGGAGAAACCACATTAAAAGTTTCTGGCAGCTCTCAGAAAGTTTAGTCTTGACAAGAGCGCTTGCCGGCCCAGAGCATCAATCTCTCCTTTTCTTTTCCCCCTATCCTGCTTTCTCCTCCATCTTAGTGTTTTTATCTCTTCTCCATCGCTCCTTCAGCAAGCAGTCCTGAGCATTCTTCCACTCTTCTGGATTAAATGCAACTGAGCTCAAGCCATCAATCATTATCAAAGTCTAGACATCCTGGCCATAAATGAGGGGAAGACCTCAGTGCAGGATGGAGGAATCAGCCAATCGTGGAGTCATTATCCCAGACGAGAGCGAGAGAAGCATGGATGCCCTCACAGATGGAGAGAGCGGGGGATTCGTTCCTCTCCTCATCATTCCAGGGCAAGCACCTTCCCTAAGTGAAGAGTGTCAAGTGCAAGAGAGAGTTTCTCTAATAAGGGCGTGAGGAGCAAACAGGGAATCCTCTGATGAATAGAGCAGAAGTTGATATGGGCTTAAAATAGGGGTGTTATGAACTCGATTTTTTGAAATATAGTCTGGCATGAACTGATTGAATGAAATGGAAAGTTATTACTGTAAAAGGATTTTCTTATGCAAACTCAACATTTTACCATCTTTAGTTGTGTTTCCTTATCAAACATACACGTTCACACATATTAACAAATACATTATAATGTTATTTTCCTTTTCTAGGACTTGAGGAACATATCCCTGCTCAATGGGACATTGCAAAAGTAGTCCTCTGTCAGAGAGTTAAAAACAAAACACTAGTAGACCAGAACCAGACCAGACAAGAATTTTTCAGGGGTTGCCACAGAGGAATGAACCAACCGACCCAGCCGAGGCTCGAACCAGTGACCTTCTTGCTGTGAAACAACCGTGCTACCCCCTACCCCGCCGTGATGCAACCAGACCAAAACAATACGTTCATTTGATAGTTGCACTTTGCTATGGCTGGTTTTATAAACAAACCAAAATTTGATCGAAGCATTATCCAGAAGATTGTTTTGAAAAAGGCCACTTCTTTGACCGTTCTTAGCACTGATGCAGAAGTCAGAGCAGTAAAAACAGTAAAAACATTTTTATACATTTTTACTATGGAAGTTGACTACACCAAGAACGTCTTAATTACATAATTACATAACTTCCAAAGGAGGTTTTAACACAGTCAAGGCCCTAGCACATTTCAACACTTTTTTTTCTCAAAACAATAATATTATTTGAAGTAATCGAGTATTATTTAAAATAATCGCCTCTCAATGATCACTTTTACATCAACTGTATAGTTTTTGTGGAAAAAATGTGCATCATTTATTTTTTCCGCTCCAAGGTAAAAAAAAACATTAGGTGTTGATTTTCATTGCGGCGACTACAAATCAACACATCTGACCAAACACAATGCAGCTTGATTCCATGTCGCTCAAAACATTCAACATCGCAGATCAATAGATCTTCATTGTGGCTGGGAAAAGCATTCTAGTCATTTACATTTTGTAACTATTTGACACATGATGTAGGCTAGCATTTGCAGGATTAAAAATGAAGGTGAGTAAAACAAAAAGTGAAGAACTTTGTGGTTATAACTGCTCCTGTGTGCTTGTGAATGAAACAACTGAACGCCTCAGGCACACAGCCAGATGAGTTCTGAGTCAATCGGGTCTCCGAAGCTCCTCTGCCTCTTCAGACACTGTGCTAGATGTGCAAGGGCCTTTACAAGCTACATTTTGCAGAATACAACCATTTGAGATGATTCAAATCCTGCCCTTTTTCATGATTATTAAGGGTGCAGTGATAGTCTAGAGGGGTCAAATATTTATTCAAAATTAAAAAAATGTTTTATTACAAGTAGACTTTACTGCAACAGTCATTATTGCTTTTCCTGTATGTATTGATTTGTTGAAAGCAACTTAAAAGTAATATAGAGTCAAGAAACCCATTACATTTCTACGAAAATAAACTTGTAGTGTAACGGATTACTTTTTAACTGCAGTGATGAGTATGGAATAAACTCCATTCCGGTTTTCAAGTAACTTGCACATGCTCATAAGACATTCAGTAACACTGCACCCGTCTATCTCAAAGATTTGCTCACTATCTACACTAAAACATACCACCTGCACTCTATTGGCAACCTCTCTCTTGCACCCTCTCGGCCCGAAACCAGTCATGTGGACGAGAGCATTAAACTAGTCAGCTCCATCCTTCTGAAACAAGCTTCTCCTGAGATTCGTACCAGCAAAAAAACGCCAGACTTTGAAGACACAACTAAAAACGTTGCTGTTCCATCAGACATTTCCAGACTGAGGCTTCTCAAGCCATTCATTTCTCTCTGCTCATCTTGTCCTTTGGTGAGCTGTTTTTAATGTATGCTGTGTCCCTGTTGTTCATTGTTTTATTGCTTTGCATGTATAAGAAGTGTGCCAGGAAAGGCGGCATCAAATAAAATTAATACTATTATTATTATTGTCATTAATGTATAGGATTTGCTGACGGATAATGTAAAACAAATAAAAATCCTCAAGTGTTTGTCTGCATTATAAAACCACATGCATTCATGTTAAGTATCACTACCAGTGGATGTTTAATTGCTGAGCCTAATTAAATAGAACCCAATTATAACAAGGTTGACTGCGTTTATATTCACACCTCTTTGAGGCAGCGACTGTTTTAGAGCATACTGACAGGTAACACCAATGTAGTGCTAAAAAAACCAATCGAGAGGTGACTCACTTGAGCAAATGTTACTGTAAAATGCAAACTGACAGTTCTATTGTTTAAAAGGATCACATGCTCATGAAGGAAAAGCCTCCTTTGTTCCACACCGACCTCATATTGATAATTCACCTGCCATTCGATAGCCAAGCTGTGCACAGTTATGGTTTTCTTTTTGAAACACCCTGTATAATAATAATGGCTTTTATTGTTTGGGTTTTTCTAAACACTTAAGGACGCCTTACAATAAAACATGGGTTAAAAGATAAAACACATAAAATACAAAGAAGAGAACAGACCAGTATCAGAAAGTGCCCTTAACAAAATTTTCCAAAATGTTTGCTAATGATTCAAATCAGAACTTATTTTGAACCTTCTCATCATTAAAGATCTATAAACAAACTATCTAAACACCAATACAAAATACAAAACATTATAACATTTTAGCTGAGGTTATTATGGGGTTTATTTCTATTTAAAATTATGCTTGTTTGTGTATTTTTGATGTGCTTTAATCGGAGACTAAATAAAAAAAAATGAAAAAGTCATCAACTGGTGTCATGTGATGATCTGTTGAGTGGTTTGTGCGGTACTACAACAAGCCACTACAACAAAGCAAAAATTGTCTAAGAGGCAGTCAAAACTGTTAATGCACAGCAGTGACCAGCACACCAGAGAAAAAAGTCATTAAGGGAGGATGAAGGAGGTGAGGAGGACATGATGGAGGGTGAGAGGGAGACCCAGACTGCAGGTTGAGTTCAAAGTATGCTTGTTCCAATCAGCAGTTTTGTTTCCAATTGGACCATGATCATTTCAATTTGAACACTTCCCAATCCTGATATTTACCAATTCGATCCCTTTTTGCTCCTGATAAAATTCTGATCTTCCCTGATTAGATAACATTTAGCAATGCATTAAGAATAACAGAGGGCTATAACTCAGTGGAGTTGTCCCTGGTTTCTTTTTATTATCCGTTTATGGACATGGACAAACCTATTTTTTTATTGCATAATTGAATAAAAAAAAATCTTGTCAACACTGGTGCACCCCAAAATACATAAAAAATGTAGCTAAAATAAGAATAGTGCATTTTTCGCCATCATTCAATAGCAAATCTCTTTGTCACTGTCTTGTGACGAGTTGTTTTGCTCTGTAAATAAATAAAACAAATTACAAACATTTTTTTTTATCAAAATTTACATACAAAATGGTCTGTACTGTTTTAAAAAAGTTGGGTCTTCAGTTGGGTGTGGCGATAAATTTTTCTCAAATCAGTCGATAACGATAATTATCTCGATAAGGTAAAAATGTTTATTTCAACATAAAAGTAAAACTTGCATCAACTTAATCATTAACTGTAGCTTTCAACTATTTTTCATTGTCAAAAAAGGCAATTATTTTATAAACAAGAACAGTTTAAGTATAACCAAATCCTCTACAATTACAAGAAAATATTTAGAGATGGAATCAGACAAATTGTTGCTAAAAGGTATTATTAACCAGTGAAAATAGCACAAATATCTTTCACAAAAATGTGAGAGAGCTATATCTGCCCTCAATAAAATGGGCTGTTGTGATAAACTTACAAAAAAACTATGTTTAGACTATAATTAAAGCTCTTTTAGAAGATTTCAGCCTCAGAGTGGTCGATATACAGAGTAGTTTCATTGTTAAGCATTGCTGCTATTGCTTTGACCAGTGCCCTCTGCAGTGTCACCAATCTGTGTATCAATTATGCTAGTTTCCCCTTCGGCAGTGAGGTGAGCGTGTGTCTTCATAGGATAAAAGAAGAAGTCGGTCAACATGTTAAACCAATCAGAAGCAAAGTCATCCTGCCCATTATGTAATGAAATATGAGTTTAGGACATTGGCACACAGAGAAAAGTTCTATTATGAACACACATACATGATGTAATAAAATGTTGTTAATAATAAAAATGTTTTCATTATTCAGCATATTCAGATTGATTATTGCAAAATGATAGACTGACAACCAGTTACATACTGAGCCTTAAATCTTTAACCAAATAATATCAAGTGTTTTAGATGAGTAGTTTCTTTAACAGAAACCCAGAACTGTTTCTCTGACCTCCTCTGACCCTGCTGGAACAGCACTCTCCTGGTAAAGTGACTAAAGCATGGACCAGAGAACCAACTGAAGATTGTGTAAAAGAAGGACGGAGGCGGTTGATGTTCCAGAGGTGAAAGAAGCCCGATCAGGAAACAGAATCTATACAAGTTTCAAGAGAAGAATTCACATCTACTTTCCCATGTCAACCTAAAAATCAAGATACAAAAACAAATGAAGCACAGAGACATTGTAGACCATAATAACAATGTTTTATTACCCAAACAAACACAATTGATCTGGTCCTTGTGTTTCGCACCTTCTGCAGCAGCGGATATTCTCCACTGAACACTGTCCCAGCATGCAGAGTGTCTGCTCACAAAATGGCTTGATCAAACAGTACTAAAGAAACCTTTTTTTTGAAATCACATTTCAATTCCCAGCAGAGAAAAGGAGCTAGCCCAATAACAAGGACGTTTTCAAACTTCTTTTGAGACACATTGCTATAAAGTACTGGCAATTAAGCGGAGTTCAACTCAAGACGACACTTGCATTCAACAGATACAATGCAGCACGGATGAGAAGAGGTGAAGGGGAATAGGATGCGAGAGCGATAACCCACCAGCAGCGGCACGCGGCAAGCAACACTCACATCCTGCGACATGAAACGGTTGCCATAGCAGTGAGTCTCACACACTCCTTGAGAGCAGAGAGCCAGCAAACATCCTCTCTTTCTTTGTGCTGGGTTCAGATGGAGAGGAGCCATTATACTAAATATGAAAACGGAATATAAAAAGTAAACCCCATAAAAAGCAAAGGAGCGATTTGCAGACTGCGCTTGAGCATTAGTGCCAGGGAATAAAAACACTAAAGACATTTTATACAATAAACAAGCAACCGAAAAAAAAATTTCCTTCATGTAAAACACTTTGAAATGCACCCATTGACCAGCTGATGACCGAAATCAGACGCTGTTGCCTCACTAGTTACAATGGAGCAGTGCATCTTCAATATGAGCAACAATATGGCTCATAGTTTAGATCACAAAGAAACGAATGCAAATGTGATCAAAAAGTGTCTGTTCTTAGGTCCACTAAAATACACAGCCTTGCGCATGTGTGTAATTTATCACATATCTTTGTAAAAATACTGTGAAAGATTTTCTTATGTTTGTTTTTGCCACCAGAAAACAAAAACTATGTTAATGGAAGGCATACAAAGTTGAAAGAATTTGTCTTGCATAAAGAGCAAACACCTTTGGAAGGTGTTTTGGAAGTAAACCAGATAATCAACTGTTTAAACACAGTTGTGTCTGAATTATTTAAGGATTTCTGCAGGTTACATCATTTGTTTGATTAGTTGATGCGCTCTTTTTTAGTTATTGCTTTACCCTGTTATCACTGTACTTATTGTCATTTTTCTTCCTAACTTTAAATACAACTCTGTTTATGTTTTTGCCCGTTTGATCTGTAGAATTTATGTTTAATGTTAAGCTTGTTGTACTGGAGTACTCCATTGTACCTCAACAATTGTGCACAGACACACACAAACACACTCTGAAAGTAATTCTAAAATTAACTGCAGTCTGTTTGTAAAATTTGGCTTTCTTTGTTAGAAGATTAAGAATGCTAATTGTTTTAGCACAAGTCTATGGAATTTTATATTCAACTATTTAGCTTCTTGACTAGCAGTGTTTCACAGTAAATAAAAAAATGGCAAAATATATTCATAAATTCTTTTACTCACAGCTGAATAAAAAATCATGTACACTTTTCAGAGAGTTGAACATAGTAAGGATAAACTAAAACAACTTATAAAATAAATAAAGGAAGATAATGATGTCACTAAGCCGAGTCTTACTCATGCGTTTGTGCTGCTTCACTGAAGCAGCAGCTGTTGATTGGCTGCAGATCCCAAAACGGGTAAATTCGATTGGTTACGCAAAAGCAAGAAAAGTGTGCTAAAACATTGTATAACTGTGACAGAGCAGTCTCTTTCTGCCACAAATTAACTACAAATTAATTAGTAGCACCGAGACTTAATTGATTAATGAGCTTTAAACAGTATAGACAGAAAGGATTTGGCTATCACGCAGTGTTTTTCTTTTGTTAATTTTGTATATAACTTAATTTTGGTCATGGTTTTTTTTTTATTTTGATGTACATAAGCGGGTGGCACTATTAAAGTGCTTAACTGGATTTGCTTGTGTGGCTCGTCCTTCGGTCCTGTCTCAGTAGGAATAGCCTTACTAAGCTTTTAGTGCACTTATTTTAGTGCCAAATATTTTTATTATGAATGAACATTTATTGATAATTTCATTCACACACTGGTATAATGACATGAATTACTTTTCGGGGGGCATTTAAAAAAGTACAAAGTGTTTGTGTAGAAAAAAATGGAACAGAAAAAAAACTTCAGACAATCCCAAGCTGATTAAATAGAGTTCAGTTTGATTGTTGAGACACCTCTGAAACAATCTCATCCGATGAAATACTAGTTCAGAACACTATATATATATACAATATAATATTACAATAGCAACAATCGACTCATCCCAGCATTACTGTTTAGACTCACAGTGCTGAATAATATTATTTAAGCACAGCTCCATTTTATCTCTTGCCCATGTAGGGACTATTTGAGTCAACAGGAGAAAAAGAATGTTGGCGAGGGTTCAATTTGATGCAAATGTGCTGCACTGCTATGCAGATGCCAGTGAACATTAATGTTTATATTTCTACCCCAATTCACTTGCAGTTCATGTAAACAACATATTTAATCAGTTTTTGTCTCTCTAATAAAATAAATCTGATTTATATTAATGAGTTCGCAGTTACAAGGTCGTGGATTATACATTTTTTGAAACAAACACTTCTTACCTTCTTAGCTGCACTGATGCACTGCATGTACGCCTTAGCCAAATCTGAGCATTGTAGCGTCTGTGAGCTGTTCTCTCGATAGCAGTTCAGGATCTGAGCTTGCAGATTCAGACACACTGGTTCCATGTTACGAGGCCTGTGGGTAAAGTTCAGCGAGAAGGAAGCATCAGAACATGTAACTGCATCTGCAGAGAAATGCTCATGCAAAAAATCCTGGCAGGATTGTGTGTGCAGAGACACTAAATATTTTATATGAACATATATAAAATGTATATTTTATATATACATTTGAACCAACTAACCCAATCAAAAACACACACAACTCTAAACAAACCCAAGCCAAACACATTAAAAATAACAAAAAACTAAAATTGTAATAAACCAAAACAATTGGCAACAACTACAAAAACAAATCTGATCTACAAAAACTCAAAAAACAAACCAATCCAAATAAAGCAAACAGAAAAAATAAATGCACAAAAAGCCAAACATCAAACCTATCCAAATGAACCAACTTAAACAGCACTGTAAAATCAAACTGACTAAACACACAAGCGACTACTTGAAAATTAATGATAGCAGCTGATTATAACTTTCAGTTCTTACAGAGACCATAAAACATAAAATGTCTGAATAAAAAGTCTGCCTAATGTCTAAGTAAAAGTAAAACCGCTTTATATTACACTTTCAGCTCTGTCTGACAATAAGATGTTAATTAGATAAATATATGTGTATGTATGTATGTGTATATATATATATATATATATATATATATATATTATATATATATATAAATATATATATTCTATATATATATATATCTATATATATATATATTCTCTATTATACATCTATATATATATACATATATATATATATATATATATATATATATATATATATATATACACATACATACATACACATATATTTATCTAATTAACATTTTAAAGCTTGGATTTATCTACTTACACAGGTTCACCGCTTCAATGGCTTGCATCCAATGTATATCAGTTAAAACATAATTTAAGAAGTGTGATTTGATCTGGCCAGGTGTCACCCAAAACTTCACCGGACTGATCAAACATAGTGAACGCAAGCAGCATTCACAGGAACTGTAGCTTTCAGGCAATCAGCTGACATCCTGTGCAACTGAAAGACGATTTAGAGGCCCAATCTAGCTTAGGTTTCACTTGCAACTTCAATTAAATGATCAATGATTGCTATCATATGACGCAGAGTAGAGATACGCCAAAGCGACGATCCCTTTTCAAGCAGGGTTGTAGTCTTATCTTTTGAAGTTGATTGAAAGAGGGGTGAAAAGAAATAAACTTCTATCAATGGAACATCTGTTAGACTTTAAAGGACCATCACATATCAGATCCTGTATTTTTAATCAGCTGCGGAAACAATTTTTAGTTTTAATTAGCCTGCAAAAGGAAGAACATCTACAGTAGTGGCATTCTTTACTCTGGAAGATAAGAAAATCTCCTTTCATTTAAAATAAACTGCCTTCATTGGGACGCTTCTGATAGGACAGAAGGTTTAATAAAGAAGTCTGGAGCAGAAAATTGGCTTGCTCGAACCCAAGCTAAATGGAATTGTATCAAATTGAAGCTGAGGTCTTTAATAAAAATATTAGCTGAGCTCCTTACAAGCATGAGCGTGCGCGGCTCAGGCATCCTTTGAAGAGTATGAGCAGTTCCTGTTTAAGGGACGCTCGTTTCCTCATTTCACATCTGTAAATAAATAACACAGGACTCAAAGATTAAATGTTAATTAGCAGAAATTCGTCTATTATTTGTAATCTCCTTAACGGAGCAGAGAGCTACAGAACAAAGCACGACTTCTGAAACCTTTCCGAGGCGGAAATGTACAAAGCTGGATTGAAAAAT
Organism: Danionella dracula; assembly: GCA_900490495.1. Classification (NCBI taxonomy): domain Eukaryota; kingdom Metazoa; phylum Chordata; class Actinopteri; order Cypriniformes; family Danionidae; genus Danionella; species Danionella dracula. The sequence continues at coordinate 24,118,971 of UELW01000112.1, read as the reverse complement.
ATGGAAATGGAATGCAAACTACAAAAGATTAAATTAGCTTAAAACACAGCCTGGGTGTTGGAGCATGTGCTCGTAACTTGAAGAGACAAGCTCATTATTCTGATGCTAAGGAGCCACGCGCTAGCTGAAAATTGCTAGATACCAAACACAGGAAAGGTTTAGTGTTCGTTCGCTCGCTCGTTAATTATTTCCAATCAGCTCTTGCTGATAAGAGAAAACAGGACTTTGGAATTACTGCACTACAGAAATCTCCACAAGCCGTGACTGCCACTCGGATTACTGTCTGAATGCTTGAGAAAGCAAGATAAACAAATAATGGTGAGGGGACAACACAAAACACAAAATCAAACTTGATACAACACGTAGGCTATGAGGCTTTATCAGCTCAGAGCTCAGCTCGACATGTTTTCCGAACGGAGGGTCTAAAATTAACTAGATTAGAAGCAGCAAAGCCTTGACCTCGCTGGAACTCAGCTGGCAGATGAGAACCTCTTCTTATCTTGCTCGCACTCTGACAGCTTTTCAATTGACTGAACACGGGTTTCCTCCAGGCCAATCTCACCTGAAGGGCCCGGCGCCTTTTTTTTCACACCGATGGGCCCCACTTAAACCTGACAGGGGAAGAGAGCAGGACTGAAGGAAGAAGAATAAAGATAGAGAGAGAGTGTGCGAGTGAGAGAGAGTGGGGGGAGAAGAGAGAGACAAATAGAAGAGAGAGATGGGAAAGGAGAGACAGAAGAGAGACAGAAAATAGAGGAGAAATACAGACAGGGGAGAGAAGCAAGAAAAGATGGTGAGAGAGAAAAGAGATAGGAGAGAGAGAAAAAGAGAGACAGGTTGAGAGATACAGAGAGGGGTGAGATGCCAGAGAGAGAGAGAGGAGTGAAAGAGAAGAGAGATGGGGAGAGAGAAAAGAGATAGTAGAGAAAAAGAAAAGAGAAAAGAGAAGAGAGAGACAAAGTGAGGTGAGAAGCGGGAGAGAGGATTGAGAGAAATATAAGAGAGATGGGGAGAGAGAGATGAGAGAAAAAAGCGACAGAGGGTTGAGAGAATTGAGAGGCAAGAGAGAGAGAGACAGAGAGGGGTGAGAGAAGTGAGAGAGGAGTGAGAAACAGAAGAGATGGCGAGAGAAAAGAGAGACAGAAGAGAGAGGAGAGACAGAGAGGAGAGAGAAGAAAGTGACAGGAGTGAGAGAGGAGAGAGGGGAGAGGCAGAGAGAGAAAGAGGAGAGAGAGGGCTGAGAGAATCCTCGTTGAAATCTGGACCATTTTTTTAGCAGTACATGGGAGGAAGCATAGTTTGTACTTTGGCCACTGAAAAATATCTTTTAAGCATATTTATTTGCTTTAATAACTTTTAGATCTATGTTAGAAACAACACAGATGTCAAGCAAATGTAAAAACAATGAAAAAGACTAAATAAATATCGTCAAGTGAACAATAACAACAGAGTGCCATTAGATAATGGTCAACCAGATTGCGTGACATTGCTTGCATTAAAATTGGGTTGTATTTCTATTTAGGTTGCACAAGATTCATGCGCATGTTCGGTGCTGTGGCTGAGCTAAAACAAGCCTCCTGACCCAGAGTCTGGTCTTCCCACACTTCCACCCACCCCTTTAGCCAACAGCTCCTCTAATGAGGGCCTTTCCTCTGAGAGTGAAACCAACTTCCAGCACAGCATAACAACTGCTCAGCTAAGACTATATAATTGGCTGCCACGATCGTAGAGAAGTTTACTAGAAAGGGAGAACAACCACGATGCAGACCAGATTTTCATCTGTCTATTGCTTATCCTTTGTTTCAGTGTTTTAGATCTCTGTAAATACTGTTTCACTACTAGAAAAGAAAACCTTGCCTGAAGCCTTTTTCATCCAGAAATGTACTTGCTCATGCAACCCAGTTTCTTTTCCCATCCAAAATTGCTTGCTTGTTTGTTTGTTTGTCTGTTCAAAGTGAATGTAACAGCATGCATTAATGTTTGTTCCAAAAACATTTGTGAGTACTGTCAAAGCATCTTCATTGAAAGCATCCTCATTGAAAGCTACTAGGGTTATGTGTCGATAACATATTTGTGAAACTAAAATGACAACAATTTTAACAAAAAAAAAAAGAATTTTATTTGAACATGATGATGTTAAACCAACGTTGCATGAATCCGTTGGTTTTTAGAAGTTGAGTTAAAAGAATTGGAAAACATTTTTTACTATATTAATTTAGGGCTGCACAATGAATATAATCGCAAATCACTAGAACAGTTATATATGCATATACTTGTGTACTTTGGCGAGTTTAAGAATAAATTTCACCTGATTGTGACCAGCACAAAGATACTGAGAGGGTTGATCCCACTTATTTAATATTACCTCAATAATATGGTGTTAATTTAGGTTTGAAGTGACTGATGTAGCAACTTCCTCTCAAAATCTAACACAGCGCCTCTCTCTCCTTTATGTCACGCAGAAAAAATGCAAACCAGCATTTCAGAAAATAATACGCACACTGGACGAGAGGTGCCAGCTTCCCTCGGGATCAAAGTTTTTTTTTTCCCCTAAACTCCGATCGCTCTGATGATGAAGTCCTCAAAATAAATTTTATTTCTTGGCTTTAAACACAGACAATGCTCTCGTCTGAAACCAGAGGAGGTTTTCATGCTTGACTTTTTGACAGCTTGTAAAGTGGGAGTGTTGGGGTTGTTGTGTTTAAATCTGTTGCTGAAATCCAGTCTATGGTCAGTTTTGTCTTCTCTCCAATGTGCTTTCCTAATTGTATTATTGGTTTCAGCACCCGATTGTTTTCCACTCCATCTAGTGCTCATTGGGATCATCATCCTACCACTAGAGTTCTCACCAATGTCACTTCCTGTTAAATGGATCCTCTTTCACTCATTCTCCATTTACAACTTTACATTTCAGTCTCCTGGACTCCTCAACTCATCTCCTGAGTAGTTACTTACCTGCTGGTTTACTTACCATCTGCATTCCTTCGACCACTCCGGGGATTTTCAAAAGTGAAATTATGCCCCTGGGCGCGTGCATATTCCACCATCCATGGGTAACACATTTGGGCATCTCTTTATATGGTTTCCTCTTTGTCACTAACACAAGACGCATTTTCAATTTGAGCCATTAGATCTACAAGCTTCCATGCTGAGACATGGGTCAGGAGAGCACCGAGCAGAGCCGGTGTCGGAGTTCTCAGTGTTGAACGATGGGGAACCTGCACGGTTTGTGACTTGAGAAGCACTTGGGGATTAAACAACGGCCTTGTCATGCTCCAGGAGCCAGGGATCTGAAGGTTGCTGGAGCCTCAAGGATTAAATGCAGGATTAAAACATCAGCTTCACGCAGGTAAAACGGAAAAAATACTTGCTTAAGATCTCTCAACTGTAACCAGAAAAAATATCAGATGGAGAGAGGAAACTCGTGATTAGAAAGAGGAAGATTTGAATGAAAATGTACTTTTAATACTCTTAAAACTTAACAAATTTTTTCTTGAAGAAACTTATAATCTTTTTAAAAATCTATCTTTTTATCCATCTATTTAAAAAATATCTACCTTCTTCCCAGCCCCACCGACAAAGAAAATAAAATCCTTGAATTTCAGAACACAAAAAACCAAGACGATTGAGTTTTTTCTTTTCCTCTGAAGTTTTTACAGTGTTTTGTGGCTTTAGCACTGGAGTCCTAATGCTTTCAAACATACTGCAATTTATTTTTTAACATGTGCGATACATAAAGTTTGCCAATATCGGTTTTAAGCAACTCTGAAAATAAAATTTTTCCATCAACGTTTTTTCTTCTTATTAGTCTTCTTTTTAGTCTTTATTTTATCAGTGGTTGGCATCCAGCTTGATAGTGCATATCGCACTTTAGTTTACATTATTTGACCACAATAGTCATGGTTAAACAATAAAACTTAACACCAGAGGTGTTTAAATAGCACAAATTTTATGACTGAAATGTACAAATGTATGACTTTTTAACCAGGAACAATGTTATACCTTTTACACAAAAAAAAGTGTCTTTTTTGTATTATTCCTAATGCAAAACATGCAAGAACACCACTGGAAATATTTTTTTTTATCAAAATATGAGAAACTGACTGTTCAGCCATGTGTCAATCTTTCAATTGCGGCCATCTGCCTCTTTGTGTCAGTGAAAAACCCTCCTTTCACAGGAAAAATTTCAGCAATAAAGCTTGCGAAAACCATTTCATGTCAATGTATTCGTCTCATTTACTCCCGAATAGAGCAAGGTCATACATATCCTAACAAAGAATCAAAAAACCTGAAGTAGTCATCTACAGATGTTCTTCTGTACTCTGATTGGTAGATGAGGCATCCCTAGGGGAGGGCTCATTACCCAAGTGCTAACTTCATTTGTATAACCTCAAAGCATCCGCCTCTGTGCCATCTTCGCACCTACGACTGGCACTCAGCAACAGCTGGCAAGAAAACCTGTGAGACTCGAGAGGGACAGGAGAAAAAACAAGCTCTCTCACACACTTGATCTGAGAGTCTGAACTCAATAGTGTGCTGCTGCACGACACGATACTGTGCACACTGAGATGGCCTTGCAAGATTATCTTTTTTAATCCCTCTTTAAATCAAGCACAAAGCATGCTGGGAGAGAATTAGTCACAAGCCATCTGCAGGTTTAACGATCAAAAACGTTGTTTGTGTTTTGTTGAACACAAAGCAATTTTAAGAAGCGTGTAGCGTATTCAGAATTATAATGACTTGAATGACTGCCCTCCTTTGGTAAAAATTAGCCATCGCATAAGATTTCCTACAGTGCTTTGTGTAGTAAGTGTGTGGATGAAAAGTCAAGCTCAACAGGGTTTCAGGAAGGATGAAAAGAAAAGAAAAGAAAAAATAACCGGAAATAGAATTATTTTTAACAAACTGCTCAAGACAGAGGAAGTGAAAGCGCTCAGCTTGGATTAAAAATAGTAACTATGGACAAAACACAAAGGCATCTACAAGTGCCATTGCAAGGGCAAATGAACTGCATAAAGCCCGATTTACTGATGCAGCAGCCCCTGAATCAGTGTATCATTCGTTCTTTTTTACTTCCAAAACAAGGATTTCCTGATTTTGAAAAAAAAAAAAAAAAAAAAGCTTTTTTTTTTGCTTTTTGTTTTTTTAGATGCTGTTATCGAAAAAAAATAGCAAAAAGAAATTACAAGCTTGTGACAATTCTTTGTTGTAATTTTTCTTTTGGAAAATATCGTGACTTGGAATCTTAATGACGTCAATGACTGTCTTTTTGCTTTGAGTGCAAGTGTGAAAATGAAGCAATGGCTATTGTAGTATATTTAAAGTGTTATTCCATGCTGGCCACACTCATGTCTCAACTCCTGAGACCTTTGAGACAAAGGGCAAAGAACAAGAAAAGACAAACATGGAACTTCACTAAAGTTATCCACTGATTCAAAGATTCTCTTTTCCTGAATCAATTGCTCTAGGTACAAGCTTTTCACTAAAAGTTGATTTTACCTTAGAGCAATTTTGCAATTTAAGTTGTATATTGTGAGACATAACTGATGTATAGGTTTATGAAATTGAATACATAAACACCTGGTGAGTAGTTTCAGTCCTTTTCACTTGAAAGTTGTGCTTTTTCTCTAAACAGGAAAAAATATATAAATAACATATAAAGATATGAATCTTTAAATATATATATATATATATATATATATACACATATACAATTAGGCGTCACGGTGGCGCAGTGGGTAGCACGGTCGTCTCACAGCAAGAAGGTCGCTGGTTCTAGGCTGGGGCAGGTGGCATTTCTGTGTGGAGTTTGTATGTTCTCCCCGTGATCGCGTGGGTTTTCTCCGGGTGCTCCGGTTTCCCCACAAGTCCAAAGACATGCAGTATAAGTGAATTGAATAAGAACGATTGCCCATAGTGTTAAAGTGTCAATGTGTGTGTGAATGTTTCCCAGCGATGGGTTGCGGCAGGGAAGGGCATCCGCTGCGTAAAACATATGCCAGAGAGTTGGTGGTTCATTCCGCTGTGGCGACCCCGAAAGGGAATAAAGCCGACATGAAGATGAATGAATGAACATATACAATTGCAATGCAATTTCTGCGGGGTCAGGTGAGGTCAGATTGTTTTGAAGAGTCTAATCAATTTTTGATTCGTCTGTTTGCCCATCATTACTGTATACAAAAAAAAGCTTAACTCTAAAATGCTCTATTTACAACAAATTTTGGGACATCCTTCTCTGATTTCTTGCTGGTTTTCCTACAAAACTTTTTAATGAAGTCATTCAAAATAATAAAGTTGTTGACAACTTCCGAATCACGCTGAGCTTTCCCAAAAGGAAATTCATGCCTTGAAACTGATCTCGAAGAACCCCCCCTCAAAAAAATTAAGTAACATCTCTCATATTACTGTCACACACTGGAATACTGGAAGCATGGTTATGCAAACCTTTCACAGAGGTAAAAATGGAGGAAGGGAAATTGGTACAGGTTACTTTCATCTGACTGCTAGAGAATACATTTATTCTCTGTGGAGTAAAGAACTGGAACCATATTTTCATCCAGGACCCTGAATGATGAACGTTCTGATAAGCCTCGAGCTTCTCTGGTGAGCTTGACTTAAACCTCTTTATTCAGTCATGGGCAGTTAATTGTACTGTGTGGGTCTAATTATTGGTTGTAATTTCTGTCAAAGCAATTTCTCTATATACACTCAAAACAGGGTCAGATAGATTTGATTCAACAGCTCCATAAACTGTTCATTAGCATCACATAGAGGGGGTTTATTATGAACGAGTCACTAAGAAGAAAACGAAAGCTCTTTTCGACTTTTCATGTGTGTCAACCTGTTGTTCGAGACCTCCAAAACCAATTAAGGAAGCTTTCAAAATCAAAATATGGGCACTTTAAAATTTCACATAAACTTAAGGGCCATTGTTAAACATTCTTTATTTTGTACTTCCCTGGGGCCTTCTCTAAGAAAGAAATGTTAATTTCTGAGAGAAACATCCCAAAAACACTAGACTTTTCACTAAGCTACTCACCCTTATGCCATGGCTTCCAGAATACAATTTCACCCAGATGCATGGGGTAAAGAGAGCCTTCATTTGTTTTTGATAACTTAATCTTTCAAATATACCAAGGCGAGCAATTGATTTTATTCCATTTAAAAACCCATCATGAAACAAAATGTCTGCTTTGGAAGTTCTGTCACTGTTCATGTTGATTTTGCATTTTAGGAGCCCTTTAAAAACGGTCATTACCAAAAAGCCAAGGTGACCAGCTCGTATGATGATGGACTGTACTACAAAAAACGACAACAGCTGGAGATTTTTTTTCACTTTATATTCCATCAAATTCTTACACAGAAGAAACAAAATCAGAGTTAGCATCCACAACAAGAAGAATTTTAATCAGTCGATGGTTCCTCGGGTGTTGTGTTTATGTTAATGAGAATCTGGCAGTCCATTCTCGCATGTTGTTCTTTCACATGATCACAAATTCATTCTGCCGTTTGCAGTGAGGGGACAGAAGCGACCCATCTCCATAGAAACCAGGCCATCTTCCTTTGAAAGCAACAGAACAAGGCTGCAGTGCCTTGCTTTTGACCCCATCATCAATTACTGACTATTTCTGGGAGTAAACTAGAGGAGCGGAGAAAGGCTTACCTTTCTGCCAACATGATCATTACTTTAATGAAACATCTTCACGGTGCTAAAAAATCCCATCTCTATTCAAGAAAGGCAAGGTTATTACGAGGCTGCTATCAGTCGGAGCAAGAAAACACTTATTTTCTGGCGTGTTAGCAAGAATATACAAATCAAACATTTCATATTGAAACCTGAATGCTTTGATGTTTTACTTTTGCATCCACTAAACAAATGTCTGCTAATTTAATCATTTGTTTCGATTTGAATTGAAACAATTTGGTTGTTACTGAATAATGAACTAATATCCAAGATCCTTAAATCAGTGATTAGTATTCTCTTACTTTATGCTGGCTTCACTTCTTGTTGCAGCAGTGTGGAACTGTTCAGCAGATGCCCTGAACCGATCTTCATTCTGGAAAAGATTTACATGTCATTAGCTCAGTGTTCGGTTGAAGTTCTGAAAATAAAACCACGAATAGCTTCTCAATCTATTTTCCCCTAAAATTGTAAATATTTTCTACTTTACTTTTTCTTTAGCAGAGATTGTGTGTTATTGTCTTAAAGGAAACACATACAGAAATGCAATCCATTGATACTTTCTTTATGACAAAGTTAAGCTGTACTGAATTTTGACCTCACAGAGGGAATTCCTTTTTACGCTGATCCACACTCGGACTTTGTGAAGCTGCTTTGAAAACAACTGGTTAAAAGGTGCTGTATAAAACCGATTGATTGATTGATTGATTGATAAAATTTGTATAAATAACATGCAAAAAAAAAAAATCTTTAGAGAATTGTCATTGAGTGAGAAAGAGGGAAGCTGATTGGTTAGTAAAGAACACCAGGCCACGCGGCTAATAAAAGGAAATAGGAAGTAAACATACCTAAATGTCAGCACCTTTTGTAAACTCTAAGTTGTGATCCACCACCAATAAAATAACAACAAAATAAAAAATTTGGATAAATGTAGTAATTTAAGAGGGGGAAAAGTATGGAAATTTGATATTGGGGGAAGGGGGGGAGGGTTACTAGAGAAAAAAAAATTAATTGGGAATAAATTGTATTTTACAATAAACTATAAAACATCAAAATCCAAATAAATAAATTCTCAAATATCTATAATCCTAAACTGAATAAAAAGCACAGTCAGCATGATGAGGTTTAGCTGGATTATAGACACACTGACCCAAACATATCCTCGGATCATCCTCTGACACATCTTCAAATCAGGGTCGTTTTACACCAGCGGCTGACGCTTAATACTGCAACACAAAACTAATCCTCAACAACAAGAGCTCATCTGCCTGGGCTCGTGAGCTTAGAACCCTAATTCTGTAAATTAAAATCATTCAAATGCTGATCTGAAGCAATAGTTGAGAACCATCTTCCTAGCTCTCTAAAGAAGCTATTTAGATCTGACCTTCATAATCTCCTCTCTTCAACCACTGACTCCAGATGGATTTCTGCTGATCAGACTCCAAATGAGAGCTTTGAGTTGAAAGATAAGGTACTGAAATGAAAAATGCCCCTCGCATGCATTAGTGCAGAACGGCCCTTCCTGTAGCATGGCTTTGATGGTTATAATCACGCAGCTGGCACCTGCTTCATCGCTCTCCTCCTTGCCTGGCACTGCCCCTCACTGACACCCTCGCCTTTCTGTCACAGATGCTGCATTTCTAATCCAATCAGCATTTTGATCTGTATTGAGCAGCTATGCTTTGCTGCAGGGTGCATTTGTTGCAAGGTTTCTTAGAGGAAGAACACTTCCTGAAACCATCCCTCGGTTTGAGCTGTAACTAGTGATGGAAGACTAAAATTTTAAAAGCTAAATCCACTCAAATCCATTTGTTATGTGTTTGTGCACTTGTGTAATTACAGTTTGTTTGTTTGTTTTTGTTTTTTTAGACACGTGGTATGGTCATGTGACCGATGAAGTAAATGTCTGGTGTCTAAAGTCACTGTTAGCCTCATTCTCTTTCTTACAAACTGATGGTTCCTGTTTGTTTAGGAATTGTAATCTTTTCAGGCAAAAGAGTAAGTAGGGCACAATTAATGTGGTTTAGTTTACTGAGAAATAAAAACAGAAATAAAAGAAAAGAAAAACGAGCATTTACAATTTATAAAACTTTAAAACAAATGTAAAACAAGTAAAAAAAAAAGAATATGAAATGGTGTTAAATAAGAATATTAAACAGCACATAACTGACTCCGAATGTATTGTGAAACTGGAGAGATTATTGCTGCAATTCAAGGTTTGAAGTCATAATACGAGTACAGAATAACATAAAACCAATTAAAAAGATAATTTTCCAATGAAAGTATTCTTGTAAATAAAATAGAAACAACCAACACACCAAAACTGTTCTATTAACTAATTGTTTCAGTTTTTGTGCTTTTGTGTGTACATTTCTATTTGGAGGGGGGGGGGGTTGTTTTGTGTTTATTTCAGTTATGCTTTCATTTTATACTGTTTTTGTTTTCGGATTAGTTTGTTCCTGCTCTGTTTTGTGTTGATTTTAGCTTTGTTTTTATTATGTTCTATTTTTGTAAAATTTTTGTCTGTTCTTTTTTATTTGGTTTATTTTGGTTTTTGATTTTTGTGCTTTTTTGTGTTGATTTAGTTTTTTTTTTTCATGTGGATTTCGATTTTGTCTGTTTTTTTAGGTTTTAGGTTTCGTATTTACATTATGTTCATTGTTTTGTTTTGCTTTCTGTTTCACTTGGTATTTTGTTTTGTTTGTTTTTGCCTTTTGTGCCTTATTTTGTGTTGATTTCAGTATTTTTTCTATAATGTACTATTTTTTTTGCCTGTTTGTTTTGTGTTTCATTTTGTGTATACATTTTGTTAGCTGTTTTCTTTTGTCTTTTGTTTTGATTTCGTTTTGGGCTTCAGATTTATTTTTTAGCTTCTGTTTTGAATTGAATTTTATTTTTTGTGTTGTGTTGAATTGCATTGTAACAAATTGAGTTTTGCTTGCTTTAATCATCATTTTGAGTTAAAGATCATGAATGTTATTACTCGTTAAGCAAAAAATACTCTGTTTCCATTGTTTTAAGCATGTTAAAAAAATACACACTTCTTGTGGTTGTGTTACTTTATCAAGCAGCAAGAAACATAAAATGGACACATGTAATTGGATGAATTGGGTGAAAAGAACTCACTTCTTAAATTACCCAGCATAAAAATCTAAATGCAAACAGGTCCTGCTTGATTGTAATGCTACTCCACGTCTCTCCATCTCAACCTCGCAGACTCGAGGAGAGACGGCAGCCCTCAAGCCTCAGACATCAGCGTACACCCAACACAGCACGATGAAAGAGAAAAAATCTTTTCCAGGAAAAAAAAAATGAAATAATGTGATGTCAATTAATTTCTGATTGTCCCCCAGGCCAATGAGGGCCAGACATCTGCCGCTCTCCTCTTGGTCCAGGAGAAACCTGCCATTGCCAGTTAAGGAAATTCTAGAATAAGAGCTCCGCTGACAGCACGTCAGCCCGGCTGGCAGGTTTTCAGGAGGATTATTATCTCGTACCCACGCTCAAGTGCTTCAAAGTGCTTTGCAACTAGTGACAAGGGAAAGAGAGGGAGAAAGCGAAACGAGGGGGCAATAAAAAAAACCTTGTCAGGAGAGTGCACGGCAGCTAAGAGCGGGATGCAGACATGAGCGCAGAAGCTTTAGCGGGATTAGGAAGCACCATCTCTAATTCGAACTGTGCAGGAATGATGCTGTTTACAGCTTTCGACTTTCAACAGTGCCAACTCAGAAATCATGAATGTTAGGTGATTATGTGTGGCACCTTCCACAAGGAACTGTGAGGAAAAGCCACATTTTCAACGATGAAAGCTGATTTATGCTTGAAGTGTACTGCTCTGAAAAGAGCGCTTCTTTGGTGGCTCGCCTGCATTGTTGAGATACACTTCTTGCATCAACATGAAACAGAAGAGGCGATATGGGTACACCACACCTCTGCGAGGTCCCTAACGAAGCTCCCCTCAATCTAAAATCTATCCAATCAGAACCCTCCCCTTCTAGGATAACAGCAGACTTGCCAACTGCTTGCATTATCCCTCTCCCATGGTCTCCCTGTGACACAGAGCAACTAAAGCCTGACTGTAAACACTCTGTGTTCCTTTTATTGCCAGCTTCTGATCTCTTTGGCAAACGCTCCTCCTTGTAATGAGGTAAATATAAATACTGGGCCATCTGACACACAGGGTTGATCCTATTTGCTATTAGAAAGAAGATAGCTCATCTGCAACCTCAGTGCGCATGAGATGGGGGAGTGTGTATGTTTGGGAGAGGGTTCACAATGTAGAATGTTTATTTATAATGATCGAACAGTAATTAGCAGTGGGTCGCCATTAATCCTACCAGACTTCGTCTGTTCTGAGCCAGCAATAGAAATTGACATAATGTGGACCACCGTCTTATGCCCCGAAGGAATACTTTGGGCATGAAATTAGTTAACTGGTTCCGTACCACCCATTTGAGAGCAAGGGGTAGGCTGTGAAGCAGAATAGTGTGAATAAATAGCTACGGTAGACAGTAGTGTTTAAAGAAAATTTACTAATATTTGTATCGCTTTCAATTAAATTAAAAAACTGGTTTAGTGATTGAGGTGAAGAAGATCTTTAAGAACCTCACAATTATTTTTTTCTCATAACTTAAAAGCAAATTACTTCTTCATTTATAGACTAATATTGAATATATGCATAAGAGAATATTTAAGCAACAGATTCAGATCAGGCATATACACAACACTTCTCTTAAAAGCTCCTGATTGAGCTGTAGTTTTCACAGTTTCTTTAAGTTTTATAAGGTTAAAATGTAAGACTTTTAAAACACAAAACTTGTTTTGCGTAATACACAGTAAACAAAGTTTGACACCCTAACCATCACTTTTATGTTTTTGAGCATTGCAAGGGTTTTCTTAAACTCCGGCAACCCTAACCATGGCTTTTACAAAGTTGAGCGTTTATGAGCATTTTCTAAAACTCTGGAAACCCTACTTTACACATCTTCTTTTATTTTTTTATTTAACATTTATAAGAATTGTCTCAATGTCTGGCAACGCTTATAATCACATACTGCAAACACAAACATTTATTTGTCTCACATCAACATCAGACAATATCCCTTTCAAGATTTTGAGGATTTATGAGTGTTCATGAAAGTATTCTTAAACCCTGGTCACCCTAACCATAATTATTTTGAGTGGATATGAACCTTTTCTCAAACTATGGCAAGGCTAAACGTCATTTTTATTGTTTTTGATGATTTATAAAAGTTTTCTCAAACTCTGGCAACCCTAACCATGTATTTTAGATTTTTGAGTATCTATGCACATTTACTTAGACTATAGCAACCCAAATAATCTTTTTTACTTTTAATGCATTTAGGAGCATTTTATCAATAACACATCAAACGAGCTTTACATGAACTTCAGAAAAAGATGACCTGTGACAATTAAATTTTTAGGCCTAAATATAGGTAAAATGTTAGACTTTAAGACTGTTTAAGACGCCACAGAAACTCTCAAGAGAATGACAACAAATACCACTTTATCTGTTGGTGAAAATCTTCCCATTTGAGAGACAAGGGTTAAATGATCAGCTCAGCTGAGCTAAGCCGTAATGGATTCGGAGTAGTGTTAATATTTCCCTTTGCACCATTACCCACATATTCGTCTCAATCTCCTTTACGTGAATCGCCAGGTACAAGGGAACAACAAAAAAGCCAGTGAGTGAGCCACCACCTTAGAACAGCTTCCTTGAACAAAGCGATAAAGTGAGAGAGTCAAACAGAGGAATTATCTCTTAAGCTGGCTGGCTTGTTCTCTTTTTCTGGATGCAGAGTATATTCGAGCATTCCGTAACACTTCGTCTAAGTCACAGATGAAACATAAAAATGAAACCCACACATTATTTTGAAGGATGCACAGCATTTTGACCAAAAGCTGAATCCATACAACAGTGTTTCATGTTACTATGCAACTACATTTATGTTTCCTGAGTTAGTCAAGGTATTCTGGGAAATAAAGTGACTCAACAGTGATGATCAACTTGACCATTTGCGGTTACTATGCAACTATATAAAAACAATTCAGAGAAATTCTTCTCTTTCATTATCATTGTGCGTCAAAGTAATACTGGGGCATTAACATGATTTTGATTTGAAGTTCCTCTCAGAATGCAGTGCACGGTGTTAATAAAAGTCACTCTCTGAACAAGCTGGATTCTAAAATTGCTCAATCACGAAAAAAAACCTTGCACCTTTCTATGATAATAGAAGGGTTTTTATTCCAAAGAACTACCACGTGTGATGATCTGCTTTCTCGAAAACATTGAGGGAATAGTTACAAATTAAATTTAAATTCAACAATACTTCTTAGTATTAAATAGAAATAAAAAATAGATAAAAATTTTGTGGCATAAAGTAAGAACAAAACTTAAATAATAAATATAAGTAACCACAAAATTAAAAAAAATATATGCCTTACAATAAAACAGCACCTTGAGAATCACGGAACATACATTTAGAAAAAGTTCTAATGCCTTCAAACCCTTACTTCCGAGTTGCAATCTTTTTTAGCACACTTAAAACATTTGCAGCGTATTTTTTTAACTAAATGGTTAAAATAATACACTTTTTCCACATCTAGCTTTTTATCACTGTGTCGTAAAGCTGAAGCAGCCTGCTTATTTCTTCTTCGTCATCAGCAGTTGGCTTACAGCAAAATGTTGCACAATGTGCTTTACTTACATTATTATTTACACTATCACAACAATCAAGGTTAGTAAAAAAACTTTAGACCACAAATGTCATACAGAAAAGTTTTAAATGGCACCGTTTTTAAAACCAAGATATCAAAATATAAAATGTATTGTAATGTTCCTTATGACCTTTTTTAAATCCAGCGGGAACCATTTATATATATATATATATATATATATATATATATATATATATATATATATATATATATATATATATATATATGTAAAGAGGCTTCACATAAGCTCTCGCTTGTTACAAAATGGCAAACCTTAGTTTTGTTGAGAAATTAGCAAAAACAGTTGTTTATATGTTTATGTTTATAGCTTATCAGATTATTTGACCTCCTCAAGCTAGTCCTAGTTCACATTTCATCAAATCTGGGGCCCTGCACATATTTAGTTTCACCATCATGAAACACAACTGTTGCACGAGTTAAATTTCTCTTGGTTTGTCTGAAGCTAGAGCAGTATGTAAACTAGACCAGAGTTGCAACTAAAATGTGCAACACTCTGGACCTCTTGTTTATCGTTATATGAAAAGGTAAATTGTTAATTTATTAAATTGTTAATTGTCACATAAATAAAAAAGCCATTTGTGTCAGTTACTCAAATACCATGGTTTAAATAATTCACATTTTTCCAAGCAAGAATCTTTATATTGCATCAGCGACTAAACTTTATTTTATTTATACTTTTAAAATAAACTTGACAAATCCCGTTTTGCTCTTGGTTTTATTAGCTGAAGACAATATTTGTTTATTTAAGGCATCATTACTCTTTATTCTTAATTTTCTAGTGATTTCTATTTAGTTATCGTCTTGTTCTCATCTTTTTTTATTCTTGTTTTCATCTTGTCATTTTTATTACAAGCACCCTTGAATACTCCCCGAGGTCTGCAGCCCTGCATTCATGTACATTTTTTTCATCAGTAAGTCAATTGTTAGCGTTCCGTAATGTGTGACAAAAATGGCGGTTCTTCTCATCCTCCCACAGACCTAAAACATGCTGCAGGTGATGAAATTCTAACTGACTCTCTAGTGAACATGGCCCTGCAATGTGCTGGTCGATGATCTACTTATCCAATTCTCATCCAATACAAGCTGGTGAACCAGCTGCACCATCAGAGCCCTGCCACACTAACCGGTATTGAGTGGGTAAAGAAAAAGGATGGTTGGTTTTTCCATCATAAGATCTTCAAATAATGCTATGCATTCTGGGAAAAAAAGCTAACAGAGTAAATGAAGAACCATGTTTGATGAATCCACCAAAACTGATGTGGTGTTACCAAGCAACTAGTTTATAACACTTCCTCATCAAAGGCTTTGGAGGGCAGAAAACAACTGTGAATACATCACCATCAACAACACAATATTCTACATCTAGGTTACAATACAGCTTACTCTGTGGTTCTTTAAACATTTACTTTGCATTCTGGGTAATAAGGTTACTCAAGCAGGCAATTATGGGAACACACTTCCACACAAGACAGCCACTGTTACACTCTGAGCCACTTTCGTACAGCATGCAAAAAAAAAAGAAGAAGTAAATTGTACTTTTTGGCCTGCTGCATGCCAATGATAAGACATCGGAGTGACAGTGAAGGAAATAAACATAGAGGCATAAAGAAAGAGAGAGAAAACCAATCGGGAACGCTGAGGAAAACCACAAATCTTGGAGAGAGACTCCGACTTCTTTTCCAAACGCTGAATGGCTTTGAGGCTTTGGCTAAAGCACTTTCTGCACCATTGCCCTCGCCGTGCAGAGCAAGCTCTTTCAATTTAATGTAACTTTATTCAATTTTTTTTTTACTCCAATGGGGTCAATCAAGGTGTGAACCCAATAGATAAAGGCAGACTATGCTGCTGGCCATCCAAATGGAGCCAGAGCACTTCAGATTCCCACTTCAAACCATTGTGATCTTGAAGTATTTTATAAAGGATGGATGGATGAAGGTAGGATACCAGAAAATAGTCCCAATTGGGCATTTTGTCCCTCAGAAAGAAACTAAACGCAGCACTTGAGGACAACCGGTTCTTTCATTCTCAAATATTATGGCTGAACAAGAGAAGTGAACACACAGAGATCGACTGCCATAGCCTTAAATGATACAGGAAATTTGAAAACAGCACTAAACACCTACAGATCCAAAGTCTGCTTTTGTGTGCCACAATTTAAGTCTCTTGAAAATGTCTTATTTCTCAAATGTCAAAAACGGGCTGTGAAAATTATGAGGGAAGAAACAAAAAACCCAAAGAAGCTAGACATTTCGAAGCTTTTGTGTATATTGCATAGATGCTGTATTTACTTTAAAATACATACAATAAAATAACAAGCAAACCACTTGATCACCATATTTTGAAGAGTTTGAAGCATGACTGACCTTCCTCTCTAGCTGGGAGAGGTGTTCTTTATAGAACGCTTCCAGTGCCTTCAGCTCTGCCTCCTTTTTGTCCAGCTGCTTTCCCTGGAAAAAAACAACAACAAAAAAGTAGTTTTTTTTAATACTTGTCTTCGATAGAATGAGGTTTACTGTTTGTCCCAAAGTTATTGAAAACATTAATAGTAATTATGTCAATTCTTTCAATCTTGGCAATAGAGCAAAAAATCCTCTTAATCTGTGTTCTCATTGACCCATTTTCAACCTTAACAGGATTACTTGAAATATATTATTTTAGAAATAGCCCTGTGAGTGATTTTTTTAATTACTGTCAATTTTAAGCATTAAAAAGTGTTGATCTAATAAAAACAAACATTTATCATTAAAATCCTGACAAGAATTTTTAACATAACCTCTGTTCAAAATGTGTTTAGTATGTCAAAAACAAACAACAAAAAACACTTAGTGGTACCAAACATACAGTAATTTATCCTTCAAAGAAGTTACCGCCACTGATTTTAAAGGTCCACACACTTCAAAAAGGAACATCGCATATTTTTTTTGCATGTTAAAACGTTGCATGTTATGCCATGTAAATATAAATGCTGAAGATGTATTTGCTCTAAAATATGCCTCCAGGGATTTTTGGGCAGGCATTCAATAAGTGTTTTAAGGAACATATGTCCCTGACTGATCCAGAACTGCTGACCATACTCAAGAGAGGCCAGGCGTATCACACTCTAGAGTACAGCTTCACTCAAACAGAATGGCCCGAAAGCTCTTAAAACCACTCTGCCGAGTCTGCCAGAGACTTTAGGAAATGGACAGCTGGTGAAAGATTTTTGTCCTAACATGATGCATTGAGAAGGATTTCCAGGATGGAGAGACTCCAATAACTAAGAGAAGATGCAGAAGTTTTAAATGACTTTGTGCATACCTTCATAACTGAAACAAGTGTTTCAAACATGTAACAGATTTTAGTTCCAAAAAAAAAAAAAAGACGACCAAGCCAACAGAGTGGTCAAAAATAAATGTTCACCAAAAAGCAGAAAATCGTGAATGGAAGATGTTTTACATGTTAAGTCAATGAGAAGACGGGTGTATTTGTGATCATAATGATTTTCTGCAGCACAGAGCATGCTTTTTGATACCGGAGAAACCATATAATGCACTGTTGTGGTGATGAGAAAAAGTTGAGAAATCTGAACTTTTTGCAGAATTCTGCTTTCCCCAACAAGTCAGCTTGTTCTAGATGGTGGCGTGCTTTGGTCAACGTCACAAAAAAATCTGCAAAACCTTACAACTCAGTTCAAACTGAGCTTTGCTCCCACATTCAAATAGCACTATTCCAAAAAATAAGAGCAAAGTAGTAAACCATCTTCAAGTGAAAGTCATCTAAAAGAAAAGCATTTGGCATCAGCAGGCCAGATCCGGCCCGAGGGTAGCCATTTGGGGCTGAAAGCACTGGATGTGAGAACTCAGTGGTTCACAATTCTACAAGATAAAATCTAGAGAGTTATTGAGCGGTTTGAGTCTATTTTGTCCTTCTCTATTTACACTGAGACTCACAGATTCTCCATTGAAAGTTAAAAAGAATCACATTGTGAAAGGACCAAAAAGAGCTTTGAACGTATAGACCGAAATACAAATGTTTATTACAAAGTGCAAGGTTTACGTAAAACAAAGTACTGCTTAGATTATGGCAGAGAGCTCATATTTTAACTCTGTGTGAGCTCTATTTGGTCCTACTCTGGACAGTTAACTTCACGCTCAAGAATTGACTGTGTAGGCACTACTTATACTGTTGCAGCATGTACTGTAAAAAGAAAGCACGAGCAAACAGTGATTTAAAATGCTAAGTATTTGAAGACTAGAACATAAGAAATGACATGCTCACACACATGCAAGCTTCCCCCCATAATTAGCTTCCTTCATTCCACTACTACATACAAAGCACGGTTACATTAAGCCCAGTGGGGTGCCGCATTCACACAGTTGCGTTTCCACACATACACACACATGCAATAACGACATAGTGGAGAGACGCCCCGTGGTGCTGACCGGGAAAGAGGCACATGTACAGTACCAGCCAGACAACAGTGAACAACAAAGCACAACCCCAAATTACAGGCATCCATAATCACCCCTTTCCTCAGCCTCCTGTCTGGAGCGAGCTGTAAATCACCTCCATCAGTCCTAGCATCATATGCAATTTTCTAGCTGGGTAGCTCTGAAAGCACCACGGTGGCCGACACGGTTTGCACGCTCACAATTGGGGCTTAATGCATGAAAACCATAACACCATGTTTAAATGAGGACGAAACAAGACGGAGAGAGATAGACAGAATGAAATGATGGAATGAGAGAAATGTAACAGCCTTTGTGGAATGAGGCGAGCTTACCCAGGCTTCCAGTTCAGAGGGGGGCTTGAGAGAGGGAGAGAAGCAATAGAGAGCTTAACACAGTGGAGAATAGTCTGTTGAAAGACAATTTGAGTTATTTCTGCATGCATACAACAGCTTTCTTTGTGTCAAACACACAGCCCGAAGGCCAAAACCAGCCCGAGGTTTTATCCAGTCGGCAGGATTATTTTTTAATAGTTGATCAAATTAATATTGTATCCCCTGTTTTACGCCGTTTTCACACTGCTTCCGCCTGCATTGCTTCTGCCTTGTTTTCAGCATACGTTACCAGATTAGAGCTTTTACACAGAGTGCGTAGAGATCTATCCCTGATGCGTGCATCGATCATTTAGGCACCCGGTCAATTTTTTGAGTATGAACTAAAAGATAGCATGCAATTTTTACTCATAGCATTTTGTGCTTTCAGCAAAAGAATTACATACTATAAATTTTACTAAAAAATCCTCTGCCAAGAGAGTTCCATGGAGATCTGACAAATTACTTTTTGAGTTACTTCTCTGCAAAGCATTTTGAATTACTAATGTATATGAAATACCCAATAAATCACTACTGTTAAAAAATATACATGCCTGAACTTATTAAACAGGTGTTAAAAAAGATGAAGAAACACAACTTAAAAAAACCAACCCCATTAAACCCAAAACATAATACAAAAATGGCACAATTCATTTCACAAATTAGTTTGCCACATCCACATTAATTCTAACATTTCTATCTGGCTAAACCTAATTATTTGCCTTAAAAACTGTCTTCATTTCATTAAAAACGAGGGGAAAGATCATGAAACAAAAACATCAATACATTGAAAACATGGTAAACCATGGATTTAATATTTCATGCAAGCAATTGAAGAATCCTTCAGAAATATTTCGTTTTGAAAGTCTCTTTGACTGCTTAAGCACACAGTGCACTGTTTTTTTCACTTGAACAGTTGAAATGGAGACTGTACAAAAGGCAAAGCGCAAATCTCCAAAGGCTCCAAAAAGCAACTGTAAATTGAGTGCTAACAAATGCATTATGTAGAACGCAATCAGTCCTCATTATAGGAGCAGCAGCGGGGCGTTTCACACGTATTTAATGAACAGGAAGGAGAGAGTAATCTGGTCTGTTCACTGAAGCCAAGAGCTCATCTCTGCCAGGGTTTGCAGAAATGTGCCATGATAAAACGAAGAACTCCCCATCACAGGACACACAGAAATAAAGTTGATTGGTAACAAAACAAACCAGAATTAAAATCCTCCGTATCACTTTTGTTTGTGCAAAATAAATTTAACACCTATAATTTCGGGATTATTTTAATAGACCATTTGTCTTTGCAGTGAGAAGATGGAACATACAGACAGAAAATGAAGTTGAGACAGGAGCATGCCTGGAGATGGCCCTAAAGTTTGGGACTCAAACTGATGCATTGATAATGAAATGTATAGTTAAATAAGTATGAAGGCAATTTAAGGTTTGCAAACACAAAACGTTGTGACGAAGTTAATGCAAATGCGTTAAGAAGTTTTGACAGAAAAAAGTTTTTTATAGTGATTTATAAGAGTTGAATCAAAAATTGAACCATGGACATTCCCAAACAAAAAACTAAATTGTTTCTTTTAAAAATGGGTTCTATTCCTGATATTGACGAAGTCACACGTGTCCGATTGTAACGTCATGGCCGAATATGAAAGGGCCGACATTTGTTTTGAATCTTGTTTGCAATCAATGGCCCACATTTGTGGATGTATTCATTAGCATAATCTTATATAGAAAATTTGGATTCTGAAAGAAAACTAAATGTTTTCTGACAAATGTAGTGGGTTGCACTCAGCACTGCACAAGCACTGTATGTCAAAACTAAAAGCTGTAACTATAATGTGATTTGTTGTTTGTTAAAGTGCTCAATCAGTTAATCGTTCAAGTCTCTTCTGGAGCATACAGCTCGTCACTCTTCTTCTATCCTTGCCTGGCTGCAAATACAGCCCAACACTCACTGGTGCCATTGTTTACGGGAAACCTAACTGCAAGCAGGGCTCATTTCTCTACTTATCAGTGTAACTCATGCTCGCCTGAGTATTATCAGCCAGCTCCAGATCCCAAACAGAGCTTTACATGGGTGCTGCATGCCCATCAGATTGGCTTTGTCACCACAGAGTTTAAAGAGGATAAATAAAGAAATGACAAGCCTTGTGTGTGTTCAGAGGCTGAGTGTGTGTATTCAGAAGCTGAGTGTGTGTGGGACTCTCAACAGGCTCTGAGACTACTTTAAATCAGGGTGATGAGTTTGCCATTATGACACCAGCAGGGAGCAAACTCCTGGTTCTTCAGTGAAGCCTCGTCACTTTTTGCTTCAAGGATTCAAGTGGTTTGTGGAGTTTCTACACCATAGGAATGAAATTTGCAGTTTTCTTTAAGACCAGATTTTACTGGGCGAGTCTCCTTAGCATTGTGAATGTATATTTGCATCTTTTTCAATAGCAAAGATGTAGTTGAATTGTTTCTAGTATTGTTTTTTGATGTGTTAGATCTTGCATAGTCTACAACAATTTAAGCATCTGTTACATTAACCAAACTCAAAATTTTATATTGTGATCTAATGATTCGAGTGAGGTGAATAAACATTCAAAATCATTTCCAATATGCATTTAGCAGATGCTTTTATCCAAAGTGACTTACACTAGGAGTAGAGACCATATCGGGGGGCAACCTCCTGCTTTCCCTCTTGAAGCGTGATTGGAAGTGACTGAACTGCAGTTCCCTGAGTGGCCGCTTGAGACTGACTCCAAGTTCTCATTCATTCCAATGTTAAAATTCACTCCATTGTTAAAACGGACCAACTTTGGAGCTGATAAAACATGTTTCCACCCCTGGCTCCATAAGGTTTGTTCATTCAGATCGCGATGACGTCATGAACACTCTAAGTCTACGTTATATCCAGTCATAAGTTTAAGGCCCTGTCCACATTTACCCAGTTATTTTTTAATCACTCTTATTCAAATGCAGTTATGCTTTTCTTCCATGCGTACCCGGCACAGCTTTTCAGCATAAGTGGATTGTTTATGAAAACTCCAGGTAAGATAACGTTTTTTGAAGATGCTAGGGATTTGTCTCCGTGTAGACAACATAACCGCATATATTTTTGTTATAGGCAGAGTTTGGAGGAGTTATAAGAGCTCGTCGTCGAGCACCATTTGCTCACAGAGCCCTGAGGATAAGGGTGGACGGAGAGAGGGTTTGCTGTTACCGATGTATACAAAATGATGTGCTATGTTCCTCAATCTGGCAACCAAAGCATTCACTTCCACATGTACAGAAATTTAAACAGAAAAATGTATTTCTGTATCAAGTTTTTTTTTTACACATTTTTTACACAAGGCATGCAAGGTTGCGTATGATACAGAGAATGACAGGGCTAAAATCTGTGGAAATCTGCTGAGCTTTCTACAAACATCTGCGCCCAAGGACTCACTGACAATTAAAAAAAACATACTTAAATCTTGGCTGAAATGAGAATTTACGAAAACCTTCAGTAACAAAAGCAATGCTTGGGCTGCTGATGACAGAAAGACTATATTACATATTATAAATATTATAAAAAAAGGGTATTGCCACCAGTGGTCTAAAGGTAACACTCTTCCCCTACCTTCCTTCCTGTCTCTTAAAATATACCTTGATGTTCTTCATAAGTGGCAGAAGACAAAATGTTTTTTATTCCAAACTGAAATGTTTTTCCACATGCACAGACTTGCATTTCTGTCTTTTTAAGGTAAGCTATATTTATTTTCAGAAGTGACTAAAAAGTCTTACAGTGACAAGTTACTCTTCATTTTAGTGAACTGAACTTTTACAATAATACATTTATTTGATTGTAAGATTACAAGTGCTTGCAGAAGAGAAGAGTTTATTTTAAAAGGTTTACTATTTACAAACAATTATTTTATTAACAATTAGGTAACTTTAAGTGTATCTAAAATATAATTTTTTTTTAATATGAAACATGGAAAACATACACAGGTTGATTTTTTTTTTAGTTTTACATAGTTTATGATTTTAGCAAACTTTAAAATAAATAACAGGGCCAAATTATGTTAGATTACGCACATTGAATGCCTTTTCCTCATGTACAGCCTTGCTTTTCTGTCTTTTTTTAAGATGAGCTATAATTACGTGGAAGTTGAGGAGTTACTGGAAATTCTTAAAGTGGGGAGTTATTCTTCATTTCAGTGAATTGAACTGAGCTGCAATCTTCACCTCACTCTCAGGCTACAAAAATTATTATTGATTACTGCTCTGGAAATGTTAATCCTCAATTAAATGCTCTCCTCGTATGAAATGCACAGATAACGGTCAAAATGAGCGAGAAGTGATTAACCCGAGCCATATGAAAACCTGAATCGGGTTCATTTAATTTAATTTCAAGCTTTGGAGGCTATGTGACTGAAACTCACTCAACGTAACAGTTTCACATTCTCACCCAAGCGCACACAAGTATGCGGTGCATCTGTTGTGCCCTGCGGTGTGTGTTTATACGACGTCGTCCCCTTTAGGTTTAATGTGGTGTGTTGCCATCTGATATCTGGGCACAGTCTCCCTCCCGCTTTCCTCATCTATTTACTCGTCTGCATTTGTTTAACACGTAGCTCCAAGCTACGCAATAAATTAGCACTTAATATTCAAACTGACTACCAATAGTTCACACCGGTGAGGTTGTCTGGGGAGAAGAGAGAGAGGAAAAAAAAAAAAGAGAGTCACTCTTGTGCCGTTGCAATGAATAATTTCTCGGCCGACGTTAGCCTCTTATCTGAGCCCAATCCAACCACCGTGCCAAAGAGAGGGCATGTCATTTTCGAGCCGAGCTTCGAACGTGATATTGATGACATGAGGGAAAAGAGATTAGAGCAACAAGACAAACCTAGAGGAGCTATTTGACAGGGGGTCAGGATTGGTTCGGCACTAGAGGGAGAGGAATCAGACCAGAACGGTCAAGTGCTCATGAGGTATAAAAATTTAATATGCCCATCTTCCTTTATTGAATGGCAGATAAAGAGTGCCTAGCAGTCGAAAACCCCAGTGGCTTCAGGGGTCACCTGCCCCGGAATGATATTGTTCCCCATCATCTATCACAGTCGTGGGTTTCTCTTTAAAATGCTCTACGAAATCTTACAAAGTTGCTGTCAGGCAGTTCATTTGGGGAATGCAGGATCCCTTTGCCTCACCAAATCATTTCCTGCACCAGCTCAAATCCGGAGGTCAAAGAAAGTGGCAAACAATCGAAAACAAGGATTTGTCTCTTATTGAGCCATGGGCTAGCTGTCATCAGATGTTGAGCGGTTTTGCTGCTTGTAGAATACTATTAACAAGACATAAATGTATAATTTCCCAAGACAGAGCTGTGCAACTATTTTTAATTTTTAACTACCACGAACATTGTGTCTAGTAATTAAAAAAAAATCTCAAATTAATCGAATGGTTCTCCAAAACATTTTTGAGATGAATCAGAACTTATTTAAAATGTTCTAAAGATGGCTTTGCGTAATGCAATATTTACACATGAAAGAAACAAATAAATATGAATACGCTTTTAATGACAATATTTTAAAACAGAGATACCTATTTCACTGGATTCTTTCTAACATAGAATAATGAACCTTTAGTCACCTTTATTCTGAAAGTTTTTCCATTATTTTAAGAGAAATTTTCTGAGAGAATCTTCTCCGAAAACCTCAGAGCAGCTCAGTCTTTCTTTTGATTTGGTTGAACATCTGGAGAAATTGTTTGCTCTCTTTATTAGGTAAACCTGTCCAACTACTTGTTAATGCAAATTTCCGATCATGCCCAATGCATAGAGATGAGCGGTCTCAACCCAGGTTCAGGATCCTTCGGAGGACGCAGCCTTTCCAGTCTCCAGAGGCTGTGGCTCCAGAGGCTGCATCAATCGTTGGTAAATAGGACGGTTGGATACTTTCGGATGGGGTATGTGAGGCTGCGAAGTATGGTAGCGATATATCCTCGAAATTCAGAGAAAAGGAGGATGCATTTGAAGGGCTCATTTTAAGGAACCCACAATTTTTGTTGAAATGGGAATGACCTTCACGCAGCGAAGACAGGCGCCCTTCCTAGGATCCAAAACCTGAATTGAGACATAGCTAAGGTCAAGACAATCTGTTGCAGTTCAAAGTTCTTGCACCAAAATAGGCAAGAAAGGTGATTTAAGTTTTCGGAAACTACTGACCTGCTGGGATTTTCACGTACAACCATCTCTAGTAGTTATATAAAATTGCCTGCAAAAGACTAAATATCCAGTGAGTAGCTATTGTGTGGGCGCAAATGCCTTGATGCCACAGGTCAAAGGGGAATGGCCAGACTGGCTGGATCAGATAACTCTAATAACTTGTTACAACTGAGAAGAAAGCCTCTCTTAACAAACCACACATCCTTAGGTGGATCGGTCCCAGCAGCAGACGACCACACCGAGTGCCACTCTTTTCAGTTTGATTTCATCAAGGACATTCGTATGATAGGTCCCAAATTTGGCATCTACCACATGAAAGCATTGATCCATCCTGCCTTGTATCAATATTGGATCATATTTTTAAAATAATTCTGCTGCAATTCAATGCAGGTGTAGACAAACATTATCATACATTTTCACTTTGTCACATATACCAAAAATGGTCTATTACTTTCCCTTTCATGTTTTATCATTCAAGTCACTCAAAATGTTTTTATACAGTCCTTTTTTTGCATTTGCTTCAAAGCAGCTTTACAAAGGCCTAAATGAATTAACAGTTTAATAAGAATTGTAAATTGGATAATTCTATGGCGTAGAAACTCAGCTACCATAGAGATTGTGAAGTTTGATTATCCCAGTTGAGTCAATACAAGAATGTTAAATTGTGTGAAGAAAGTAACTGTTTCGATAGATAGAAATTACTAGTCAGTTTAAATCAAATTTGAAAATGGACATAAACCCAAATATGTGCTCAGAAATTTATAACAGAGGTCTTAAAAAATGCAAAAACAGTGTTGTCAATCAGGAGGCCGTAGCAGGTTTGAGTGCAGCCAGGGGGCTGCCTGAGTGGGCCCTGCACTTTCTCTCTGTGCTTGCGTGGGTTTCTTTCAGGTACTTCAGTTTGCTTCAGGTGAATTGAAAAGTATCAGGTGCCCATAACTATGAATTTGCAACTGTGTTTGGCTTCACAATAGATCGACAACCTATTCAGGATGTACCCGGAGTGAGTTAGAAAAATTTAATAACTCAGACACCCCAAACAGGATTAACCAGGTAAAACAAAAATGGATAAAACTCATGTAAAATTTAAATTCACATCAATATCTTCTCTTGAAAACTAATCCATTCCAAAGGTGAGACATAAAATCAAAAGCGACAACATGTTGAAAACATGACCAAAAGAAATTAACTTTTGCATGTATTTAAAGTTCGAAAGCTTTGTGAAATACAACTTTTTTCTGTCACAAACATTGACATTTTGAGGTTGATGAGGAAATGAAGAGAAGTTTTTAACAGAGAACGATGCGTAGTAGAAAAACACTTGACACATAAAAAAGCTGTTGACACAGTGATAAGTAAACACTTACAAACACAGAGACAACACAAGAACTAATCCGACACCTAATTCCCTCTTATCCAAGACTCCTTCATGAACTGTGACGACAGAGCGGAAGAAACGGCACAGGGAACAGAGGATAAAATCTATCCACTCCACCTGCCTGCCGCAGGCCCCGCTGGCAATTACCTGAGCTCTGGCCTGGCTTGAGCTCCAAGAGCGTGCGAGTCTTAATGGCTTTGCATGCAGGAAGATGTCAGACCAGAGATTACAATTACTGATAGGACTCCACTACTAGACCTACTCTCTTCTCTCTCTCCCACCGCAACGGATTACTTGCACTGAGCCTCTCTGATAAACTGCAAGGCGGGGGGAGATGAGAAGTAGGTAAATAAATAAACGAAGGAATGAATTGTTGACAAGGTGCAGTGTGTGCTTGTTGTTATCTTGTGTTGGACTGGGAAAACGTTGATCACTGTGACACGACGTGCTGAGATGTGTTTGGAGGCTGAGTTTGAGGATTTCTGATGAAGAGAAAGATTTAACCAGACAATAAGAAAGTGTGAAACCAAATTCAACTTTAAAGCAGGAAAAAAGTAGCAAAGTTTGATTTTGTTTCATCATTGGTTTAGAGTGTTGAGTCAACTTTGCTTGGCCAGTTATGCCAAGAACAGAAGATGAGTGGTTTGTAAGTGATTTACATGTTAAGTCAATGTGAAAACCCAGTCTTGAATTTATTTGTGCAGCGGAGAGAGTATTGTGGTGCAAATAATGTAGTGTTCCTGTTCACAGAATTTTAAATACATGAACTTTGGCGGCTGTGTTATCCAATCAAGAGCTTCCAACTGAATTTACTGAGGTTTTCTCAAACTCTTGTAACCCCAACCTTGCAACATTTTACAAAGTTGTGTGTTTACGAGCAATCATTAGGGTTGTACACGATAAAGTCATGCAACCGGATATAAGGCTGAACTTGCGAAAGATACAACTTCGCCGGTTTCAGCCTGTTTAATAGACATAAATTAGCCATTAATTTCTAGATGAACCCATTTTGTAGCTGTTGATCGTGTATCACGAGACATCTGTGTTTGTGGCATCACATATAACACACACACAGACAGACAGACGAGTGCGCAACAGGAACTTAAAAACAATGTAATTAGCTAAAGCTAATCGCGACATGCCAAGATTTACATCAGTAAAATAAACAACGGGAGCATGGAAAAGGGAGTTAGCAAAAACAACGATTTCCAAGAGCGAGGATAATTCACCAATTAAGATTTTCAATGCATCTGGTAATCAAAAATCCAAAGTCCAATTTCTTACTTTACAAAAAGGAAGGCAAGGTCGACAAAAGCCATGCTATTTCAAACCATGTAAACAGAGATACGCTGACAGCACAGCAAACCTGCAAGTTATTGTGGTCCAGCAACTTTACAAGCTTACAAAGCATCAATTTAGTTTATTTTTTACATAAATATATTTCTCATACAAAAACAGAATTAAAATCTGATGAATATTAATTCTTACAATTAATAAAATAACTTTTGAGTCCAATCTATTTGAATCAAATCTGTCTGTAACAAAAGGATATCGTTTTTGAATCGCATCTTCACCTGCGAATCTAGATGCAAATTGAATTGTTTATCCCTGAAAGACGTACAGCCCTAACAATCATGTTTACATTTTTTAACATTCTTATGTCAATATCTGGCAAGCCTAACAATCACTTTTAAGATTGTCAGCATTTACCAGTGTAAATGCTTTTTTTTTCTCAAACACTGGCAACTCGAGTCATCATTTTTTTTCATAATTTTGAGTGTATATGAGCCTTTTCTCAAACTATGGCACTGCTAAACGTCACTTTTAGGTTTTTGAGGATTTATAAACGTTTTCTCAAACTGGCAACTTTAAATGTTTTTATGCTAGTTTTCTCAGACTATGGTAAGTCTAATCATAACTTTTTATTTGTTTAGCATTTAGGAGCATTTTCTCAATCTTTGGCAACCACAAGCAACAACAAAAAAAAATATTAAATGGACAATGATATTTACATGAATATTAAAAAAATTGCCTTATTAACTTATAGATTATAAAACTTCTTAAGGCTTACCATTTTGGCTTTTAAATTTGAGACCTTTTAGGACCCTGCGGAAACCCTAAAGAAGTTGAAATAAACTGATGATTGTCATGAAAGGAAAAGTAGAGAACCTCCAAAGAATAGCACTTGTTTTGGAAGAAAATTGGAAGAAAACACCTCTTCATATCTAGAGTTTCAACACATTTTAACCACTGCAAACAGCTGTCTGTCTATGCTACCACATCCTGTCTTCCTCCTTAGATTTTCTCACCTCAAAAGACAGGTATGTGCAACAAAAGCACTATTTACTCTCTGTTTTAATACAACAGAGAGACACATTTTTACGATACCAATTAGCGTTGAAGATCTCCTGGGTGCTGTGTGGCAGAAATGAAGAAAAGAGCATGGTGTCGAAGTACTTTTCTGCCATCTAGTGCTTAATGCCTGAACTTACACTCTTTTACTCTATGTAAATAATAATTTCCCATGAATGAAATTTAAAACACAAAATATTGGTAAAAGATTAAAAAAAACTGATCCACAAGATGTCAGCTATCACCAACCAGTGTGCAAAAGCTCCATGCAATGTCAGAATGCTGCAAGTACCCTCCAAAAGCAACCCAAAAAGACGAATCAAACCCAAAATGTGTGGCAGATTGGAAAAGGATCAGAGTCCAAGCCTGTCACAGTGCCACTGGGAGTATTTTAGCATCACCCGTGCATAAGTAACAAGTGAGCTCAAAGAGCGAGGGGAGACTGTGAAGCACTGCTAACGATTGCAGCTTTTCAATGGAATGGAGCTGTGGAAAGAGTGCCAAATGCAAATGCACCTCTCCCCTGTCGCCGACCAGCCAGGGAACATCATTAATGTATTTAAGCACAAAGAAAAGTACCCACAATTCTTCTCTCTACACTACTTTTTATTAATCTGGCGAAAGGTTGTCATGGGCTGTGAGAGCGCACAGAGGACATCCGCTCTGGCCCTGGCAGATGGGTGGAGGAAGAAAGGCAGGAGAAGAACAGACAGAGAGCATTTCGTGCGTCCTGCAGAGAGATTGCGAGAGCAGAGGCGGAGGTGACACATTTGGATATTTGGAGTTGTTTGTGCTCACTCTACAATTATTGTAATAACAATTATAAGGGTGACAATTTTTTGCAGCACATGGTCCACTCTACAACAAATTAGTAAGTAATAGAATGGCGAAACTGTATTAAAACAAAAAGGTCCAGATTGCGAATTTCACATAATGAAAAGTAAAGGTTTTTTTTTTTTAGGATCAACAAAAGCGAAGTCCAAAATAAAATTCTAAATTGCATCCTTCCAAACCATGATGTGTGCAATGGGGATGCATTAATTTTCTCTTTCTTGACCCTAAAGCCTGATTGATACTTCTGCTTGAGCTCGACAGATCGCTCTCTGCTGAAGCTCCGTGCGTACCCATATGTAAACAAAGCATTTAAAGCCGTCTGCGCTGTCTATGCTCGGATCAATACTGGTTTGATAAGAATGCCAACTGCTAGCAAACCAAAACAAAACACAGATTCGAATGAAAGACAAGTTTTATTTACCTTATCATAAATCACATTTAGCGCTTGGTCTGAACGCCCTGTAACACTACAAGATGACTTTCTTGGAACAGTAATGAGTTACTTGGCTCTATATTACTTTTAGGTTACTTTTAAATAATCAATACAGAGAGTTTCATTGCACACAAACTATTTTTCCTTCATTACTCACATATGGGGTAGACTAATGATTGTAGTGTTATTCTCGACTTATAAAAAAAAAAAAAACTAAATAAATAAAAATGAATGAGACCCAGAATATTATTGGTCTAAGACTTCATATTTTCAGTCTAATATTAAAATCTTAGTTCAAAATATTAAAGAAATATGTATGTATACACAATGAATAAATTGCTGTATTTTTGGATGTGGATAGTTCTTTAGATCTCTTTCTTCTCCTCATTATCTCTGCTTACGTTAAAATAAAGGGATTCTTTTTTTTTTTTTTACTGTTCCCAATCGTTTAGTTTTTTTGTGTGTTGCAGAAACTGCATCGAAACGTATCTGTTACTCAGCATGGCAAATTAGATCAACCTCATCCACACGTTAATTTTTAAACATATTTTAAAAATTTGTTATTTTTATGTAGTTTTTAGTGTGTAAGCAGTTATTGTTGAAAACAGCATCCTAAGTTAACCTTTGTGGAGTATTCCCATTTTAAAAGCAATTAAAAATCTTAATTTTACTCCATAACACATTAACATATATGACTTTTCTCAAATTCAAACAATATAGAGAACATATCTTGAATTAATGCAACCAGTTCCTACTAGAAAAGAATATACACTTGTAACATTTTTATTCTTGTAAAAATTAGAAACAGGTCAATTTGACCCGAAGGCCATACAAGAGGTAATTGATTTTTTTTTTTTTTTTTTCAAATGGCAGATGCATTGTTGTCGTATGGACAGCTTATCCGGAGATTTTGGGTTATAGGCAGTTTGCCGTTGAAGGAGTTTATTTAGTTTACAAAGCCCCAAGGGGGAGGATGTACTTATGACATATGCAGGACTACATGCACACGGAGCATACTTGACAGTATATTTAATCCTAGAACCGATGAACAACACTCCAACAATATGTATCTTCATGTTGCATTGTTGTGCAGGCTACATGTTATTCCATCGTTGCAGAGAGAAAAAAAAAACTTTAAGTATTGAGAGCAAAATAGTAAATATAAATAGTAAATAGTTGGTAACGAATGGCGGGGAAATTTTCATTTATCGTTATTATCTTCGTGGACACTGCTTGTCCGGGTATTGAAAGAAAAATACAACGAGAGACAAGGCTGCCACCTATTGGATTGGCCTTATAAACATTTATTATTGATTTAAAAAAGATAAATAAAAAACACTAAACGATAGCTAAGATTTAATATTTAAATCTGCTTATGGCACAAAAGGGACTAATACCCTCACAATAGGTGAACAGGATCTGATTTGCCGAATCAGGAACTGTATACGAATTCTCGTTACTCTGTGTATAGTGTATCATGCATGATACAACATCAGCTGAAACTCTGCCAATCACAAAAACAGTTGCACAAAAGAACCTTCTCAATATGAGCCCTAAATTCATTCTTAAAGGAATAATACCGCAAAGATAACCCCCCTCTCATGTGGTTTTAAAATCATAAAGGCTACATTTACCCTCAGAACACAATTTTTGATATATTCTAGGAAGGAAAGGACTCCTCAGTAGACGGTCCTCTTATCAAGGCAATATAAAAAATATCTTCAAAGTAGTCCACCTGCCATAACAGGTTATCATTATGTGACAAGAAAAAAATGAATAACCTATTATATACCATTTAACTGCTTCATTTTCTCTCAGCTACAATCAGGAAGTCTGCCATTCATGATTTCTCAAGCGCACACACAGCAAAGTGCAGAATGCCAAAGAAAAGTCTGCAACATCTTCATCAAAAACCCAAATGTCATGTTTCCCTGAAAGCATTTTACACTTTTCCTAGACAGAGTCCTACTGTGTGTACAGTGTAACATTAACTCAGTGTGCAGTAGAGTCAAGAGTGTGTTTGCATGAGTCAGATTTGTGTCCTGAAGTGCTGCGCTGAAGAGACTCACCAGCTGTTTGGCTTTCTCAGCCTCCTGCCGCGTCTGTGCTCGCTCTCTCTGCACGGCTCGAGTGACGTCCTGCCGTGCTGCTTCCTTCTCCTTCAGAGCGATGCGAGCCAGCTCGTCCTGGATAATGGCCTGCTGCTGCTCATACCTGAGCAAGAACAAACACACACTGCTTTATTTACCTGCCGGCAGCCAAGCTACACTTTACATGCTGCAGTTCTCCATCCTAACACTGTGAGACAGTGTGCTGTTCTTTAGTTTAATACTCGCTTGAGCTGCAGGAATCTTAACCGAGAAGCATTTAGTTAAACTCATACACTTATTACAAATAACAATAGTACTGATTTATCCACTGATTCAACACACGCTCAGATTAAATGCAATGTATAAACTACTATTGTAATCTTTGTGGAGTTCTATGAAAATCAACAATTCAGGGAAAGTTATATTTGCAAAATAACAACAAAAAACTGTAAACAAATAAACTACAGGAAAAATATCATAATTTCTGTAATAGCTCCATTTTCATTCTATTCTACAATTAGATGGAATAATCTGATGAGATAGACTAACGAATTGAGTACGTTTCTTTTAGAATAAAGCCTGACACTTCCCTTTTACTCCCTTTTAAGTAGATTCTCCAATTAAACTCAGTCATTCTCTTGTTTGTTAAGCCATTCAATCTCACTGAAGGGTTATGACCTGACGCAAAAGTGACGTCAACAGATATTGGTTTTGGTCTTATATATAATATAAGTTTTATAGCAAGAGTCTCAAAGTCAATTCCGGGGGGGCCACTGCAATGTATAATTGATCTACAACCTTAACTGAACACCCCTTGGGTCTCATTTAAAAAGAAAATTTGTCAACATAAAAAAAAAAATCTGACAAAATAAGATTTATAAAACAGTTATTTGCATGCACTGGTTTGCGACTGGGATTCTATCCCTTGCACTCCTCGTTTATGCTATATGTAGTCAATGCAAATCAGTTCATGAATATTCAACTGTATTTAAGTGAGCATTCTTGTAGTGTTTAAAAGTATTGAATGATGGCAGAAGTTGAAAAAAAAAAGGTTACATTTTCAGAAGGTGAAACATAAATTCATGTAGGAGATCCAAAAAACACTTCTGTTTGTTTGCCAGCTGCAGAATCATAATTGTTTATTCATAGTCTATAGTAGTGACCACAACCTCCAGGGATCAATTGGTACCAGGCTGCAAAAGAAATAATTATTTCCTCTGTCTGAACAATCTTCAATACTCATGTTATGTAGTTTGCGCAATGTTACAATGAAGCTGGTAATAAACTTGCATACGAGTAAACAGTAAATTCATGTTTACTGTTATGCTGAGCTCCGACAGATTATGGTCATGAGATACTCCTTCTCTCCTCTTTTACCCATTTGCTATGTCTACCAGTGCTGCCAACAGTTCCATCTTGTAGCTAGGCACAAGGGTCCAGAAGTCTTTACTAGTATTATTAGTTCAGCACTCATATTTATTGTCAAGTCCTTGTCTAATTCACATTAATGTATATTTTCTCCAGCCTTATGTTTATTTGTTATGTGTAATTGTAAAGATTTCTTTATTATAAGGTGATTGACAATTCATACAAGTATGTCAGACACATTCTTTTAATAAATCTGCTTTTTTATTTATGCTTGAATTCTTGATATTTCCACTAGATGTCGCCAATCACTCTGAACATCCATAGAAGTTTGTGTAGGGACAATTTCTGTTATTAGAAATATGAAACATTGTACACAAAAATGATTACGTAGTTTGTGGGTCATTTTGAATATACGACAGATTTATAAATGAAGTCCCTGGTCAGTTAAGGTTGGACTTAATCCAGAGGTGGGCAAAGAGTACGACACACACCTGGTTCCACTAATTCTTGACTTAAGGCCGCTTCACATCTAACCAAATATTCAATGCGAAGTTACATGCGTGAACTTATCTCGATCGTAAAAAGAGTTCAGCTCTGCTATAACGGATTGGGTTTTCGCAAGAGAACAACCAATGGCAGCTGGCTGTTTTAATGATGTGAATGGGACATGAAAGAGCCACTGGATGGCGCTCCATACTCACTCCTGCTTCAATCTCACGACAGAAAACAGCACCAAAGAACTACGAGATGAACAGCAGAGGAAGAGACCACAAAAGAAGAGAATATAAACATCCAGAAGCTTGTATTGCTGGTGTCTGACCAAGAGTTGTTCAAAAAAAGCCCTCAAAGATTATAAAACTGTCCCCTGAGTAATGGAAAGTTTCATTCATTGTCCTACTTCGTTTTTTTTACTCTTGTTCCTTTAAGGGAAAGATTCATTTGAATAATTCATTTGTATCATTCATATTGGAGAAAAAATCTGATCTAATTGCAAAACGTTACGTTAAATAGAGCAAAGAAACACTAATTATATGAGTCTTCTGATTATTAACAATGTAATCCGCACGCTGCAAAAAAAAAAAATGATTCACTCTGTGAAAAGAGTTATCACTCAAGAGTCAGATTAATTATTTTCACAAATGATGCATGACTACACATGAGATCCAACAAATAGCAAGGAGCATCACTGCATCCACTTCTAACACCAGCTTGGGAAGCCATCCTAGGATTCGTGCGAATCTCAGCTCGGATAGATGAGTAGTGGCCTTAAAACTTTTTTCATGTCTGAAAACAAAGTTTAAGACTACTAGTGTGTTTCTTGAAAAAGTGTTAGAACAAGCCCAGCAGGGGCTGCAGCCCTCTAGAAATTGACTTTGAGCCACTATAGTCTCCTGGGATGTGCGCTTAAACTTTAAAAGCATTGAGAATGTTTGATTGTTTGAGAGAAAAAAACGCAGTACAAAGTCAGAATTTTGCTCCTTTCCCAGCCAAAAAAGTTCTGTTATCGCTTTATAGCTCATATTTTCACAGTAAATCTTTACATTTTTGCAATTTGCTAAAAAAAATTATAAATAAACAAGAAGCCTTCCTGTCTGTTATTCTGCAGCACTCTTCTGAGATGCACCCTCATTTAGAAAAAACTCCTAATTAACCCGAGGTTCTCACTAATCGATAATGCCAGTCATCACCAACTAATTCCATTACTGCTTACATTGATTAGATGTCGCTACTTTTTTATATAAAAAACACTAGCTCAACACCTCTAACTGAAGAGTAATTAGTTTATCGTACATTTCTAAACATGTCGTAATAGTGAATACATTTAGTTAAGTGAAGTGATGGCATCTTGTCTACTGAGCAATTTATTCCTAAGGACTGAAGTACCTCTTCTTCAGCTCCTCTTTGGTGTCAGGAACAGCCGTGGTCTTGGTTTGGGTTTGTGAAAACTGTAAGTCAGTTGTGCTGGAGGCATGTGACTGCTGCCCTATAATGTAAATGAGGGCTCATTATTATCCAACAGTCACTAAAATTCATTTTCAAGCATAAATCTCACACAGAAAATTACATACACGGTTAGAAAAATATATAAACAATTATTAAAAGACAGAAATAACATGCAGGCTGTTCATCTCTAGGTATTTTTACAGAAATCCCAGTAAACATCTACCAAATTCAGCAAATAAAAGAAATAAAAAGTTACTAATAAATTAAAATAAAAAAAATAAAATAAAATATTAAATTTTGTTGGTACAGGATCGAGAGGTCATGTCATTGATTAAGATGCAGTGATTAATTTAAGTAGTTCTTTCAGATCAATATTTGAAAAATTTAGCAGAGAGTGGCATAAAATTTGAGTTAAGCTGCTTAGATTGAGTATGAATTTTAGCGATTTTGAATCTAATAAATGTAATTTTATATACATTTTTGATGATAATTCCCTGATTATAAATATTATTACTTTTTGGGCTTTTATTGTCAATTATGAACAACTTCTTACATTTTGTGTTTTACCTTATATTTAATGATTTTTATTTAATATTTTATGCCACAGATTTGTGTATTTACTTTTTTGTTCATTCTACTGGGAAAAAAGCATGTCAAATAAAGTGCGTCGATGTTCAAGAAAATAAACACAATACCTTGGTTTTCTTTATCGTGGACAGGTGGTCTTGGCTCAGCGTGAAGCGTTCTCATTCGCTGTAGGACATCTTTGGACAGCTAAAAACATATTTTAATAACACAAGTGATATGTCAATACTACTCAAACAGCGTTTGCAGAGGTTTCATAAGATCAAATTTAACACTTTTGAAGATACTACACCATTTCGCATCAAATTTTTAGCATAATAAAAACCCCCAACTGTCACTTTTATGCATGTTTTCTTAAACTCTGGCAAACATAACCATTCCTTTTACAAAGTTGAGCGTTTATGAGCATTTTCTCAAACTCTGGCAACCATACTTGTCATTTTGACATTTTCTTTTACATTTAGAAGCATTTTCTCAATCTCTGGCAACCTTTTCAATCCCATTAACATATTTTTGATTCATGAGTCTTATGTTGATATCCGGCAACCCTAGATATCCATTTTATGATTTTGTTTGTATATGAGCCTTTACTACAACATTAGCTGTCACTAGATGTCATGTTTATGTTTTTGAAAATGTACGAAAGTTTCTCAAACACCGGCAAACCTATTCGTCATTTATACGAATATGATGCTCTTGTGAAATGCAGCCCAGACCATTTATAGATTTAAAAACACCCCCATATTTTACAGTTCCTTTAGTTCTTTTTTTAAAGTGCAGATTGCCCGATTTTTGAATGGTTCCTTATTTCATTTTCAAGGTCTTCAGCAACAGGTAAACACACATGCAAGGTTGAAAAAAAGTGTTCATTTTCTTAAAATATGCATTTAATTTTACTGAACTTGGTTGCAATTCACAAATGATTTGTTTATTGACTTGTTCTTATAATAAACCCCTCCTCTATGAGACACAACCGGAGCAGTTTAGGGAGCTGCTGAATGAAATCTATCTGGCCCGGTTTTGAGCGCTCTTAGAGAAATAGCATTAACAAAAATGACAACCAATAAACAGAGTACAATCAACACAACATCAAACTGCCTGCGATTCAATCGAGGTTTGATTCAAGCTCACTAGAGAAGCTCGACCCTCGTTGTGTAAGCATTCATCATTCAGGGTCTCAGGTGAAAATATGGTTCCAGTTCCTTACGACAGAGAATACATTTATCAGCCTTAGGTGAACTGTAACATTTTCCTTTCCTGCATGCTAATCTCTGTGAAAGGCTTGCATAACCATGCTTCCCCTCAAGCGACTGTGTAATTTGAGAGTCGTTACCTCGATGTTTGGGGCCAGAGGGTTTTTGTTTGTTTGTTTGTTTGTTTCTCTGAATGAATGATGCAGGAGGTTGTACAGCGTGACATGTGACCTCACGGGCTTAGGGATTTAAAGACGTAAAACTCCAGCAGGGTGTTTCTCAAACCTAAAGCTGTTTCACACCACATTAGAGGTCATTTTTAAAAACTCATAATAGCATATCTTTGAGAGGCACATTTCTATTTGCATTGGTGGCTTTTTAAGACATTTAGTAGATGGGGTGAGTTTTGATGGGGTACAGTTGTAATGCAAAACAAGTTGTCACTGCACTGTTAGCTTGAATCAAAAAATGTTACAGTTGGTAAAATGGTAACTTTAGACACATTTAATGATCTCAATTTAAAGTTACAATACCATAATTGTGATGAAATTGCTTTACAGCACCTCACACAAACATTACCAATAAATAAAACTTGTCATCACTTGTGGGGTCCTTTTTAGTAAAACAATAATAGAAAATCGTACCTTTAAAATATCTCTTTATCATATATAATTTGAAGAGAGAGAAAATTAATAGAGTGGCCCCCAATGTTCCTCTTTAAAATCAATCCTGCATTTGCTGTCACTGAATAATAAAAGGTTAAACTAAACAGAACACCTGAACTTGTTTTGACTTCCTGGAAAATTTATTTGACAACAACGTTCACTAGAAGATTCAAGAGAGTCGTTTGAAAGAATCAAAGAGTCCGAAGCAAACAAGTCTTGCAAAGTTTATTTAACGAGTCGCCTATTATAAGATTACTTTCGCTTAATTTACAGACAGACACAGACACCTGTCCCGGGGTTCAATTACCCTCCTGCACACCTGACAGCACTCTAGGATAGATTAGAAAGTAACCAGTCCACCGCTAATTACACACCAGACGCAGTCTCACGACACAAGTGGTGGAATAAACCAGAGCTTAACATTATCTGTCAATCAAGGACAAGGACGAACAAAACTAACCGTTACCTCAGATATAACCGACAAAGAAGCGACATAGCCAAACGATTCAATTTCGATACAGAATATTTGTTTAAACGGACAAGGTCGAACTCGCTTCAATCACAAAAGCTGCACAATTTGTTTAGTAATGTTGACCGTTGGGGATGACGATGTTGGGCTGGCGTTACCTTCACACCACGCAGAATCCTCACCCTGTCATCCTCATCTAGGCCGAAAGAAACTCTCCTGTTCGTGCTTTCTCCGGAACCCATTGCCTTTTCGACACGGCCTCGTCAAAGTATCTTTATGGAGGCATACGGTTTCATCTTTAATTGAATCATACGATAAATTATGCTCTAAATGTCATGTGTTTAACGGATTCACATCTTACCGATGGGAAGAGGCGATTCGCAGAAGCAGTATTCGGAAATATTATTGGCTTACAGCTGTGAGGCGAGCCAATAGAATATCAGGATAGTAGTGCAGGCTTCTGGGAATCGTAGTCCTGCGACTGGTTACAACCGTTAAACTGATTATGTGCGTTTATATGCAAATATAACACGTTTCACCTTCCATGAGTACAAAAATGCGTTTATAGAATGTTAATATATAAGATTAAGTCTCCTACAGTTTACCCTTTTGGTTAAAAACGGATTTTGTAAACGCAACTCATTTGCTTCAGTCAGATTTTTATGAATGAACTTAATCAAATAATTTTGCCACCAAAACAGCTCTATTTCATAAATATATCTTCATCTAATTCTGAGTTATAGCAGAGATCTACACATTTTCCAACCAGTTTTTATGTATTTCATCATTAACAAAGGTAATTAGATTAGATTTTATTCAGGTTAAATATTATTATTTTAGAAGCATAAGATCTCAAAACCAAATTTTCTGACAAGCAATGAACTGAAAGGCCCAATAATAATATCTGTTGCGCATTCATTTATTCTGAATATTGTCATACTCAGTATACAAGGCATTTTAAGTACTATACATTTTGTTTTACAACAAACCAAGTGATTTCTTAGAGTTCAGACAAGAATATGATCAAGTGAAAGCCAATAACACAGTAATCCATATTAGTTTTAAGACTGAATTTTGAATGAATATGTTCTTTGCATAAATGTAGCAAAACTCCCACCTTCGTTGTGATACTGATCCGGATTGACCCTTACAATGCTAAAACTACACATTCCCTTTCAACAAATAGATGCAGTAAAATACATTGCACATGAGAAATAGTTCCATAATACGACATTCCAAATTTTTATTTGAATTGTTGTAAAGATCCTCAACTCAATGAGGAGTTTTGTGTATAGGAGCAGAACCCAGAGAGGAAGATCAGAATGAAAAAAAAAATGTCTTAAGCAGTAAATGCCCGGATGACGGATGTAAATAGGACAGTTTGCAAACTCGTATGACTGGCTGTAATTTGGGAGGAGTTTCTAAGAGTCATTAACAGCCATATTTTCCACTTTGTTCTGTATATCAGCCTCGCCACCTTGAGGCTTCTTCTTCTTTCCTCCTTCCTGCTGTTTCTTCTGCTTCTTTGATGCTTCCTGGTCGATTGGAGCAGGCTTCACAAACTTGATCATTTCTGTTAAACCTGAGAAAAATAAATCAGCTTTGATGAGTTATACAGCTCCAGAAAATGGCTTCTATTGTGCTCTCTATTTATTTTTAAAATGTTAAATTGTTTTGTAATTTGTAAGTGTTTCATATTATAGAAATGTGTTTTGCACCTCTCAGCCACCGTAGCTCTCCCTCAAACAGGTCAGAAGCACAGGAAGTGTTGCGAGCAAACGCATGTTAAATTTTACATTTCATGAGCGTCTTTTGATACGTTATAGGAAATCAACTAATATAGCGAAATTTAGAGACAATAACAGTGTTTAAGATTAACATTTAAAGAATTAAGCCCTTTACAAAAATTTTTAAACACAACGCACCCATCGAAACACTTAATGAAGTTTTTTTGCAAATTCTTTAAATAGTTAAATAGGCCATGAATCCCACCTATTTCAAGCCTCTTCTTGACATGATAATTTTAGAAAAATGCAGAAATTATGAGTGTGTACAGCTACGCAGAGGAGGGTGGGGTGTGGCTCGGTGGAGAGAGAGAGAGAGAGAGAGGTGTAGAGTTAATTAATAATTAGCACGCGTGTCTTCTCATTGGATAACAGAGGTCAAGCTGATCAATAATTCTGATGAACAGCTCGTCATCATCAACAGCTCGATACAACAAATGTCACATCCTGAGAATTTCATTTTCAATCAAGTCAGAAATAATGAATAAAAGATAGAAATTACATAGATTCCGCCACGATTAATTCTAAAAGACAACAAAATTATATTCAATACTGTTCAACACATGTAAATCTCTAAAAATCTCAATATTTACATCCAGGGTTTCATGGCACTTTAACTTTAGCGTGCTTTAATCTGTAAAAACAATCAGAAACTAAAATATAGTAAACTATGTCATTAATTCATCCTAATAAACTGTAGTTGTTAGTGAGAGTGCGCTCACCTGGGGGCATGAAGGCTTTGAGGGGTTCAGGAACCAGAATGCCCTCGTCTGTCTGGTAGTTCTCCAGGATGGCACAGATGACGCGAGTGGTGGCACACATGGTGGCGTTTAACATGTGCACGAACTCCGCCTGAGAAAACACAGGAAAGTCATCAAGAATATTCCTCCTCGTTCATCGGTGAGCAACTCTGTGTGGATGGTTATTTCAAAAAAACAGAATTCTATTTATTTTTCTTGAACAGAGTTTTAATATTTTTCAGATTTCATAGAGAAAAAATGAACAAACTTCTCTTTTGTGACCAGAAGATGGCATGAGAGAGCATGAAGATTAAAGGTCAAATAAACCTGATAACTGACAACTGAAATAAACAAACACCTTCTGCAATATAAATCTGTGCCCAGAATATACAATTGAGATTATTAACAAATGCACGGATAACATTGACCTTCTTGGTATTTTTGTCAGTGCTTAAGTAAATGCTTTTAGAAGAATATAAATAGTGTTGTCACAATCAGGCTTACATTCGATTGGGTCCAATCACACGGCTTCCGAAAGATCGGAATCATGGGAAAAAATATTGGGACATTCTCATACAGTTTGTCATCCTGAGAACTTGGGTTATTGTATTTTAACTACAAATAAAATAATTACTATAATTGTCACACTAAGTAGCTATGTTAATTCAGTAATTTTGGCCAATTTTTGGCACTTTCAGCATTTTGGATGTAAAGATGAAACTCTGAAAGCCTTCATTTCTTCCTTTTTTTCAGTGATTTGAAGCATCTTAATGCTAAACATACTGTAACATAATGCATTATAGTAGCGTACAATGCTTTTGTAATAATTAACACAATGTTGTTACGCTAATGATGCGCGACGTTATAATTTAAACATTTGAATTAATTTTAGGCAAAAACTGTGTAAATTTTGAGTACAGAACAAAACACATGGTCTTTAGACACTTTTTTCAAATATTGATAATGTATTTTTCATAATAAAAACAATTTTTTCTTTCCTGAAATCTTTTTTTTTGTGCTAGAGATGCATATTTTTGTTATACGTGCTATGAGTACAATAATAGATGTAATTTCTGATGAGCTCGGGCATTTGTTGACATTCTTTAAAGTAAGAATAAAGTGTAGCAGCAGCATTAATTTGATCAAATAAAAAGTAATGATTAAATGAATCATTATGTTACTACAAAATGAAATGAGGCATAAATCTGTTATTCAATTATACCCCTTTAAATTTTATTACATTTTTTTTGTCAGACGATCAAATACATAGAAATGGATTTTTAGATATAATCAATAGTTGCAGTCCTAGTTTTTTGTTACAGTTGTTTATATTCCTGAACGCTGCTGGAAACTGAAATCTTCCTGAAGGACTTCTCAAAGTTAAGTCTGTCTGAAAGTTTTCTAAGCAGCTCTTTACACATTGTGCTGGAAACCACCGTTTTGGACAGCTCCAGTACCTTGTCCATCATTTTTTTGGTCTGTCCGTAGCGAATCCGCAAGCGCCGAGCCTGATAGTCTGTGCAGTTTGAACAGGACACAAGCTCCCTAAAAGCCTGAGAGGCGGGGAACCAGGCCTCTAAATCCAGCTTTTTACTGGCAGCGTGGTTCAAAGCACCTGTGGAGCAAATAAAACAACTCATGATTTATTTTTGAACTGTTTAAAATATATAACTAAGGAAAATGTTGGTAAACAAACCTGACACTATGTTGACGATGCGATAGGGGATTCCTAACGACTGATAAAACATTTCAGCAGTTCCAATCATTTCATCAAACATCTCCCAGGACTTCCCGTCATGAGGAGACGCGTACACAAACTGCTCGATCTGGAAGGGGACACAAATTTTTTGCTTTCTTATGAAGACATAAGCTACGTTCAGACTGCAGTTCTTAATGGCCAATTTGTTTTGTTTTTTGTGTGCATTCGTTCACAGTACAAAAAAAAAACATTTGCTTGCTATCCATCCTCTGTGTCAAAGAAATGCGGCTCCAATGTGATAGGCTTGCACAGCAGAAGAAA
The DNA here is from genome assembly GCA_900490495.1 of Danionella dracula. NCBI lineage: Eukaryota > Metazoa > Chordata > Actinopteri > Cypriniformes > Danionidae > Danionella > Danionella dracula. Next base: position 24,075,679 of record UELW01000112.1, on the reverse strand, counting down.
CTACAACACCCACAATATACTCCCGAAAACAGAGTTAGGAGTGCTCAGAATTTATTCTTACTGTATTTATTTCAGCACATAAACGTCTTCTCCAACGACTCGTTTCAGAGAGAAACTGTGTTTATATTTGATGCAAAACCCAAATAAATCCTGCATGAGGTTGCAAAAATCTGCTATGTATCAGATTCAGGACCACAGACGAAGAAGACCTTTGACAAGCAGATTTGGAAAAAAAAAAATCTGATTTTGAAAATATCAGATACAGGTCGCATACAGGCACAAAAAAAAAATCTGATTTGGGTCGCTTTGGGCTGCAATCTGAGCATAGCTATAAAACTGTTGTGCTTTCATTAATCTTATAAAATTCTAATGAATTACTGTCTACAGACCTTCTCAAACTGATGGACCCTGAAGATCCCACGCGTGTCTCTGCCATGAGAGCCCACTTCCTGTCTGAAGCAGGTGGAGAGGCCAGCATAGCGAATGGGAAGTTCCTCTGGCTTGAGCCACTCGTCTCTCAGGAAAGCTGCGATTGGCTGCTCGGATGTGGCAATCAAGTACTTCTCATCCACGGTGTTGTCGTCAGACTTCTCACTGCCCTTTCCGATCACCTGCACCGCCACAAGAAGTAAAAAAAATAGTTTGGTCAAAGTTCTCCAGTTACTCAACTATTTCAATCTGACTGACTCAACATAGCAAAGTATAGAATCGAAACGCAAACCCTCTAAATTCAACCTTTTTGATTTAAAAGAGCTAATTCAATACCCTCAAAGTTCTCGTTCAACCATTACATTTTTCAAGAAAGTCAATCGTAACATAACATTTTTTAACTGTCTCTCTTACAGATGATATTAATATCATAATGATATCATTGTTAAAAATGTTCTCGATAAGAGCCCCATAATGTGTCAACAGGATATTGCTAACTGCACTTCTGTGTTCCCAGAAAGGGACTTTTTTTACTCGGTCAGGTATTTTATAGATTAACTAGACTTTGTGCTTTACATCGGTTTGTTTGAAAAAACAATCGGATTTCTTTTGACCATAAAATGCTAATAAAAAAAGCCTTCCCTAATTGTGTTTCATCATCAAAAAATTCATTTCAAAACTTTACTTTGGTGCAAGTTAAGTGTTGAAACAGAGCAGTTCTTCAGTTCTTAATTTCGGAGATTTAAAAGGGGAAAAATGTGAGTCTGGAGTAATCTTGAGACAACTATTTAGAGAATTTCCTTGTTAAATCTGAAGACCAAAAAATAAATTGCATCAAAAAATGCTGTAAAAAGAATTTTGAGGGTTTTGCCAAAACAAATATCAGTCTAGAATAAAGTTTATTATTAACACATTTGAATGAAAATGGTGAGGGTTTTGTTTGAGTGGAGAGCATTGACTTGGTTGGATAGTTCTCTCATTTCAGACTGACGGAGAATAGCAGCTTCTGCAACTGTTCATGAAACCAAATATAACCAACAAACAAAAACCTTGTAGAGCTCATCGTCAAACTGGCTGAGCTGAGCCACCTCCTGCATGACTTCTTTCCTCATGAAGAAGGGCGTGTACAGGATGTTATAGCTCTTGCTATAGAGGATTCTCAGAGCGTAGTTGATTAAAGCCTGCTCCAGGAACACTAAAGGCCCCTGAAACACAGACCAGACACAGCTTTAGAAAACATCGTTTGTTCAGAAGAGCATAAAGCAGAAGTGAACCAAGCATAAGAAGCTATATTCTAACCACATGATCAGATTCAGATGGTTAACACAAACATTTCTGGTCCAAGAATGGAATTAATAAAAGCCATGAAACCTTGAGGAAGTATCCTCTGCTTCCAGCCACAATGGCTCCTTTTTCCCCTTCGTACCCATCAACCATGACAACCAGGTCCACGTGAGAATACTTCTTCTGCACGGTGCAGTCGCCCCAGGTGCGTTCCACTTTATTATCAGCATCCTGGAGAAAAAACACTCTGCTGTAGTGGAGTCGTGTTGCAGAGATTGCTTCTAATGGCACCAGCGTTAGGGGTACCTCATCGTTGCTGATGGGCACCGAGGGGTGCAGGAGGTTACCGATCTCTCTCAGGTACTCGAACCGCTCCGCCTCCAGCTTCACCCGGTCACAGTCTGTTTTCTGCATGGCCTCGTCCACCAGTACCCGTACCTTCTTGATCTGAGTCACAGTGAGTGGCTGCAAGGCAAAGGAAAAGGGCAATGTGGCTTGTTCTTATCGTTTCAAGGTTTTTCATTAAATATGTAGACTTTTCTTTAATAGTTTATTTACTATTTCAGAGAAAACCTATTCTTGATGGATGAAAATGTACACAAAAAATTATATCAATGTTTGATTTGTAATCTATTTGCAAGCTTAAACAATATTTCAAATAAATGCAATGGGATGCAAAATTTCAAAAGTGATAGTTCCTGTCTGAAGAAAAAAAAATGGTTTGCAGCATTTCAGCAGAAGTTTTAAACATCAGGATAAGGCACTGTCTACGTGTATCTTTGCTTTGGTAAGTCATAACTAGCTTTAAACATGGCTTTCAATGCCAATCATGGTTTTGCGATCATAATTTGTCAAAAAAAAAAAAACACACATTTTCAAGAAAAATCTATTTTGATTTTTCTTTCATTTTTTCAGAAAGTGAGCCGATATTGAAAGAGCAAAGTGTTTTTTTGTAAAAAAAAAAATGTGGCATAAAAATATTGTTTTATTAAAACACAACATTTCATATAATCTTATTCATAATTAGGGTTGTCAAATTTCATTGTATCAAAAGTTCTAGTAGCTAAAGTATATTTTGTAAACGTTCATTAAACAAAGGTTTTGTTTCACTGCTCCCCCTTGGAATGATTTTGGTTGTTGTAACATCGATTAGGATTTCTGTCGCCGTAGCCATGTAGCCGCCCTGTCAGCCATTGCTGCTTACAGCCTGGACAGACAAAACAAGCCCATACCGATAATGTTTCTCCAGTCAGACCTTCCAGATTCTGAGCCTCTCCTGGAAGATTCTCATCATCCCCGACCGGTTCTTTCTTCTGGAAATGTAAAAGACATCCAATTTTTTTTACTCAAATATACAACTGAGCAGACTGAACCCTAACAGCTCATTAACGCACCTTCATCTTTTCTCCAATGGCTTTGCTGCACAGATTTTTGGCCTTGTTTAGGTTATCTGCTGTAAAGCGACCTGGAGACCCAAGCATTCAAACAGTTGTTGTCACAAGTAGTTTTAACATCTTCAGACCAGAATTACTTTCCAGTTTTAAGAAAAATGCATAGAGTTGCCAAGATCTGAGAAAAATTTGTCAGCTAGAAGCTCCAAAGCTTAATAGTATTTGTATAAAATATTTGTAATTATTAATTGTTTTACATGTTTCAATGAATCCTGATGTTTAGTTTGCTATCTTACATTTTATTTTAACCTTATTTTGAAACATTGACTTCTATTTCACAAACAATCATGAACAGTAATTCCAAATGCATCAATTAATGTGAATAAGATAACTGAAAATCTTGCTTTCTTCTCCACAGAGCTTTTCCCCTCAGGCCATTCAGCTCCTGAACCCATAACTTTCCCCACAATCACTTCCAAATACTACAATTAAATATTCTTAATATTGCACTAAGCAACAGGACTCTGATGTGGACTTTTTGCACATTTCTGGTTGCTCTATATCCTGTTGTTGATTACAACCTATAATGCCTTGCTGCCATTTGATTTGATGACAAACATCCAACTTCATGCACAATAGGCTTTAATTGGAGTGTAAGTCCTTAAAAAGTAAAAAATAAAAATTTTAAAAATCCTGCCCGACGAAACATCTATTAAACGGACGCAGGGACTGAAAGGGTTTGGGAATAATGTAATAAAAAGCCTCCGCATCTCAAACGTATTCTTTTTTTTTTTTGGTTCGTTATTTCTAGCCTCCTTAGTTGGACACTTAACATATTTACATTAAGCAACGTGTGACTTTTGTTCCTTTAAAAAACAGGAGTGGCATCAAAAAGAGTTACACAAATAAGCTCTGGCAGGCAGAAGCTCTTCTGTCATAGAGATTGCATCAGAATCAGTTCGGATGCTGCGGCACATTTAATTAATAAATACTGATCATCTGTAGGGTTAAAATGACATATACCACCACAAACATTGACTACTGTCAAAAACAATATACTGTTTTGTTTATATAAATTTAGTTGTAATAACTAAAGTGAAAGAAGACTGTGTTAGCATGACAGCTGCGTTAACCGTTAACGTTAGCATCAATGCTACATGCCTTACATGAATCAAACAAATAACGAACATTCAATGTATTTATACACATTTAACAATATTCCTTAATATTGCTCAGCTCGAGTGTGATCATCATTACTTGGTATTACCGTTTTTGAATTATTCTGTCATTCGCCATAAATCGGCTTTTTTTCATTGGCTGCCATGTGTTTCGTTAGCTTTAGCGTTAGCAGGCACTCACATTTCCTCCATTCTGTGTCAGCTTGAACCAGTTTATCCACCAGAGACACATCTTTGAACCGTTTCCTTTGAGTTTCTCGGATGGTTTCTGGATCTCCACCTTTGTCGGTGCGAAGAAGGTCTAAATCGAGCACCATGATGCCGGTGACGAGGTGTGCAGTGCGGATGAATGAAGGAAACGAATAATGATTGGAAACTGAAGATAGAGGGCGCTAGAGAGCGGAGGGTTTTTTGACAGTGCACAGTCATCTCTGCTGGAGTATGGAAGCATATGAGTAACGAAATTCAACTTGAAATGTAAAATGCAAGTTGTGAATATGTTTAAACAATTTTTAGATTGGAGGTAGGGGGGATGCTTTAATGTTTAACCCTAATTCTCAAAACAATTATATACAAACTACGTCCGTGTGCACTGCCATATTGCATTTATATTTCACTACCCGTATGCTTCCATACTGGAGAAGCTGCCCGTGTGATTTCTCAGGGGCGTTCTGTCATTTAGTCCTGCACAGTTAAGCTGCAACCCTAATTTATTATATATACATATATATGTTCAAAAAATGAATGGAAAAGTCATTTTATTTTAATAATTTGGTTATAAGTGTAGAACATATATGGTATATGTGTTCATTACACACAAAGTAACATATTTCAAGCCTTTATTTCTTTCAGTTTTAAGGCTTAAAGCTACAAAAAAAAAACCTGTACCCCTCTTCAGAACATCATAGCTGTGCATGGACAAATGACTATCTCTGGTATGCGTGAATGAAACATGACATCTGTCTCTCGCGTGACCTTTCCTAAACATTCTTCTATGACTGCTTTTCATTTAGTTTATGTGTCTGCACTAAAGCTCAGCACCAAGATGATTTAACACAAAGTTCCAGCGGAATTTTATTTTATTGCCCGTTTGCGTTGAGGTTGATGGAGAACATCTGGATCAAATACTATAAATGAAAGGTGAGGACAAAATCTAATTGTTCTTAAAAACACCAGCTATTTTTTATCATAATTGGTGAGTTTCTGAACAGCTTGAGCACATTTTATTGGTTATTAAATGCTCATAACATGGAAAGATGTGGTCTGAATATTCCCAAACAATGATCAAAGTTACCAGTGTAATATAAAACATTTTTCCTGATGATTGTCACATTTTATTCACAAAACAAAGAAGTGCTTCGCTTTTTGTGCCGAGAAGTGAAACAGTAACAACTAACTAAAAGAGAAATTGTCACGAATAATCAAGCAGGTAGATCACTGATGAGTTTTCTCACTCTGAGTGATTATTTCATACTGCTTCTTTTAGAAAGGATCGATCGATCAATCGATCGATCTATCTATCTATCTATCTATCTGGAGGTGACTACTTGACAGTACTTTATCTGCAGCATTCCATATGGTACTATTGCTGTCCTGCATTATATTGTTCATTAACATGTTTCAAGCCTCCCTATGGACATATTCGGGCATATTAAGGCATACTTAAAATAGCTAACGCGTGGCTTAAACATTCACTTTAAGTGTGAAATAAAAAAAATCACAGAAACATCTTTGGTCAGTCAAGAGCTTCTCTTCAGTCAGAAATCACATCAAATTCAGCGCGGATGCATTTAATTAATAAATACTAATAGCTCCAATGCTAGAATCACACACTACTCACATTACCATCTGTTGCTGTCACCTGTCTGTCTATCTGTCTTCAATCATCCACTGCCGTCTTTCTCTCTTCATTGGTCCGTCTCTGTCCATCTGTTGGCTTCCGTCGGCCTGTAATCTGTCTGTGTGGTTCTCCATCAGTCTGTCTTTTACTGTCTGCCGGTCTCTGTTCATTTGTTGTTATCTGTCTTCATCAATGTGTCATCTATGTCTATCTCCAAATGTTTGTCCATTCATAGTCTTTTTTTCTTTCACCATCTGTCTGTCTCTGTCTCGTGGTCACCATGCATCCATTGTCTTCTGTCTGTCTTCCTCTGCCTGCCATCTCTGTCTCCAATCTGCCTGTTCTTCTCAATCTGTCTGTCTATCTGTTTGTCTATTATCATTCTTTCTGCATTTGGCTGTCTTTCTCTGTCGGCCTGTCTGTTTGTCAGTCTGTCTCCAAATGTTTGTCTATCAATTGTCATCAATTGTCTGGCTGTCTTCATTCATTTATTGTAGAAATACTTTATTCATTGGTCTGTATCCGTCTGCCCATTTCTGTCCATCCGTTGTCTTCCATCTGTCTTTATCTTGTCTGTGTCTTTTGCCATCTGTCTGTCCATCCATTGTCTTCTTTCTTTCACCATCTGTCTGTCCATCCATTATCTTCTTTCTTTTACCAACTATCTAGTCACCATGCATCCATTGTCTTCTGTCTGTCTGTCAATCTCTATCTCCATCTCCCTCTGCGTGTCTCCGTCTGTCCCTGTTCATCCATTGTCATTCTTTCTGCATTTGCCTGTCTTCCTCCGTCTCCCTGTCTGTGTTTGTCACTCTGTCTACAACTGTCTGTCAGTCTGTCTGTCTGTCAGTGCTGGTCTTTCTCCACCTTTCTCTGTTTGTCTTAGTCTGTCCATCTGATTGGTGGTCCAAACATCCCCAGTAACAAAATACCCAGCCACATATAAAAAAAAAAAACTGTTTATTTACAACCTTCATGCAATTATGTGTTTTTTAAAACACTTAAGAACAATAAACAATGTATTTACACAACCAGTTGAATGTTTGGAATCTGTTTAGTTTCACAAGGATGTTACATTTCACCACAGGAACATAACTAAAATTAGTTTGAATAATAAATTAGAGAATATGACCGGAAAGATCAACTTCCCCTTCATTCTGCAAAACACACCAGCTGATCCTCTGGTGGTTTACTTCTAAAGATAATATGATGAAAGATCTTTGGAACATCTCCCACAAGATGCATTCGTGGACAGTTCCTCCACACCATATGTTCAAGATGTTAGCTCAATGGCTCAAAGGGGTGCTAATCCAGAAGACTCTTCAATTAAAATCAATAATAGCGGTAGCCAAGATCAAATAATTGTAGGTGTATAGAGTCATCTCATTAGACATCTATAGAGTAAAATTGGCAACAACAAAATAGCTCTTCAATTCCAGTTTATGTAATCTAGATTAGTTTATAAGTATATGAGAAGCTTAAAGCTGAGCGTTATCGTAATGTAATGCACTGATATTTTAAGTTGCTTCTTCAAAGAAACGCATAGAAATAATCTTTCATGTAATAACAAACAAAGGCTTTCAGCACTACACACCTAGTTTCACACACAATAAAGATAATTAAAAAATATAATATGTTATGCGTCCATTGGCCTGCTTTCATCAGTTTGGATTCTAATGAAGTCAGTACATTCAAATACTGTTTCATCTAACAATGTGCAATCATTCACAAATCAACTAATTCAATATTATTCCAATTTCTAAATGTGGAACAACACGCTATTGAGATTGAATAAAATTTTGTTTTCTTGCAAGTGTTAGAGGTTTTTAAGAGGTTACTCGAAAGTAATGGTGGTATTGCTAGAGTAGGTTTTGAACCGGTTTATGTATATTTCTCTACCTCTATTGACATAATCAGAGACTGTTTTCGAAAAGGCCGGCCTTTAAAATAGTTTAAAGTGGAATGCACTGACTACTAACAGCTTTGCTCATTTGATAAAAACTCATTTCATTTGCTTAATTTCTGATAAGCAGTAAAATTGACAACATAAAATTCTATTTAGGATTTTGAAGGATATGCTTTCTCAAGCAAATGCTAGTTATACAAGACATATGGTTTTCGTCATCTGAAATTGACCGCTAAAGCAAATATAGCATTTTTATTTGCCTATTATTGTAGCAAAACGTATAATTGAGCGTAGACTTGCATACTTTGACACGAACATCTTGATCTAGAAGTGTGTTCTGCAAACACAGACATTTATAAAACACACTCAGATTTGAAAACACTCGCACATTAAACAGAATTATGTTGTGTTATCTTAATGTTAGTAATAATGCCTCACAAGCTTTAAAAGTTGATGGTAGCTTAGGCATACGTCGATCAATCTGTTTAAAATAGCTTTTAAACTCTACATTTTTCAAAATCAAACCCAATATGTATCACTATAAGAACAACCATTCTTAATTGTGTATAAACACTCAACTGTACCTTTTTTAATGTTATTAAAAAGAGTTGGAAGGTTCCCGCTGGTAAACCAATAATAACGTTTTGAGAAAGTTAAGGGGGGGATGTTGAAAACATGTTTTTTTGTGTTCAGAGAACATTCTCTTAAGAATATAAACACATTCCTGAAGCATTTTCTCCACCTTTGTGTAACTAATGATAACTTTTGAAGATGACTTTACCTCCTGGTTGAAGTGTTTTCTGCTGAGTAGGAGAGCAAATATTAATATTATAGTTTTTTTTTTCAAGATATTTCAAGAAATTCTGACACCATTTTCAGAGCATTCATCAACTACAAAAAACACATAAAAAAAAACCAATGATAGTATTTTTGTGAACATTCAGAGCTGGCATTTAGACAACCTTTAAATAAAGTTATTGAATACTTTAAGAAAGTTCACGTCACATCTAGAAAATTTTCGCTCCAAAGTTTTGCAAGTAAAAGTGCTTCAAGTAAAAAAGTAGTGCCGACATGTGTGCACATATACCAAAAAAGTGGCTGCTAACGAAAAAATTTTGGCTCTGCCATGTCACCTTGGTTTATCATTAGACGAAACCAGTTTAAAGAACTGTTGACACATAAAAGAGCAGCTGTATCATGCTCTCGTGTCATAAGAGGAAATAAGTAGATTTTTGTGTACCAACAAGCAAACCTCTCAAAGATTTTTTTGTAAACATTTGCGAGCGGCTCTTCTCTTCACACTGTTTTTTAAACAAAGCAGAATTTGAAAGGCTGGCTCTGAAAACTGATCGTTCTGAAGACCAGTGATAGTGGGAGAAGCGGGGTGAAAGGAGCATTTTGCGAATTTGAGGTGAGTCAAAGACAATGCTTACAATAAATACTGTATAATAAATAAATAATAGAGGGGGTGGGATAATATACTTATTCTAAAAGCTTGATAAATGGAACAATATGGCAACTTTAAACTTTAAACGGAATGCTGTAAATATGGAGAAGGAATTTGGTTATGTAAACTGTCCTTTAATCTGCCTTAACATTAAACGGTTGTTCAGGACTTTAGTTGTACTTTGGCTTTGGCCAAAACTTTGGTCAAATTGAGCGCTGCTGCTTCTTAGGTTGAAAGAATGCCAATAATCGGATGTACCAGCAGAACCCTGTGACCAAAACCAGCAAATGTATAGAATTTAATTTCTCTTATGGCAAGTTACTATATATTAAAAATAAAAATTAAAGCATGCTTATGAAATGTTTGGAACTCCTCCATACTTTTCAGAGAAGTGAGCTTTGGCTTCCTGGATGGCAAGCTGAAGCGCAGCCCCGGTTGGGAGTTTACCATACCCACTTTCAGAAATGCTCTCCACTTGCAGAGTTACGCCTGGCTTCTGTAAAGCCACCTGATGGATATTTGAGAAGAGCAGAGGGAAATCTCTTGGGAGGCTGTATCTAGAAGCCAGGCTGAGTGAGGCTGGCATGTGGGACTCCTGCGAGTACTCAAATATGACAGCCATGTATTTGGAAAGGCTCCTCCCTGAAGCTTTAGTACGATATAGCTCCTCCACGATCATAGAAACTGTTGCTGAGGCAGTGTTCTCCAACGGCTCTTCATCCTCATCCTGGTCCAGAAGAAGACCTCTTGAGCAAACAACCAGCACAAAATCACACTTCTCAAGTCTCCTGCAATGCCAGCCCATGACACCCTCCTCCATAATCCTCAGCTGCTCCCACAAGTCCAAATGTACCTATAGAGGTTCAGAATATTCCAGAATTGAAACAGATGTATTTCATAATAGGGATCCACCGATATCAAGCTCATGTTGACATAAATGCATGATGATAGCGCAGACCAAACCTTGTGGCATCAAAAACAACGTTTTCAGGACATCAAGGTCAGAATGTTGGGTTCAGCTGAGAAAAACACTTGAACGATAATTTTTCTTATTTTTGATGACAGCATAGGAATTCCTGGCAGCAAACTCGCTCGTTAAATATCAAAAACAGGGGTGGTTGCCATACAAGTACTACAATAAAATATCTGAAACTTAAACACACAAGGGCGAACTGAGAATTCTCCTCTAGTCGTACAGTTAACAACAGTAGTTCTTCATAAATACAGAGAATTATTAGTCTGCATCACTGTTTGTAAAAACCGATGCTGTTATTAGTATTGATATTGGCGTTCACCTGAAAAAAAAAAGTATGGTTCGTGTAGTACAGGGGTCGGCAACCCGTGGCTCTGGAGCCGCATGTGGCTCTTTAGCGCTGCCATAGTGGCTCCCTGGAGCTTTTTCAAAAATGTTTGAAAAAGGAAAAAATTTAAGGAAAAAGGTAAATATATATATATATATATATATATATATTTTAATATGGTTTCTATGGGAGGACAAACATTCTTAACGTTTTCCAATGCTGTAAAAGAGTGTAGAATAAATATTTAATTTCAACATTTCTGTCAGCGACGATTTGCGTCATCACCCGCGACACACGTTTCTATCAGCGGGGCGGGATGCCAGGTAGGTGGCTGCTGTAAACACACCAGCGGCTGTGTGGTGGGACATGGATCCCAAAGAGAAAAAGAGAAACATAACTGAGGAGAACTGAGGGTTCTTGGACCGAATCCTTTGCATTCAGTGCCGATGCGGAAGGAATCCTGAATGTTTGCTCTGTATTGGGAAGTTGTCTAATAACAAGAGTAACGTGGAAAGACATTTCCAGGGAAGGCATGCACGTATTTAGTAACAAAGTGGCTGTGATTTTATATACTTCTTTTCAAAAGGCTGCTGTTTTTTTTTTTATATATAAATGTATGCTGCGTTTTTTCGCATTGTTGCCCAGTTAAGGGGCACGTTGTGCACGTTCCATTTTGATGTTGTTTTTGGGAATCCTCAAAATAAAAATGACATCAAAAATCCGATTTCTTTATTTCATTTCTCTAATTTCATTAAAGCAATGAAATAATTCGTTAATATTGTAATCGTACAACAGAGTAGTCACGTGGTGCGTCGTTCTCTACAGGATTCACTGCAGGGAAAATAAACATTTAATCATGAAGGCTCATTATGTATTCGTAGCAAACTTAGTCATTTTTATAGTAGGCTAATATAGATACATAAAGCATGTGTTGCCTTCATTATAAGGCTTATACAAGGCTTTTAATTTTTTGCGGCTCCAGGCCTATATGTTTTTTGTTTTTTTGGTACAAAATGGCTCTTTGAACATTTTGGGTTGCCGACCCCTGGTGTAGTCTGTAGGGCTGACCTCGACTAAAGATTTTCATGGTCGACTTTTATCTGTTCAATAAAGCCAATTGTCAACTAATAGTCGACATATGGTTATTACTGTACTTTCCGCATTATACGGCGCATTTGAAAACCTTTAATTTTCTCAAAAACAGTCAGTGCATCTTATAATCCAGTGCGCTTTATCTATGAATGCTCAAAATGCAAAATCGGAACATTTTACAACAACTTTGGTACTCTACGACCCGCACAGCTGAATGGTCCATCGTGGAATCACTGCAGATGCCTTGCAGAGGGATTCATAATGCACTTCTGCACACGTGGAGTAACACACAGTTAATGTGGGTGTTTTGCCAATTGGGTGACCTGATTTAACATTTATTCAATTCATACATTGGACTTGAGGCCATGAAAAGACTGGCCTTAAAACCTTTTCTACCCGACCATCGACTAATCGACCCAAAAGTGGGAAGCCCTAGAAGTCTGCCTTTAAAAATGAGTATCGATGCATCTACAACCTCATACGATTTAGCTTGTCTGTTCAGTTCTATGTATATATATCTTTAAAAAAAAATTGGGAAGTAGGGAGTGGTTTTGAGTCTTATAAACTAGTTTTTTGTGTGAAAGGGATTTGTGTCACCGAATTAGCAACTCTCACTGTGTTTGTTTTTTGTCTTTTTCTTACTCCACTCTTGAGCATATACACGTGTATGTACACACCTGTAACTAAACTTTAGTCATCTTTTATACAAAATATCTCACATATTGCATCTTTGAGTCTATCGAAGTTGTCATTATTTTGAACACTTACTTGAACTGCCATGTGCTTCTGTAAAAAGGCTGCCAGCTGCAGCACGACTCGGACATGAGCTGCGCCATCATTGCTGGAATAGCAAATGAGGAGACGAGGAGGAAGCAAGCTTTTATTCAGCAACGCGCATTCTTCTTCCTCCAGTTCAATGATCTCTGAAGGAATGCAAACAACACAAGAGTTATCAAGATGAAAACAGTCCAATTAAAGCATACACTTAGTCATGTTCAGAGAAGAAATGCAGCTCAATAAATGGTAGCTCTATAATAACTACACACTATGAATCATTCTTCAGCATTAGCAAATGGTAGGTAAATATTTTAAACATCATTGTTCCTATGTTAATATTTATAAGAAATTTATACATTTAATGTTAAAGAGTTTATTATTGGTTTATAAGGATCTATATATTATGCTTAATAACATTAATTTGTGCTTTGTTGAGGACTTTGTTAACGTATTTACACTGAATAAATATTTCAATTGTCTGGTTTCCTCTATGCTCCTCACTTTAGAGGAGCGCACAAAAACTGTTAACGAGCAGCTAATAAATGTTTTATTTATTATACATTTAAAATATATGTTTTATATAAATGAATCATGAGTTACAGCAGAAACACTACAGTTACTGTCTGCAAAAATAAGATGCATGAATTTAGGGCTGTAGCTATCGAATATTTTAGTATTCTACTGAAAATGTAATCAAGTAATTGAAGAATCGGATAAAACATATGTGACACCACTTCCGGATTCTGCATAAACGTTCAATGATAGAAGGCGATGAAACTTTGATTATTATTACAAAATGCTTATAAAATCAAGCGGGACATTATATGTAGGTTACCAATAATGTGGCATAATAAAGATTAGAGTCGTTTCTGAACAGCTGTTTCCACTTTATAAACGTAGTTTTTTTTTTGTCCCGTTTACACCATGGTTCTTTGCCAACACTCGCATAATTAAGTTATTATTAATATCTAGACGGCAATAAATGAGTGGAAGAATACAGTTGAAGGATTTTCCCAGTCAGCCGACCTCTTGCTTTCGCTACGCTGACAAAAGTAACATTACTGCGGAGGTTGAATGGGGTGATGTCTTAACGTTTGCCGTGTATTATACCATTATCTTTGGCTAAAATTAACATATTAAATATATTATTGATATTTGCGCTGCAGATAGAGCATATAACGCTATTTTGACTTGGCAACACCCTTCCCATGTTTCCCATAGTAACCACTTGCTGTAAAACAAAAGCTATTGAAGTCTTACTTCACAACAAACTCTTTAATTTAATGTTAATGTATTAACATGAACATAAAACAGGCGCATGCCAATGTGAAGCTCCTGTTTTCCTTTTAATGTGAACATATTTAAGAAAATTAGACTGTAACTCATTTACACTTCATGATCTGAATTTTCTGAATCATGACAAAGATCTCTTTCTTGTAATTCTTTTTTCAAAAGATCTAGTGGAGAAGTCTAGAGGAGCATCACAAATGGCAGTTGGTGTAAAAAAATAACAACCGTACAACTTAAATAATACGGTCACTAAAAAGTAGAGCAAATCTGTGACAGATTAGTGAGCCTAGATCTAGCGCTCACATTGTGTGAACTGTGAAGAACGGCTGTTTGTTATCAAACGTAGCACCTAGGAATGAACCAATCCGTGTCAACACCTCCCAGCCAATCAGAATCCAGTATTCAGACAGACCACGGGATAAAAGGGATTAATAGAGGGTTTGAGGAGGAGGATTTTACTTCAACTAATTGTTATCGTGTTATTCAAGTCACTCGAAGAATAGTTTCAGCTCTATATGAATGTGCTTTCAAATAGTTTTTGGAATAAAATCTATTAAAATATGAACTATTAAAATAATCATTTATTACACCTTCGAAATGACCTCATGAATCACGTACAGTTTATAACTAACTGTTTTTTATTAATGGTTTTATATACTCAATAAAGCATGAAATTAGTTATATTTATAAATTGCTTACTCATGTGTATTAACATACATTTTGTCAATGATTATAAAGAATTAACTAGCTATTTTCTAATACATAATTATTGATTCACAGTGTGTAGTCAGTGTGATAAAGTGCTACCAAATAAATCGGATTTATTACAGATCTCGAACCTGGAATCATTTTGGTCTGGAGTGTTGTCCTTTTCAGTCTTCTCTTGTAGAGGATGATGAAGGAGATCAGAGTGGTGGCCATGAGAAGAAGTCCCATGGACAGCAGAACCACCAGTAAAGTGTCTTACATCAGGGGAGACAGAATATGCAATTTGTTACGGAGTCAAAATCGGTTGCCCGCCCTAGAATTTGTATCAGCTGATCAATCAACCATAGTAGGAAGGAAATAAAACAGAAGAAAAAATAAAGGATTTTTAAATAATTATTGTGAGTGTTAGTGTTCCTTGAGTTTTTAAGGTTTAGTCAAAATTATTCCTTGTAGTTCTAGTTCTTTTCTAAATTCTAACTAACGCAAAAGTGCAAACAATTGTTACAACATGATGTATTTAATGTTATGTTTTCAGAATCCTTAAAAGGACAGTAACTTGCTTCTTTTGTTTAAGCGTCAGGCTTAAATTCTTTTCTAGCCCTCAAAAATAATCAAAAATACAATAAGATCATGACTTTAAAATATCAGCTGTGGCAGTTGTGGTCTGGTGGATAAGGAGATCGACTTGGGATCTGAAGGTCGCTGGTTCGATCCCCATATCCACCGAGTTGAAGGTGGTGTGAGTGATGAAACACTTGCTCTCCATCTTCAACAACCACAGCTGTGGAGCCCTCGAGCGAGCACCAGTCCCCCGACTGCTCCCCGGGCCCCGCAGCCATGGCTCCCACTGCTCCGGGTGAGTGCTCACGGTGTGTTTGTTCACTGCTGTGTGTGTGTGTATACACTGGGATGGGTTACATGCAGAGCACAAATTCTGGGTATGGGTCACTCCATATCTGACCAACTGGTCCCTTTCACTTAACTGAAAATGCTTTTATGTAGCACTTTTTAGCAGTTGCTTCAAAGCAGCTTCACAAAGACCTAGTATGGAATAAGAGTTAAATAGGATAGAGATAGAACTACCGTATACTGTGACTTTAGGGATTGTAAAGTAAAGATTATTATTATGAAGAAGCTTTTGATTTAACCTAGACTTGTTATAAAAGCCTGGTTTAAAGTGATTTTGTAGTGAAATAAAGCAACAAAAACACTTTTTATTGGTGTGGGAAAACCGGAGTACCCGGAGCACAAAAAAAAACCCTGTGAAGAACCTCCTTGTGAGGTCACAGGGAGCCTTGCTGACCAGGGCAGGTGCTAATCACCTGCCCAGCGTAAAGCAGTGTTGATTAATAGTTACAAAGTCAAACTTGTCAAACTAGTTATTATTTTTTGTCCATTTCAGTGAGGTATAAAGAAATTCACTTCTCAGATAATGTACAAAGGAGAAAAAAAAACAAAAAAGGTGTGTACCTTTTTGTTCAGTCAGTGTAAAAAAATAAAACACAAAACAAAAGACAATATTTCATTTTGTATTACAAAAAAAACTATAACTGGAAGATGTTACAATACCCCGGATTACATCATGCTTAGCTTACATGATTTTGTACTAAATGTTTGAAAATATTACTTTTTTTTTTTTTTTTTTCAAAAACGCAATGTGAGGTTCGTTTTAAAGGATGCAGGGTCTGAAACGATTAAGCTTTTTTGTCGTTTCTACCTTTTAAAGCTTAACTCACCTTCAAAGCTGCTCTTGACAACAAACCAAAAAGATGTTCTGATGGCATCCACAATATCAGCAGCGATCTAAATGGAAGTATAGGACAAAAATATTAGATCCATAATAAAAAAAGAACATTCTGGGTAATGGAGTTCTGGAAAAGTGATGAAATCAGAGCAATCTTCATCCTGATTTACGCCTGGATCGGCTGTCAAAGACTTTAAAAAAACGGATATGAAATTCTGTACGCTGCTAATAAGAGGCAATCAGAAGAAAATGGCTCCAGCTCTTAGTGAATGGCAAAAGATAAATATGGATGTTTATCAAATGGAATCTCAAAGCCTTTCTTTGCATCAACAAACAGGGAAAACGTATTTGTTCTGGAAAAAATGGCTCCAAAGAATGAAGCCCAACATATTAAGTTTACTTTAACACATGATAAAAGTGTGGACAGATGAACCCGTAATTCCAACTTCTTAATATTATTTGATTCATAACTATGTACCTAAGAAATGAAATATCTTGTTTAACATTCACATATGCGAAAGTCTATTTAACAGTGTTTTTATTTGTCTTTTTATTATTGTTTCCCTTGAGTTTTGTCTTTGTGTTTGCTTTTTTCACATGACTGTTTTTGGCAGAGCTTCTCCATTAGGAGAAAATTATGATTATTTGTTAATAATTTAAATCATGATTATGTGACTTTCTTCTTTAACACTGCCTTTCTTTTCCAATTTCTTTGTCATTTTCAAGACCTATTTTGAAGAAGCTTGTTTAACAAGTAACTGATCTATCTTGATCTGATGTTCACTTATTAATATACAAAACACAAACTTGTAGAACAGCTTATATTTATCACGAGTTTAACTAAGGTTACATTGTTTTCACACGGAGGCTTAGCTCCCCAAAAGCTTTGAATCGGCTCCCGTATCGATTTAAAATGGAACAACACATTTCTTGTTCAAATACGGAATTATTCCGTATTTTAGAGAACGGGATCTTTTACTTGAGTACTAAATTTGTGTACCCTTCCCATTCCTGCTCTGAAGAAATTGCACTACTATTACTCTTAAACCGGTTTATAAACAAAGCAGTGAGCAACAGCAACACTTAAGCAATGAAAAGAATGAAGCCTCACCTCACACGTGAAGTTCGTACCAGCTTGGAGCTTCTCCACCCGATAGGTGTGGTAAGTGCTGTTGATGGTTAAATTCTGTTCAGGCAAAAAAAATTAAAATCATCCAAATGGTTAAAATTTATAACAAAGATCTGCTTTTCAAAACAAAAAACCTCACTGGTTTAATCATGTCAGAACGCCGCCAGCCGCCTCCAAAACATGAATAGAAATACTGTCGGATTTTAAAGTCTTCTGGGGCGAGGTTGAAGGTCACACATAAGTCCCGTTTCTCCTGGCGATAGACCACGTATGTTGGATACCAGTCTGTGCGTGAGAAGCCACGATGAGTATCAGAGTGAACATTGTTCCGAAAAACTCGAGAAACTCAGACTCACCATTCCTACATTTGTTAAACCCGTTTTTTTCAACGCATTCTGCAAAGAGAGCATTTGACAGGTTTTAAGGCATGAAGATGTTGTCATGTGACTGATTCAATTTGTTACTGTATGATAGGAGCTGTGTGAATTCCTCTGAAAGTGGTATTGATGAAGAGTGCGTACTGCGTGTGAAAAAGCGCTTTTCCTGACTGAAGTTGCCCCACGGCTCAGGAACTGGCAGAGGAATGACTGTCACAACATACTCGCTGTTTAAACTCAGATGAGTGAACGGATCCGAATAGTACGTCTGCAGAAAGGAACCAGGAAATAAGTACATTTTCATGACCTAATCCATGATTAATGCCAACGTGCGCATCATTACTTTGTAAACATACCCTCTGGGTGTGATGTGGGGTGAGTGACACATTGGTCCCCAGTAGAAAGAGCTGGCAGAAGATCTGAAATCCACCAAGACGCTGGAGGTTTACTTGAAATCCCTGTAAGAATTCTATACCTGTGCAATCAATTAGATGAGCAGTGAATCCAAAAACACATCTTGATTGATTCTAAAATGACATGAAGGAGAGGTCTCTGTTTTGCAAAACTGTGCAAAGTGTCATGGTCGTGTTAGGTTAGTTACATTCAGATTTTTCTTTTTGTCTCATACAGAGAAAGACTTGCAAGTTTTTGCACGACTGTGGAACCCGTAAACCCAGATTTAGAATAAATACATATAAATACTAAATATATTTATAAATATAAATAAAGAAAATTATTAATGTTATGGAGCTAGACATCTGAGAAAATGATTGAATAATTTTAATATGTGACGATCTAGTCACCTTTGTAACTTAGATACTGTGAAACAGATGCTGATTACTAGTGTTCCTGTCTCAACGTTATGGCATTGACACTGTTTACGTACAACTTGACCTGTTTTTGAGACATTGGTTTATCTGATTTAATTTGACAAATAGGTTGTGATCCCATCTCGTTGTGTCTAAAGCTCCCACTATAACCGGACTCGTCTGATTCTTTCTCTTCTGTTGGATTGTTTTGTAATATGCCGTTTTGTTCCTCCATCTCCATCCTCCAACAACAGGTACTAAAATCAGAATTAAAATCATCCTTTAATTGGCTTCATGGTTTTTCAGTGTCTGCGTGTTTTTCCAACACAAAACAAATCAAGTTTGAACTGTGTTGATTTGAACGATTGACCATTGTAAAATAATCAGTACCATGTATTTAAAAAATTAATGCCTATATTTCTGCCTTCTTCCCAGCCTCATAGGCAAAGAAAATGTAAATAATTAAATATATAAAAAAACATATGTCATAAGTCATAAACCATCTTCAATTTAGATGAGCTCACAGAAAAAGCTTTACAAGGCAATAACAGTCACATTAGTCCACAACTAATAAGCAACTGCTTTTTAAATAGTGAATAGTTTGATTAATTTTTAACTGATTCTTAAGAAAGAATGAAATTAATGTTATTAAGTATATTACATAGATGCTTATAAAACCAAGAATAGCGCCTTTAAAGTTATATTTATAGACTGCTTACCAATGCTTTTAAAATAATGAATTAATTAATTACTAAAGCTTAATTGATGATAAGGAGTGTGTATTTAATATAAAGTGCTTATAAATCACTCTTACAGATATTAGTAAAGACTAGGAAGATTTATTGGTTAAAAAAAACTGATCAATAAAAAATATGTAAACGTAACATAACATAACATCTTTATTTACTATAAATATACTTAAAAAAATACTAAATATTTGTACACCCCTACTTTTTAAAAAAAAAAAAAAAAAAAAGCAGGAATAATAAAGCAGAATGTGTTTTTCTGTGGTGCAGAGTAGTGTTTGTTGATGAGGGATGCTTCATTACCGTAGTAACTCGGGCTCCACGAGACTATAACACCATCATACTCCGGATCTCCACTGGTTTCAAACTGGACGTTAATGTGCTTGGGCGGCTGAATATAGTGTTTGCAGATCTCCGGGTTTTCTTTCCCAAAAAAAGATTGACAGGGCCTAGGAATACAACCTGGCCAAGAAGAGACGTTAACGAGAGCTTCAGCTTTAATGAGATATTAATAAAACTTGACTTGTTTCTAAGCACAAGCTGAGTGGCGTTTACTGGGATAATGCAACTGGGATAGAAGTCAGATGTTTATCACTAAACGTTTAAATCACAAACTCTCCAAAACCAGCTACAAAACCCGAAACCTTGCAATCGTTCAAAGCAGCTGAAAGTTGAGAGTAACATGAATCAGACTAGCAGAGAGAGGTCGAAGAGGAAAATTAGACTCAAATAGTTTCCTGGAACATCTGCAAGGGCTTGTTTGTAATAAACAAATGCTGATTTTAAAATCCAAATCTACACGCAGTCACGCAGCCTGAAATATTATGCAGTGAACGTTTGTTAGAAATAGAATCCTTAAATCCTTACAGATAAATAAAGAAATAAATAAATGTCCTCTTCATGTCTTCCTTTGTTTAATATAATTTATTTGTGCAAATTGATTATAAAGTGCATCGGTTTTGGGTAGGGATTCTGCTGGAACCATTTTTAAATGAGACATTAATTATTCATTTGTATTATAGATAGTGGGAAACAAATAAAAGTTTTAAAATACGTTGATTTTTACTTTCCTTGTCTGAACATTATGGCATTGAGCCTCCTGATTGACTTGTTTATGAGACAGTGGAACATCTGAATGGCTCTGAAGAACGTACGGTGACGGACAAGTCCTTCAGACACTATCTTCTCTTGTTTTGGCTAAAGCTGACGCTATAATTTGGGACTTGTCTGTGTGAGGACCCTCTAGCTCTACTCTCTCACTTTTACTAGCTCTGCTACAGTTTTGTTTCCCCATCTTCTTTCGTACAGCTCCGTGAGTAATAATAGGCACTAAAAATAGCAATGAAAATTCTCCTTTAATTCCCCTTCGTAATGTCTGTGTCCTTTCTCTAACAGATACTGTCGCAAGGTAGAGAGATATTAAAAGTAAACAAATCATATGATCTTGAAAGAGTTTATTTTTGTAATATCTTTTTTTATTGTACATTTTCTCCTTTTTGTCTTCAGGTGTCTTTCCCTCATTATAAGATGAGTAGTGAAGTCCATAAGAATACTTTATTGCATGGTAAGCATCGTTCTTTGTCTCTTTTGCGCATTACTAATATGTTGATCCGACGTCCAATCCTTTAGCATGTGCTTATAATTAGGTACGTCCTTTTACCAAATTCCCCAGGGGCACTTATTGTATCTAAGAAATATTGTTAAAAATTCAGATTAATGCTGCTAAAATGAGGAATATTAAGGTGTTTTAACCCTTGTGTGGTGTTCATATTATTGTTACTCAGACAGTGTTAGCTTCTGTGGTGGAACCTGTTGTACATCAGGGTTTTATACGAAAAACAAAATCTAACAATTTTATGTTAAAATACTCTAAAGGTAAGTACTTCCCCCACAAAAGAAGTAGTAACCAGCATATATAAGCCCCAACCATTATTTGTATAGTTTTAAGCATTTGTGAAGGTTTTCTCAAACTCGGGCAACCCCTAAACAAGTCTTTTCTCAAACGCTAAATATAATTTTTACATGTTTTAAAACAAAAGAGCATTTTCTTAATCTCTGGGCGATCACCTTCATGCTTTTGAGCATTTCTGCACATTTTCTTAATCTTTGGCAACCCTTACGATCACATTTTTTGTTTTATTTTTACATTTACTTTTTTTATACTTATCTTATATGTATACGTCAACTGTCAATGTCAAAAATCACTTTTAGGATTTTGAGCATTTATGAGTGTTTACAAGCGATTTCTTAAACTCTGGCAATCCTAACCATCTACATATTATAGCATATATTATCTATACATTATAGCAACACTAATCCTCTATTATAAGTTTTTGAGGATTAACAAAAGATGAGCTGAACATCAGAAAAATAAGAGCTGTGAAAAAGACATAGAACAGAAAATTTAAGACTTTAAAATGCCTAAAATTTGGGCTTTTAAAAGTTAGACTTTTTAAGACCCTGCGGAAACCCTGGTTTAACGTTAAACATTACTTGTTACTTCCCCCAGTCTCCCTTTTTACAGAGTATTTCAAGCTTAATTAGGGACACATTCTTTTTTAGTACGCACAGCAGGTACGGCAGAGAATGCATAGCTAAATCACAGCAGGTCATTCAAGTTCAACAACAAGTACAGCTTCTTAAAATTCATTATTTAAACCATGTAGTTAACCTGAGCAAAGTCTAATCACAGCTTTAAAATTTTGTAATCATAACTACTTACTTCCTAAAGGATTGAATCCAAGTTGAGAGGAAATCTGTGCATCATCTGCAGAAATTCTGCAGTATTCACATTTTGGGTCTCCCTGAAAAACACAACGCTCACTTTAAACATTTGGGTAACATTCTATGGTGCCTATTTGTTTCAATAAAGAACACAGAAGCTTGAACGCAAAATCATGCATTAGTGAAAACCATCACAGATAGAAACCAGAAAAACCAGTTGAGGGGAAGGGCTGGAAAACACACCAGAAGCATGACAGAAACAAACAGTCCAAGCACAGAAAAAAGACCAAAAGAAAAAAGACCATTTTATACCAGTAGCAAACTTCCCAAAAGGTGCTAACTTTTCATCACATATCACATTTCTGGTTAAAACAAACAAACATTGTTTCATATATTTAAATGTTATAAAAGAATTTAATGTCCAACATGTTTATGTCTGACTTGTTAATGTCCAAACATGTTAATGTCAAACATTTAATGTCCAACTTTCCCTCCCTGTGCGTAACAGGAAGTGACTGAAGCTGCAATTCCTCAACTGTCCACTTGAAGCTTGTCCCGGAATGAGCAAAAAATATTCGACATTGTTAACAAATCTTAGTCTTACATTCGAAATAAAATAATCTAATGCATGTTTCTGTTCCCTTCACATCGTTAATTTTATCCATGACAATTCCTAGAGGGTTGCAATTCATAAAAAAAAAGTGTTTGATTTTTTAAATCATAATTTTAATTTCATAAATCAAACAATTTTGTTTAGTTCTCGTCATTTGTAATCCGCCAAATTCTATCTTTATGGCTCATTGTTTACCCAAACTCCTTTGCTTTGTGCTGAAGTCTAAGGGTAACGTCATGCTTGGGTTTAAAGGTGCTGACGCAGATCTGGAATGATCTGGGAAGAGCTTATGTTTTATATATAAAATCAGTCTGAAGAGGCGACATTTACATGAAGTTTTATCGCTTTTTAGAAAACGCTTATTATCTGGTGTTCTTATTAGACTACTTTTTATTTTACTCTAAAATAAAAAATACATAGCAATCAATGTAGATTAGGTGACAGCCATATAAAGATATGATATTTAATATAATTTATTTTAATATAATGATATTTAGTACTGACAAAATTTAAAAGTAATCCTAAAGAAGTTGTACACTTCATGTATGCTTCAAACACAATTGCTCACTAATATATTTCTCAATCTTTGCTAATTCCAACAATCACGTTTATGCTTTTGAGCATGTATTCATATTTTCTTAACACCTTTAGACCAGAATTATTTCTTTAGAAAAAATGCCAAAGTAGCCAAGATCTGAGAAAATTATGTCGCTCTCTGATGAAGAACATAAAAAGCTGAATATTATTTGTCTTATTTTTTTTACATTATTAAGTTCAAGAAACCTTTTAAACATAATTTCATTAAACTATCTTTTTATCCCCACTTTACTCTATTTCACAAACAATCGGAAAATGTATTCCAAATACATCGGTTAAGTTATGTTTTCATGTGATGTGCTGCCATGCTTTTGATTATAGTAGTAAAATTTCTTCAGATTGCACCTTACAAAGTCTTGTTGCCATTCGATTGGATGAAAACCATAAAACTTGATGGATATCAGGCTTAATTTGAATGAAAGTGCTTAGAAGCCAAAAAAATCCTGCCTGGCGTGTGACGTCCATTTATATAAATTCAGCGTTTGACAGAGTTAATCTCTAAATAAACATTTAACACAACACTTAAATTGTTTTACATTCATGAGTCTTATATCAATATATGGCAACCTACCAATCCGTATTAAGATTTTGTTAGAAATATACATGAGGGATTTTATTAAACTCTAGTAATCCTAACAATAATTTTTATTTTTGATCATTTACGCACATCTTCTCAGACTATGGAAACCTTGACCATCATTTTAGCATTTAGAAGCATTATCTCAAACCCAAGCAACAACAAAAAGAACATATCAAATGAGCTTTACAGAAAAATAAGACCTGCGACAAACTATTTAAGACTTAGAACAATAACATTAAGAATGTTTGGAGGCAAAAATGTTGGTTTTTGCATTTTAGACTTTTTAACACTGCACAGAAACCTTGTTAAATGCACATTTGTGAAAAAAACAACAACCAAACATTAAGGTGATGTTACTGAATCAACCTGAACTGATTCAAAGCACTCTAATGAAAGAACAACTTTTCTTTTGAATAAAAAAAAAACATTTAGACTAAAAAAATAAAAGAGAAACAAGAAGAAATACAGAACTTCAAAAAGGAACCTTCATCTAACAAACTGTGATGCACGGATAGGAACATCAGATCATCGTCAGCGCTTACCTGTTGGCGACATTGAAGCCTGCATCTCTGGGGTCTGTAGGAATTTGAGCTCTCTTCACCTTGACTGTGCACGAACAAAAAGCCCAGCGGAAGTAAAGCCAGGGTCAACCCGTGCGACCACATCTCGTTTCTTCATCTGCTCGAATCCGCTCGATCTTAAGCCATCAACCTCTATGAAGAACATTAGCTCGCCTACAGCACTTAAATAAGTTGAGATCAGTAGCAAACCAAAAGAGGAAAAGGAGGGGCGTAGATACGGTTGAGAAAGAAGCGCAGCAGCTGCCAAAGGAGTGGTAGCCTAGGGGAAGTTTGGAGGGCAGAGGCAGTGAAATCTCATTCAGGTATGTCAAACCCGATCTATGTTCTCAAAGCTTCTCCTTAAGTTTTAAACTGACCGTAGCAGGACTCACTCAGACACACATTCCTGCAGCACTGACCTCCCAACGATCAAAAGCAACAATCTGCATCTGTCACAATAAAATAAAATAATAAAAAACATTCCACAAATTGACCACAGGAGATGGAGTTGGTGGTTTTACGCGACTCTTGAACTTAAAGCAGCATGGTTTCCATTTCAGGAACCTCAAAACCAGAGCTGCAACAATTCACAGGAGAATTAGATCAATGCAGAAGAGAGAAAATGAGAAAGGAAGTGAGAGAAGAGAGAAAGAAAAGCAAGAGAAAGGAGAGGGTGACTGGGAGAAAGAGAGAGAGAAAAGGAGGCAGAGAGAGAGAGAGAGAGAAGGAAAGGGAGTGAGAGGAGTGGGAGAGAGAAGCAAGAGAAAAGAGAGGGAGAGGGTGGTAGGGAGAGAGAGAGAGATGAGAAGGGACACAGGAAGGAGAGAGAGACAAAGGAAGGAGAAAGGGAGTGAGAGGAGAGAGAAGCAAGAGAAAAGAGAGGGAGAGAGGGTGATAGGGAGAGAAATAAAAGAGGGGGGACGGGTAGAGAGAGACCGAGAGATAGAGGAGAAAGAGGGAGAGAAGAAATAGGGAAAGAGAGGAACAAGAGAGAAATGAGACAAATGGTGAGAGGAGAGAAGGGAGGCAGAGAGATGGAGATAGAGAAACGAAAAAGAGAGAAAAGAGAGGGAGAGAGAGAAAAGTGGACAGATAGAGAATCGAGAGAGATGGAGATAGAGAAGCGATAGAGAGAGAAGATGGAGAGAAAAGCAAGAGATAGACAGAATTAAATGGAAGAGGAGAGGAGAGAGAGGGAGAGAAGAAGCAAGAGAGAAAAGAGAGAGAGAGAGAGAGAGAGAGAGAGAGAAGAGAAAAAGAGAGAGAGGGATGAATCAACAAAATAAAACAAACACCAAATCACCTAATGAGGAATTTATTGTTTCAGAAGATTCACAAGGTGATCGAAACTCTCCACAATCCTGTCATCAGTTAACAGAAGGCCTGAGGGTTTCACAAAAGGGATGATTGAGCAAATAAAAGAATGTTCCTGCGGTTGTTTATGATCTAATATATACAACTAAACGTGGGGTAAAATGCTAAAAAGATGCTACAAATGTTGAAGATTTCTGCTGTCCATGGTCGGTAAAACACACAGGTTCTCGTTGGCGTGGCATCTCACCGGATCTGCAAGAAACAATGCATGCTTGTCAAGATCCTTTGAATCAAAGTAAAGGTGCATTTCAACACCAGCAGTCTCCATTACTTTGCACAAAGCCAACATCTGCTTCATCTCGTCTAAGCACTTCTGGAACAGATTAGCTATGGTTGGGATCATATAAGATCAAGATTTTTAATTTATGTACTTTATACGTTTCTTGCTATAGTTCTTGAAGAAGAAAGCTGGAAGAGATGATCAGCCCATGAGTCCCTTAAAGAAGCTGCTCCCAAACAAGAGCCACGTCAGAGGAGGCAGGTGGTATATGAGGTTTGGCCGCCTTCGACAGCCGTGTATTTGCTAATTTTTCCTAATTCTCAGGCACCGACGTGAATATTTATTACAATGCAAATTGTTCACTATTTATTAGAAACAGCGATACATTTACTAAAGAAGGGAGTCTACCTCTACCTGCAGTCACACACATATCTTTTTTACGGAGTGAAATTCGTTGTTATGAGACATGACTCGCTAACGTGCAATTTTGTAAATAAAGGGAGAGGGGGAGATGGAGATGGAGAGAGAAGTGAGAAAAGGGGGGAAAGAGAGAGAGAGAGAGAGAGAGAGAGAGAGAGAGAAGAAAGAGGGTAAGAGAGACAGAGAGAGGGTGAGAGAAGAAAGAGACCAAGAGATGGAGAGAGATAGAGAGAAGCAAGAGAAGGGGGTAAGGAGGGAGAGAGAGAGAGAGAGAAGGATGAGGAGACAGAGAGAAGAAAGAGAGGGTAGGAGAGACAGAGAGAGGACGAGAGAAGAGAGTCCAAGAGATTGGGAGATAGAGAAGCGAGAGAAGGGGGGTGAGAATAGGGCCAACAATTCAGTGTATGGGAGACAGAAAGGATTTTTCATGGTGAAAAGTTGTGTTAGAGCTACATGACTCCCAGGGGCGGAAAGTTTGTCGTTCTGTAACTGGAAGGATGGTGGTTCGATCCCGCTAGGGCCATTCTGCCGTTGTGGCCCTGGGCAAGCCAATTCACCCACATTGCTCTGTAAGGATGTGAGTGACTGGTGGGGTGTGTTTGGTGGTGGGCAGGAGGGGGTAGGCACAGAATGGCAAACACGTTCTGTCAGACTGCCCAGGAGCAGTTTGAGAGCTACCGAGGTAGCTTATCACAACCAGAGATTGAATGTGGAGTGAATGAATAATGATCTGATAATCTGATAAAAGCGTCTTTGAGTGTCCAGAAAAGAGCTATATAAATTGAAGGCATTATTATTATTATTATTATGATGATGATTCTGGATAAAAAAATAATCACAATTTTTGGAGCCCTCTGAACCTTTTTGGTTCAACCATCATGAAACACACCTGTGGCACTAAGTAGGGTCCTCTGGTTGTCTGAAGCTATAGTATGCATGGTACAGCAGGGTTGCAACTGAAATGTGCAGGGCTGCGGCCCTCCAGGACCGGGATTGGAAAGCCTTGCACTAGTCCATCAACTTTTAAATATCTTTTTCGAGACTGCTACTGCTATTTGGATTTGCTAATCAAAGAAAATCGTCCATCCATTTGCATTTCACATTTAAATATCCAATTGGGCGAACCTTGTACAACATTCAAAATAAATTACAGTTAAATATGTGTAGGACCATGGGATTATTTAGTAAATTTTTTTAAAACGATCGGCAGCACTAGGTGTGTTACATTTGTGATGTGATTAACTAATGATGATCAATACACAGACATTTGTGATCAATTGTGTTCAGACTTTTAAACAGTCCTGTGGCTAGAGACGGCAGTGAATGCTAGTGAAGCCTCCCTCTAAATTTCCTAATCCACGATGCATCGGCTCTCCATCTCTAACCCATCATCACACGATGCGGAAAGTATTTACTGTGGCTTTGAAATACTGTCTCAGTAGGGATTTAGAAAACTGTGTTTGGCAGTTTTTAGGGATCAAAAGGTCTTACATTTCTCATAGTAAGAGACAGCAGTAAATTTAGCAGTGATGACTTCTCCATTTCACTAATAAAAGTTCACATATGGCCTCAGTAAAGAACCAGATGTTTCCCAAAAACCATCTATTAAAATCATTCTTTAGATACACCACTAGTTATAAAGAATCAAAGCTTGTTATTGAAACAAAACAATTTCTGTTTGAAGGGTTTCTGTAAAAAAATCCAATGTAAAACACACAATAATAAACAGTGTTGAATAAATTTTTTTAATAAATTGAAGACATAGTTTTTTTAAAGCCTAACCATAACTTTTATGTTTTTGAGTTTTTATGGAGGTTTTCTTAAACTCAGCAAATTCTAACCCTCGTTTTTTTTTTTTTTTTTTTACACATTTAGGAGCATTTTCTTAATTTCTAGCAACCCCAAAAATAACTTTTATTTTTGCGTATTTTTGAATGTTTTCAACTCTAACCGTGACTTTTTCCAAGTTCACCATTTACAAGCATTTTCTGAAATCCTCCAATTTACTTTATATTTATATAAATGTTCATTTTAGGAAGCACTATTTTAAACCCATCCACCAATTCACAAAAAATTTGCCACAAATAATTATTGTTTAGTTTCAGAGGAAATATCTCCCAAATGCTAAGCTTGAAATTGTTTTCATCTAAAGATGAAGCTGTGCCTGGAATCTTGAAACACGATGTTGAAATGTGTAATTGGGATGTTTCAGATGTGCAGATGTGAAAGGCAGAAAATACTCACGGTGTATTTATCCCATTTCTTTTCTGGATCGTAAGGCTCCCAGCGGCTGGCTGGGAAAATGTGTTTGTTTTTCTCGTACCAGCTCCTCAAAACCACTTTTCCTGCATGAGACTGGGCAAAGACGTGAAGACAAAGTTAAAAGGGTTGCTGGTCTCTTTCTGGATCACTGCCCCAACAGTTCTAGACATCGGTGTATTTTGTTTATTAAGAACTAATATTAAAACGTAAACAACATGTGGTTCTGCCGATCCAACGAGAGCCTGTCTAAAGATGCAAACAGATTTGTGTTGCTGCAAACCTCTTGAGTATGTTCTTGAAGATTCTGTTGAATTAAGAAATGTAATTTCAAGAGGGAGAGAAAGAGAGAGAAAAGAAAGTTAGAGAGGAAGAGGTGAGAAGTGAGAGAAGAGATGACAGAGAAAGGAGAGAAAGAGAGAAGGCGGTGGTAAGAGGAGAGTGAGAGATAAAGAGAGAGGGAGAATGGGGGAGCTCAAGAGATAGGGATAGAGAGAGGAGAGAGAGAAAGAGAGGAGGGGTGGTAAGAGGAGAGAGAGAGATAAAGGGAGAGGAATCGAGAAGAGAAAGAAAGAAGAGTCATGGAGAAGGAGAGGAGAGAGAGAGAAAGAGGTTTGGTAAGAGGAGAAAGAGAGATAAAAAGAGAGGGAGAAAGGGGGAGCTAAAGAGAGAGGAGAAAGAAAAGAAAGAGGAGAGGGAGAGGAGAGGGAGGAGAGAGAAAAGGGAGATAGAGAGTAAGGGGTGAGAAGGGAGATAGAGGAGAGAAGAGATGACAGAAAAAGAGAAGAGGAGGGGGTAAGAGGAGAGAGATAAATAGAAAGGGACAGAGAGGAGGAGAGAGAGAGGGAGAGAGAGATAAAGGAGGGAAAGATAGAGAAGAGAGAGTGAGAAGACAGTTCTCTGAAGAACCTTTCGGTTTCCTTTCAAGCAGGCAGAAGGAAATTACACATTCAGGCAGTGACTAAGGTTCTAACATGTATTTATCTAAATCAGATGGAAACATTGGCACTCTAAATAAAAGAGCGAGATCAGTGGACTCTTGATTCTTTTATTGTAAACTTTGTGCATTGTAGGATAGGAAATATTTACGTGGCTGCCAGAGCAATGATCAAAAAATAGATTCGGCTGCCAAAAGGATGTCAACTCACTCATACCCTCAAGCACCAGAGTATCAGACAAAAAAACAAAACTAAATCAAATTGCCAATAGTTGTTAAAAAAAAACCCTAATATTCAATCATTTTTAACTTAAAGGACCATAATAATAACTGGCTCCCCATTGCACCATTTTCTTCCTGCTTTGGTTTATTGATCAGTTGATACAACTTCTAATATGAGAATCTGAGATAGACTTTGACTGTGTAACAAATTGCATATCGTCTCTCCCCTAATGTAAGTCACTTTGGACAAAAGCGTCTGCTAAAGGCATAATTATAAATAATAAAACAAAGCCAGCTTCTTGTAAATAAAACTGACTGCACGCAACAGGTTTTTCCTCTGAAAGTGTCCCTTGCTGTGCATGGAAATCCCTGAGATATAAATAAGGCTGAAGCGTGCGAGTATTGCACATGACCTGAGCCTTTACACCAAACACAAATCCACAGGGGCTTCGTGATTTGTGGTATTTCCTAAATGCTCGTATTATTTCAGCTTTCTAGAGTTCATTCGCTCTTCACTTGGTTTTTCTACATTCTTTCAGAAAAGAAATCCAGCTATGAATGCAAAGACCTCTCCCCTGAACATATAAAAACAAAATGGTAAGTTCTAAAAGAACATTTTCCCATATGCACAGATAGCCTTCAGCTAATTCCTGCCAGCATGAGTGCTAGTAATAGACAAATTAGCCCACGCTTTAGAAGCGGTCCAGGTACAAAATAACTCTTAATAGTCATGTTGTTTTCACTTGTTCGTAGACCCATTTAAATTTACAGCCTCATTATTTAACATGATCGCTGTAAAAGAGTACCAAGTATATCACTTGGTATGAAACTAGTAAATTTCATTAACAAAAAAAAATCAGAAATCCCTCTTACCTCATCTTTCTCAACAGTTGCATCATTCACCAGCCGAATATCGTCATGTACATCAAAATTAAAAAGAGGGCCTGAGGAAAAAAATGGAGGCTTCAAGCTTTCAAATTAGAAACGAGAGATGTAAAATTTCTCAACGAAATCTTGTATACAAAACAATTCTTTAAGCAACAAAGGAGCTTGTCCAACCAAATTTGGCGAAGAAAGCAGGCACTTACCACTTTTGCCTCTTGCTTTTGTTACAATGAAATCGTAAAAACTGTGGTGCTAGAAAAACAAACACAAATTCTCTGTCAGTGAGCAGTGTGAAAAAAATAAACAGTACCTTTGCCTGTATTGTTATCAAAAACACTGCAGGCACTACTTAGGCTAGTCTTAGAATGTAGAGCATTCTATTTATTGTCAAAAGTCTCCAAAAACAATATTATTAAATGCCTTTCACTCAAAGTTGTTTGAAACAAATCTATATAGTTTATAACATATTGCTGCACAACATTGACAATAGGTATTTGAGCCTATACTCCCTTATTAAAAAATGAGATAAAATGAAATGTAACCACTCACGTGCTAAACACAACTCGATAGAACATTTGGGTTAAAACAGTAGCACAATTAGCATCACTGTTACTAAAATGCAAATATTTGACCATTTTCTTACATGTGGGATGATTAAATCCTCTTTGATGTACATGAGATGCTCCACTCCAGCTGACCTGAGGAACGCGAACGAAGATGCACTGCTTTTAGGTCCTCCATTACACTAGCTTAATCAAACAAAGCCTCTGGATTTCTGCGTGTGTACCTGAGCTCACTGAAATCTTTTCTCAGCACATCCATGGCCTTCTGGAGAAACTGCTGAATCGTGTTGCCTTTCTTCATCTGCATTAAAAAGAGACTAGATATATTTGCAGTGTTTTACAATCCAGAATACAAAAAGCAACAAGTTTGATGACACCCTTTAGTGTTATATGATGGGCATTTCTGTGTTTGTGTGTGGTCCTGTCTATACTTAAACAGTTTTTATTATATTACCACACTTACAAAAAAAAAATTGCAACCACATGAGTGCGGGAAGAAACGAAACGCTTCTAAAAGAGTTCTAAAAGGCCTGGGAAATTCAGCTCTTCACAAAGATACAAACAACGTCTTTAATAAAGCAAAGTTCTCTCGCCAGTCTTTATCAACAACTATTTCCCTCTCTTCCTCATTTATCTGAGGCTCAATCGTTTCTTGTCCAACTTGATGTATTTTTTATTTAAATCAGTATATTCTAAATTTTCTAGCTGTGCAGTGTTTAGCAAGAGTTGCCACCACTCAGTATATTCCAATATACAGTTTCAGCAAAAAGATGTCAGTCAACGAGATAAACCAATCAGAAGCAAGAGTTGCCAGAAAGTCCAGCTTCTGATTAGTGGACCGTGTCACGTAATGACGTCAATAGGACGTATTTGGAAGGTGGAACACAGCAAATGAAGAGAATGTAGTTGCTGTTTGTGGTAAAAAAATGAATAAAAGTGGGGCAGTTATAGTGCGCATAGGTTAACTCACATAAACACGGAAAAAAAGTCCTGCGTGAGAAACCTGGAAATGTTGTTAGCAAATGTGCTGGTGAAGAAGTTATCTAACTCTTATATAAACACTCTTAAAAAAATTATATATATATATATATATATATATATATATATATATATATATATATATATATATATATATATATATATATATATATATATATAAGAAAATGTATATTGACTATAATTATCAATATCGAATTATTATTCAGCCTTACTGTAGCTGAATAGGAAGGCCATACTGGTTCTATTGGACTCTATTTTTAAGTTGCTCATTATGTTGGTACAAGGAGTGGCATTTTTTTTTCTGAGGTGGTACTTAGTGCACAAATGTTTGAAACCCCCTGCTCTAAACAATGAGGGATGCTCAGGTTGAGAAACTAAAGCGCTTCTCTGTACCTTTACAGTTTTCCGGTGTCCGGAGCCATCCCAGTAGCTGAAAGTGATTTCTATTTCTTCACCTAAAGTTGAAAAGGAGGATTTTATGGTTATCGACTGAAAAGAAACATGTTGAAAGTTTTACAAGACTTCTTTTTAACAATCTTCATTTAATAACTTATCTTAAATTTTTAAAAAGTGAATTTAATAATCTTACTCTTGATCTTCTCTTGCTTCCTTTCCCACTCCTGTCTCAGCTCTTCTCTTAAACGGTTTTCTTCTTCCTGAAAAAAAAACAAATTAAATAGAAGTTATACATATAACATCCTCAGAGGTAACATTCGCATTTTTACCTGCGTACTACCCCACTGCAGGAAGTTGTTTACAAAATAAAATAAAAATATAAAACATTCTCAAGAATCTCAAGATGGTAGAGCATGTGAAGTGTCTTCAAACGGCACAGAGGTTGTGATATTGACCAAAAAAAAAAACACTTTTTTTATCAGTCACATTTAATGGGAGCAGGACTATTTAAATGAAAGAGCAAAGCATTTTATAAAAACACTTAAGGTAATTTAATAAAAGATAAAAAATAAAATTGATTGAAAATGAACGAAGGTTTATGTCGATGTGATCTACCCTTACTTCTCTGTCTCTGTCCGGGAGGAAGCTAGTATCCACATCTGGGTTCTTGCCTAGCTTCTTCTTCTTTACTGGCAAGCCTGAGCGAGAGAAATTGGCAAAACTATATCATCGTCAGTGTTCTAACAATTCATCACACTTTTTAATAAAAATGAGATTTGGAACTGGAAATTATTCTAGAGGAATTAAAATTAATCTTAATTTTGGCTACATTTCAGCAGAAACTTTGTTTTAAAAATCAAGCTTTTTCAACGAATATGCTAAGAAATTTGCTCTGTTTTTATTAAATCCTATATCATAAACATTCGGGTCCTGCTAGTAGAAAAAATTAAACACATCACATGTACAGCAAAATCAGAGATACTAGGTGAAACTTTTGAAGTGATTTGCACAAGCACACAGGTAACGTAACTTTACAAGTTACTTTTGCTTGGTGTTTTTTCAGTTAGGCTGTCATTAATCAGATGGTAAAACAAATAGATGTATACCAAATCCAAAATGCTCTGCTCTTGTAAAGAACATGAGTGCAGATATTGCCACATAACGTCTCCTTGTCTTTTTTGACAGAAAGCTTGCGCTCACTAACTCAGTGTTCACATCTTGAATTTACGCATCTACAGTCTGAGATGAACACTACCTGTGAGTGATGGCAGACTAATACTAGTTCTCTTCCTGTCTGGCTATAGATTCTATTTGCATTAACAATGCGAGGCTAATAATTTTACATTATTATTATTTCAGCAAAAAAAAATCTTTTTTTTATTTTACTAATCACAGTAAATATTAGTAGTATTTTATTTATACATGTTAGGTTTTGAAGAGATTGGCAAACATGACTAGATGAGAAGAAAAAAGTAGGTGAAGAAGGAAAAAGTAGGTGAAGAAGGAGAAGACAGTGATTAATGTGTGTGCATGAACGCGTGTGTGAAAAGTTGGACAAGTGAGAATTATGAACAGAAAGCAAGAGAAAGTTGTTGTGTTGGATAATGGATGGAGATGTACAATGTTGGTGGACATGTGTGCTGTGTTTGTGCAGATAGAAGGAAACAGAGGCTGAATTGATAGAAGGAGAAAAGCAACTAGAATGTTTGGGAAAAAAATGATGAAGATGGCAAATTGTATGTGTGTGTAATCAAGGAACTTATCATATGAGAAGAGACTCGAATGGTTGAAAGTGTGAGAAGCCAAGACATAATACAGACTGAGACTAATAAGCTCACCCTGCCTCTTAGAAGAGAAAGAAACACACAGGAAATCACCAATAGATTATAGAACGTAGATGAGAAATGAAGCGCTGCAAAGTGAAATTGATTATTGAGATAATTGTTCGAAATTTCGATTCTGCAAAATGTATTTGGATGATGAAAATTTAAGTTCAATTACTTAAAAGTTAAACCTGGAATTACAATTCAAATTGTAACGGAATAAACAATTGTATTGTGTGGTTCTGGAAACTCTAGAACGACTTTGGTTAAAATGGTTGAAATCTTTAAATGTGTTAAATTAGCAGATGGTAAACAAAGTAAAAATGTTCAGAACTGATAAAAATAACAACATTAATAATAGATAAAAAATGCAGACTTTAAAATAATTAACAAATTTCAAAACAATAAAATTAAATGGACAAATGAAGCTGAAAAAGCTTGTATTAATTTAAAGCAAACTATGGCTGGACCAACGCTAATACCGGTTAACGATGATGGCTTAGTTTCGTATAATAGTCCCCTGGTTAAAAGTTATTTTTGACATATAAAAATGTCCGGCTCTTAAATTTAAGACCTTGTTTAAGTTAAGATCCAAAGCAATAATAACAAGAAAAAAGAAGTCTTCAGCTCTGTGATATCGCTACAACACAGAGGATACTTTGTCTTTAAATTCTACATTACAATCACTAGTTAGCTTCCTTTTTTTTTTAATCGTATGTGTTAAACTAGTTTGTTTCCACATTTTGCAGGACGTTTAAGTATACCTAAAATAACACTGGAAATGCTTGTGAAAAATCTAAGTCTGTGTATGACTAGTAAACACATACATATCTCTTCTTCAATTTCCTCCTCCTCCTCATCCTCCTCCTCTTCTTCTTCCTCCTCATCTTCTCCTTCATCTGGATTGAAGGATAAACTGGCAATCTTCCGTTTCTGTTCCTCCTTTCTTTTCTTTTCTTTCTGTTTCTCTAGTTTCCTGTGAAAACAGACCGATTGAGAAGGTTCGCACAAGGAAAACCATAAGGCATGAAAGTGAGAGCAAGACTACACACAAAGTCAAACGGAAAAGAAAAGTACAAATAATGGCGCTTAAATGGACCCTTACAGCTGCAGCTCCTTGGACTGTTCTTTCTTGGCAAGCTGCTTTTCTCGTTCTTTGACCAAAGCTTCCTGCTTTGCTTTCATGTCATTCAGAGTCACCAGGCCTAGAAAAAAAGGGCATTTTCCACACAAAGAATGACGAGTGAATAGAAACTGGTAATATTTTTAGCTTTGGAATGCAAAATAGGCTCAAAATGTAATTTAGGTTCTGCTTGATACACTTTATCGAGTGGAACATATGTTTAATCGACACAATACACCCATTTGAGCAATGCATCAAGCTTTTTTTGTGGCTCACCGACAGTGCTGGACTTAAGCTCTTGCTCCACAGCATCATAGTGAGCAGAGAACTTTTTATCAATGTTGGACTTCACCATATTGTCCTGTAAAAACAGCAGGAGATTTAGATTAAAGAATGTTGGCAGGCATGTTTTTTTGGACTGCTTCAAATATGGCTGACAAAATATGTAAACAATGTGGGTTATAATAAACATATCTCAGTATTTATTCTGTCAGTCGTTCTTTTTCTAAGTTACAAACTATACTAACACTGTAATATAGTACTAATTCCATTCTAAAAGGTCAACAAAGTATTCTCATTATTTGAACTATAACGTTATAACTTTAAATGGCCAGTTCCTTCCAATTATCTTATATTCATGGATATTTAAGACATAAGGCATCTGTGATAAAGTTTAGTTATTGTCTGCTGTGTTTATAACGTTAGCTATGCAAGACTCGCCTCCGCTATCTTCTGCTTGAGCTGCTCGAGGTGTTCTCGCTCTCTTTCTCTCTTCTTCATCAGCTGCATCGCTCTTCCCGCTTCACTCGCCGCTCCTTTGTACTGCGCCATTTTACCCTTTTACTGACAAAAAAAGTCTCAAAAAAAAAACAAAATATTCGAGAAAATGTAAATGCCTAATGTAAACAAACGCGAAACTTCTCTCCTGTGGCAAGCGTCTGTAGGTTGATTTTACTTCAGATTATTTCCGGTCATCAACCGGAAACTATTACAAAATAAAGGTTCGAGTGATTGTTGTTCGCACTGGTTGTAAAGTTATTGACAGTAAACAATTCTTGAAAATATAGTTTAGCACACGTATAGTTCATTTGTTAAACTGACGAAGTTTTGTATTAAAACAGTTAAAACACTATTTATAGAGTTATTAGTCAACAAAATCGAGGCATAACCTTTTCATAATATTTGTAAGTAATACTTATTTCTTTGAATAATTTATTTATCTATCACATTCTGATTTGATGTTACTTCAGAAAATGATTGGTGAAAAGGGACTTTTAACACATCACGTTCACTTGTGGTAATCGACTTCTCTGACATCGATTATTGGTTCTGGATTTAGTGAGGGATAATTTGTATGGAGATGAAGGCGGCAGCGTTTCCTTTCGGCTTTTTGCTCACATTTGTTTGGTTTTCTCTGAGCCAGGCTCTTTATTTCCACATCGGAGAAACGGAGAAGAAGTGTTTTATCGAAGAAATACCGGATGAAACCATGGTGATCGGTACGACCATTGTCACATCGGCTCTCTGTGATCGGTTAGCTTTGTCGGTTAGCGACTTTTTCAGTTTTCCATCCAGCTTTCGAATTGTTGCAGAGGTAGTATTACGGATAGAGCTATCTTAGAGCTAAAAATGAGCCCAGAGTATTGTTTATGAATTGAATGAGTATTAAAGAAGGTATAGCCTTAGCTAAGGTTTGTCACGGATGTGGTCAGTGCAGCATCCTGCCGTGACAGGTGCAGCAGGTTTCTAAACACACAGCAGGTGAATGAGGCTTTTGTTTATAGTAAACAAAAAGAACAGATATGCGTGCTAGACAATTGTTAAAATTTTCCCAGAACTGGTAAATATGGTTATGATCTTATAAGTATTACCTAATACACAACAGTAGATGTATTTATTTATTTTCAGTTTATTTGCAAGTTGACAGTGGGACGATCTTCTTAGATATACAAAAGAATAAACTGCTTAAGTAGTACATTCTTACAACATTTACTGTTTCAACTCAAATCTACAGAAATCTGGAGATTTTTTTATTTTAATGGCAATATTACAAATCCTTGCATCCTAATGTGTTTCATTGAAACGTCTTGCATAGGGAGATATAAGACTCAGCTGTGGGACAAGCAGGCTGGGTCATTTCTGCCTTCCACCCCTGGCTTAGGGATGCATGTGGAAATTAAAGATCCTGAAGCAAAGGTGGGCCTTTATTGCTATTTGAAGTCTTTTTGCTTTATGCTTTGTCATTTTAATTGAAAGTTCACATCTTTCAACCAAAGAAGCACTCGCGTTTGTCTGGTTTCAGATCATCTTGTCTCGTCAGTATGGCTCCGACGGGAGGTTCACCTTCACCTCACACACTCCTGGGGAACATCAAATCTGCCTTCACTCCAACTCCACCAAGTTAGCTCTATTTGCGGGTGGAAAACTGGTGAGATTGTCAAAAACACAAAAGGTTTCTTTACAATTGACAATCAGGTCAATCCACTGTTTGAGTAGAAATCTTCAGGGGTGATTTTCAGGGAGTTACATTTTCTACTTCTACAAGTACTTATTTTTGTAACGTTAGGGATTTTATTTGTTTAAGTAAGTAAGTGTTATAAGTCATTCATTTTGAATACTTGAAGTGTGGATGTTCAAGATGTTTGGACAAGCTGTGGATCATTTAGTGCAGGTTTAGTTTTAAAACGCAACTTTATACAAGTATAAGAGTAAAAATGTTTTAATTTTAAAGGTATACTTGAATTTTGCCCAAATGTGGGACAGCAACCAGCCAAATAAGTATGCCTAAGCCCCCAACACCATCGTCCTACCCCAGACGATGGGTTGCCAGATTGGTGTGACCGTTATCAATCGTGGCAAGCAGTGAGACGTACATTTTTATTATTACAATATTGTTTTAGTTAGAATTGTTTAATACCCTAAAGACTTTAAGACTACAATAAAAATAATACATTTTCCCCATGCCAACATCTGGCCTAATGTTTGTGTAGAAAAAGAGAAAGCATTCAAAGAGAACAGGAATTCATGTTATTCTGCTGAGCTGTATTTACAACGTCTAAATACCGTGTTCTGATATTGTTAACAATGACAATTGAATATTGAGACCATTTATTTACTCATAATTGTAAATGTGACTCAAATACGAGTAGAAGAAATGGATTCCTGAGCATGGATAACATTAATCAGGAGTAAAGAAATGCTGTCTAATCTAGCTAAAGTAATTAGCGGTTAGCACTAACGTAGCTCACCTGTTCACGAGAAATGTGGCTACTTCAGAGTCGTTTTTTATTTTATTTTTATTTCTCCATCTTTCAAAAGCATCATCGATGCATATCCTTGTCTTGTTTCCCGAGTCATCGTTGCACTGTTTCGAATCATGATGAGGTTTTAGGACAATCTGGCAACCAGATTTGTGCCTCTGAGATTGGACAGCTTTGTGTGTAAATCATTTTTGTTTGATATCAGGGGTCTCAAACTCAATTCCTGGAGGGTCGCAGCCCCTGCAGGCTTTTGTTCCAACTCTGTTTCAGGAGACAAACCAGTAGCTTCAAACAAACTCAGAGGAGCTTAATCAGTGAAATCAGGTGTGTTCGATTAAGGTTGGAGCAAAACTATGCAGGGCTGCAGCCCTCCAGGAACCGAGTTTGAGACCTCAGTTTTTTATGCATTATTTGTAATGGTTTGCATTCTTCCAACAGAGAGTCCATCTGGATATTCAGGTTGGTGAGCATACCAATAACTACCCTGAGATCGCAGCTAAAGACAAACTCACAGAGCTGCAGCTGAGGGTTCGACAGCTACTGGATCAGGTGGAGCAGATCCAGAAGGAGCAGAACTACCAGCGTGTGAGTCTCTGCTGAACAAACTGGTTTTAGAATCACATTCAATGTGCTGGTCATGGAAGACTGAACACCCATTAGTATGTTAACATGAATACACTTGTTTGAAGAAGGTATTCTTCTAATACGCTGTTATTACGTTCGTTTTAAAGTACAGTATGTGATTTTTCACAAACACTTGTCAGGCTGGATCCTGTCAGAACCTAAATCAGGAAAAGCTATCAAAATTAGCAGGAGGCGCTGTTGCGGTGGTCTCTAAAGTCCTGCAGGCCAGAGCACTGCACGTTGGATTCCACCATCATGAAGCACACCTGCTCAAACTTTAATGCTTTCAACTGGAGAATCGTTCTCTAAATTCTCAAAATTAGATGTTTAGATGGATGGATAGTTAAATAAATGGATAAATATAGATGGGTGGATGATGGATGGATGGATCGTTAAATAGATGGATGGGTGCAGGAATGAATGGATGAATATGGATGGATGAATGGATAAATTGAGAAGTAGATAGTTAGATACAGTAGATAGTTAGGCAAGGCAAGTTTATTTGTATAGCACATTTCGTACACAGGGTAATTCAAAGTGCTTTACATTGGAAATAAAGAGTAAAAAGAAAGTGCATACATTAAAATCAAGCATAAAAAAGTAATATAAAATCAAACTGATTTAAAAACACTGAAATTTAAAACATCGATTAAAACAAAGATTAAGATTTGAAGTACAGAGGTAAAATAGTTGTTCGGACGTTGGTGCTCAGTCGACAAAAGTGCAACTAAACAGGTGAATCTTTAGCCTGGATTTAAACGTGACTAAAGTGTTGGCACCCTTGATCTCCTCTGGAAGTTGGTTCCATCTGTGGGCCGCATGCTAACTAAAGGAGTATTTTCCCTGTTTGGAATTTACCCGGGGTAGATCTAATTTATTAGATCTGTGGGATCTCAGCTCTCTGTTTGGTGTGTATTCACTGATCATGTCTGTTAGGTATTTAGGTGCTAAGTTATGTTTGGACTTATATACGAGCAGCAAAACTTTAAAATCTATTCTGAAGGAGACCGGCAGCCAGTGTAGAGACTGAAGAACTGGAGAAATGTGTTCTGACTTTCTAGTTTTGGTTAGAATTCGAGCCGCTGCATTCTGAACGAGCTGGAGCTGTTTAATGGACTTTTTGGGAAGACCGGTTAAGAGGCCGTTACAGTAGTCCAGCCTGCTGGAGATGAAAGCATGAATCAGTTTCTCTAAATCTCGTCTGGAAACAAAGCATCTGATTATTGCAATGTTTCTAAGATGGTAATAAGCGGATTTTGTCATTGATTTTACGTGGCTATTTAGACTAAGATCAGAGTCCAGAATCACTCCAATGTTCCTGACCTGATTTGTAGTTGTTAGGCCCTTTGCATTGAGATACGCGTTAACCTTAACAACCTCGCTTTTGCTTCCGAATGCAATGACTTCAGTTTTGTCCTTGTTTAATTGAAGAAAGTTGTTTTCCATCCAGTTTTTAATCTCATCAAGACATTGGCAGAGAGAGTTTATGGGGTTGTAGGCATTTGGGGAGATAGCTAGATAAATTTGTGTGTCATCAGCATAACTATGGTATGATATCTGGTTCCTTCTCATAATTTGGCCCAGTGGAAGCATGTACAGGTTAAATAGTAAAGGAGCAAGGATTGAACCTTGAGGGACTCCACACGACACTGCAGTCCACTTCGACATGTAATCACCTACGTTTACATAGAAACCATTATAATAATCAATGCTCAAATATTAATGTCCTTACATTCATACTTTGTGATAGGTAAATAGATGGATGGACAGATATTTAGATGGATTGTTGGATGAATGAATGCATAAATAGATAGATGGGTGGATGAATGAATGGATAAATGGATGGATAGAAAGGTGGATGGATTGATAGTTATGGGTAGAGAGAGAGAGAGAGAGACAGTAGAATCATTATAATAGTCCATGCTCAAATAATCACATATTAATGTCCTTTCTTATATTCATTGTGTTGGATGGATGGATGGATGGATGGATGGA
Source organism: Danionella dracula (assembly GCA_900490495.1). Lineage (NCBI taxonomy): Eukaryota > Metazoa > Chordata > Actinopteri > Cypriniformes > Danionidae > Danionella > Danionella dracula. Next base: position 24,034,057 of record UELW01000112.1, on the reverse strand, counting down.
TGGATGGATGGATTAAATATTGCTTTAGCTTCTGATAGTGTTTCATGTGTTCTATTGGAACAGTACCGAGAAGAGCGTTTCCGCATGACCAGTGAGAGCACGAACCAGCGTGTGCTGTGGTGGTCCATCACTCAGACCGTCATCCTCCTCGTCATCGGTATCTGGCAGATGAAGCATCTCAAGAGCTTCTTTGAGGCCAAAAAGCTGGTGTGAGGAACAGACAGAGAGAGCCGAGTACGGCAGCAAGGATTGTGGTCTCCTTTGAATTCTGTTCAAGCTAAACGTCATTTAGTTTTCTTTAAACCCTTGTAAGCCAGTCTTCAGGTCAGTTTGTGTTGGTAATACTAACAGGTATGATAGCAAAATCTTCTGCCGTACATTTATCATCACTTTGAATGAATAGAAACTAATGTTGATTTTTGAGGTAACAGACCAGCTATTCATTCTAATCTTGTTACATCAAGGTAAGTTTAAGAACACTTTGGGTTTTATAACATTTTGGCCTCCAAACCAAGTTTTAACACAGATGAGGTTTAAGGATTTCGGTGTTCTGTTGGGCAGTTATTTAAGAAAATGACTTCTTTAGCCCACAGCCTCACTCGGACGCATAAAAACAATGTAATATGAGAGTGAGCTTTTATTTTAAACCTACATTAACACACACAGAAGGATCAGGTCTGTTGTTAAAGTTGCAGCTAAACTGTGCAGTACTGTAGCCCTTCTTTCTGTGTTCTAGGGACTTTTCTTACCTTGTGATTTACAACGTTGATTTTATTTATTTATACTTCAGTGACCAAAATGTACTTCAATGAGGAGAAATCCAGGTTATGAAGATTTATTGCTGTTTGGGAGTTTTTTGTACTAGCTTACTACAAGCACCATTTATATAAACACAGGTTTGTCAATAAATCATTCCAAGTAATGTGACAAGTTGAAGGGTATGTAAAGTTTACTGTAAAATGTTTATTTGTATAGGACTGAGTTCGATACTCTTTGGGATCTTGTTTTTAAATCATGTTTCTTTGAATAAAATGTCTTTTAAAGAGTACATCCGGAGTCCGTTTCTCCTAAGATGATGTTTTTTTTGGGGAGGTATTTATGGAAAATGATACTATAAAACGTTTTTACCTAAAAATGTCTGTTCAAACTCAACGTTGAGGCATCTGCGATCTTAGATCATTAGAGAACTATACGACTCAGACAGGCGTACGGCCCCTGGTCTGTTTTTTTCCTTATTTGGCCAGTAAAGGGACTACTAAGTACCCCCATCAATCAATCAATCAAGTTTTTATATAGCGCTTCTTTAGCAGTTGCTTTTAAAGCAACTTCACAAAGTCCTCAAGAGGATCAGGTAGAGTAAATAGTCGTTCCCTCTGTGAGGCCCCTGGGAGCCTCGCTGACTGAGGCAGGTGCTAATCACCTCGCCAGCATAAAAAACATACAAACTTAAGATCCATCGACGAATGGTTCGCCGGATAGAACCTGAAAAAACAATACAAACAAAGACAAAACAGAAACTAACAAACGAAGAACAACGGTTAGAAAACTGCAAAAAAGACAACAAACAGGTGATCAGCATCAGCTGCAGGATGAGATGTAAATGATGAGGAGAGCTAAGAGAGGAACATTGAACCACTTTTTTTTTTTCAACAGTTTGTATGTCTTAAGACATAATCAACATGAAACAATAAAGATGTAACTTTGTGTTATAGATCTTCGTATAGTCTTAACTTTTAAAGATGGTGGAAAGATGGAGCAGTGGTGGAGTTGATCGTTCTGTAACTGGAAGGTAGGTGGTTTGATCCTACTAGGGCCATTCTGCCGTTGTGGCCCTGGGCAAGCCACTTCACCCACATTGCCCAGTGTGACTGGGGAAGGATGTTTGGTGATGGGCAGGAGGACGTAGGCGCAGACTGCCCCAGGGCAGCTGAGGGCTACCGAGGTAGCGTATCACCACCAGAGTGTGAATGAAAAATGCTCTGATCATTATAAAGCGTTTCTGAGTTTGTAGAAATGTGCTATATAAATTGAAGGCATTATTATTATTATTAAAGTAATTTGAACTCATACAAGGTTAATATAAGGAATGGAATGATATTACACGTGATATAAAGTTTAAAACTAAATTCCTGGTCAGAGTTTTAGTTTGGCTAAATATTGTCCTAACCTTGTTATGTCTAACGTTAGTTGTAAAGTTAATAATATTTTATGGCATTTCATTCTTCAGACCTCACTTTTTTTTTACCGAACTGCAGACTCTCAACTTCGGATGAAAGGTCAGTGATGAACATGACAGCTTTAACCTGCAACATCTGCTAATAACTGAATTGTTATGGAACTTTATTTATTAAAAAAAAGTTTATCCTTTATTTATTTTATGTATATTTATTTATTTTAGAAAGGTGAATAGTGTTCATCTTGCGTTTCAAAAACTGTACATCAGTAACATGCAAATAATTAAATGAATGAATGGTGACTAGACTAAATTTAAATAATATTTGCATTATTCCATTAAATAATATATTTATTATTAAGTTAAATTGAAACCAGTGTTAATATAGCAATATATAATCTAACTAAATTAAAGAGTTTTATTATATTAAGGCTGTTTAAGCTGCATTACCCATCTGCCTAAGACAATTGTCTGATCATTATTTTATGTTTAATATAATAAATTAATAATTGTGTAAATTATTAATATAATGGTTATGTTGACTATAATTTAAAAAAGCTAAATATTTTAAATATGTCAATTGAATTTTCTGAGGTTTAACTCCCTCTACTGGTCAGATAAGGAGCAACAGGGACGTAAATCTTGCTACAGATACTCTAAATAGTCAAAACTAGTTTTTTTCCGGTTCAATGCGGTTTAAGTTGTACTCTTGTTGTACCACGTTGTTTGTTTGTTACTGAACCAAATGTACAACATAATGGATCATTAATCTACAGGTGGCGCTGTTTGTCCTAGCAGTGTAGTTTTTGCAGTATCACCCAATCGCCACAGGTAGCGCTGTTTGTGGTGAAATTGTAGCGCTGTTTCCAGTTTAATAGCCAGGACGCTACATAGTTATTTTTTTGCTATTTGGCCCTTTTAAATGATAATCTAGCCACAGGGGTTTCTAGCCAGTGACTTCTGTGCCGGTCCCAAGCCCGGATAAATAGAGAGGGTTGCGTCAGGAAGGGCATCCGGCGTAAAACATGCCAAAACCAAATATGCAAGTCATCAATTCAATTTCCATACCGGATCGGTCGAGGCCCGGGTTAACAACGATACTGAGGCCAGAGTTAGGTGGAAACAGATGATTTGCTGTGGCGACCCCTAAACTGGGAACAGCCGAAAGAAGAAGAAGAAGGCCCTTTTAAATGATAATGAGGCTTTGTTTAGCCCGCCTCTCTTTGCTGTATGTTGACCTTCATTGGTTGACACGGAACACGTGGACAAAACGTCATCAACACTTCAGCTCGGATGAAGGTAAATATCGGAATTTAATTTTAGCGCTCTTGTTCTATACATTGTCGTGAATTTCAATGTGTTACTTTTGATTGTATATTGACTCTTCTCTTTATTTCTCATCGGAGCGTTATGACGCTCTTGTTGAATAAACCGCGTGTCCTCGGAGCATGGTCCCCGGTGTTCCTCTCGCTGCGACCCGGGGCGCAGTTGCTGCTCTCCGCAGGGAAGAAGCAGCGGGTGGATCTGCCCGAGTTACCGGAGAACGAGATCGAGGAGCAGTTTGTACGCGGCTCGGGCCCTGGAGGACAAGCCACCAATAAAACCAGCAACTGCGTGGTGCTCAAGCACAGCCCCAGCGGACTCGTGGTCAAGTGTCATGAAACGCGTTCAGTGGAGCAGAACAGGAAACGAGCGCGAGAGATTTTACGAGAGAAGCTGGAGATCCTGACCAAAGGCGAAGAGAGTGAACTGTTGAAGCTGAGACGCGAGTCCATGGAGAAGAAGCAAGAGAAGCGCAGGAGAGCCAACGAGAACATCGAGAAGAAGAGACGACTTAGAGCGATGCTCCAGGAGGAGGACACAGGTCCCTGAGATCAGAAACTTTTCAGTTTGCCCCAATATTTGCTCTCCAGGTGACCTGGACACCTATGAGATTATTGAAGAAGAAAATGAAGACATTTCTTTGAAGGCATAACGATACTCTACTTTCAGGTTCTTCTGGAGAACACAAAGGAAGACTGTTGAAGAAACGTGGTTGCCTTCCTTTCTCAAGACAACCATTTGTCACTCAAAACAGTTTCTATGTCGTTTAAGTAAAAAAAATACACCCAAACGACAAAAGCTTGAGGAAAACCCAAACAAAAAAACTGAGTAAAATGTAAAAATATTGTTATTTTAATTAAAACAATTACCAAATCAGTACTCATGGATTCTAGGTATTATTTACTGAACAGAATAGCCCACCAGTAAAACTACTCAAGTACCATTAAAAGTTACTTGTGTTATTTACAACTGTAATGTATCTATGTAATATTTATGCTGCAGTATCATGCACTTTTTAAATAATTTAAAACAAATATTTGACCACTCTAGACTACCTCTGCACCCTTAATAACCTTCCAAAGGATAATAATAAAAGATAACTTTGAAACATCTCAAATGGTCGTGCGCTCTAAAACGAGCCATGTACCTCCTTTTCTTCCCACTGCCATTCTTCTGCCACGCCCCCTGCTGGGCTTGATGACACACACACAATAATCCACCCATTTCTGACAAATGCAATCATCTTTTCTTGAGCCAAAAACACTTGGTCTGGGATGTAAACGCACACATTCTTCTCATTGTTTATTCCACACGGTTCTGCTACGGTTCACTTCCAGCCAAGAAATTTTTCTTTGAGATGAGCTGGGTTAGCGGTTCATCTGATTGGTTAGTGGGAGGTGCTATGCCTAATGGGTGTGGCTACAGTCATCGAGCTGTTTTGAGCCCCCTGAAAAAGATAATAGGATTGCAAAAATATGCATCTGAATGCAATCTGAATATGTCTTGAGGCATGTTTTTAATGAGATGGTAATAACAAAACAACAATAATTACACAAGCACACAAAGGTGTTTAGAATAAAAGCACTGGCATATCAGAAAATATTTGCTTAAGAACGTGTTAAAGTCCCTCATCTCCAGTAATGTTCACATCATTAATTGATAGATACACAGAACATCCCTGTGTGGAAGCTAAACACTCATTAGGCGTTCCTCTGACATTCCGCTATGACCAGATTAGTCAGCCATTGTTTTTTTGTCCTTCTTTGTGGTGACTAAACATATTCCTGTTATAGAGGAAGAGCCTAGTTTGCTGGTGTGGCTGCAAATTTCAGAAAGAGTTTAAATATTTGAACTTTCGCAAAGTTTTTTTTTGTCCAACACAAAAATGCAGAGTCTACAATATTCATACTATTTTCATCAGACAAATTAAAAAATTCTGTCCAGTGTGAGTAAAATGTACTTAATGAAGAAATGGGAAATTGTTTTGATAGTAGTTCTTAACAATTGAAGGAAAACAGTCCCGATTGCTAATTAATTATGAAATTTCAGTCACAAATGTGTCAAATTCCTATTAGAGGAAATGGCACCTGCAAGAGAACTGCTTTACATTAAGTTTAATTCCACAACAGTCCCGCAAGTTTTGTAGGATTTGTTTCTTGCTTGGACATTGTAAATCCTGCAGGAACTGCAGGAAAAAAAAAATAATTTTGAAGAGTGTTCTGCATGATTTTAAAACCTGTACGAACAGTCTGCATATATTTTCAAATTGTCCTTCTACAGAATTATTTTTATTATTTTTGTAAGGGACAGAACAAAAAGTTTCCCCATACCTCTTTTTTAGAAGTGATGCTACCTTTGTTATGTTTGTGCTCTGTTTTTTTTAAAGGTGGGATATAACGTAAATTTGGCTTTTCAGACATTTTTTTGCATGTTTCGTTTCAGTATTGTTCCCTCATCAAAAACAAGGCTCAAGTCATATTCTGATCGATTCATATATGTTTGTGTAATCCTATTTACTCTCTCTGAGAGCTCAAAGCAGCTCAATGGCTGTAGCGACACCCATTAGCCATAGCACCGCCCACTAACCAATCAGACGAAAAGCTAATGCAGCTCATCTAAAGGAAGAATGTACAGACTGACTGACCCAGAAGTTAACCATAGCAGAATCACATCAGATAAACAATAAAAACAGTGTTTTTGGATGTCCCATACCGAAAGTGTCTTTGGTTTAGCAAAAGATCTATAAATCAAAAGACCTACTTGTCAGGAATGGGTGGAGTTTTTGTGTTCCAACAACCAAAACTCAGCAGGTGGCGTGGTGGAAGCAGAGCAGTGGGAGCAACAGGGGGAACATGGCTCATTTTGCGAAGCACAAATGTTTGAGGAGATTCAAAGATGTTCACAATAAATACTGCCTTTTGAAGGTTCTAGGTATTGAGATGCACTGATACTCTAAAAAGGGTCAATTATTTACTAAAAATGATTTAAAAGGAGCATAATATTGCATTTTATTCATTAGATTCAGATTTCATCACAGGGGGGTTGTGTTCACAAACCTGGACAATTTGACTTTGAAGTGTCTAAATCTTTGAGGTTTGAGAAAAAACAAACAAAAAATATTTAGTATATTTTATTGTTAGAATCACCTATCAATTCAACGTAATACAGTATATACAACTACCTATTAACAAGATACAAGCTGGGATTCGACACACTGATTAGAAACAGCATCTTAATTCATGTTATGGCTTCCAACAACTGATAAACAGCAAACCAATTAAGATTCTGACATCACAGTAATAAAGCAAACATAAATCATGTACTCTCTCTTGCATAGTAAAGGCCTCAGACACTCAACGTCTCCAACATGACAAACGATCAACCACCTGTGCTGCTTTCCATTGCATTTTCTGTTCTCAGATCAGGCAGACGCAACAAGTTCAACACCAGTGTTTAGGGTGAGATGAAGCACTACATGACAACACGCACACGTTTGTCTCAGTGGCGGCGTTTTCACGGCAACTGATGAATACGGAAGCAATACTACTCATATCAATACTGGACTGAAACCAAACCATACACAAACACCAGAAAATATCCCTACGCACCTCAAGTGAATGAGCTCTGTTGATTTTTTTAGGGGGGATTCAAACGGGAATGAGCGAACGTAAGTTGACATCTATGTTTGTGTAGACCCTGTTTCGATCGAAATATAATCTCAGAACCAACATTTATTATTTTACACCGAGCTGGAGGACGTCTGTGAACAATTTCAGGAAGAAAACTGACTCCTCCAGTTAAAGCGGTGTTGTGTTTTCGCCACGGAACATCAGCGGCAGTTTTTAAGACGTATTGAAGGCCCTTGACTGGTGAATGCTCCAGTCGTTGAGGGAAGTCACTGTTACCGTAGAAACCCCGTCGCTCATTGCTCTGTGACCGTGAGCTGGTTCATTTTTCTAGCCGCGTCCTCACAAACCACCTTTGGCTTCTTCTCCGGGCTGGGGCTCGGAGTGTTGGGGTATTCCCGAGTCCCAAAAATAGTGCTGCCCACTCGTATGTTGGTGGACCCGACCTCGATCTATTTGGAGGAATATTTTAATTACAATCTGAGCTGAGCATTGAGATCAAGAATAGAAAGGAGAGAAAGACTCACTGCATGCTCAAAATCTGTAGACATGCCCATACTGAGCTCCATCTGCTCCAGTGGGATCTTCAGACTCTCGCAAACTTCAACTCGACATTTCAACAGCAGCTAGAAAAAAAAAAACACTCTCGAAATCAGTCTACGCCTTTAAGTGTGTCTTATTTCTTCTTAATTTAAAGACTTTTCTTTTAACTGCTCTACACGCCACATGTTCCTGAGCAGAGGAATACATGTCAAACCTATAAAACATTCAGAATCTGTTTATCTCTGTGTACAATGTGTTCATCGGATATTTTTGATTGTGAAATAAAAATTTAAAATCATCATTTGTCTCAATATTCTTGTTTTAATGTCTTTTTGAGAGCAACAAACACATCAAAGATCTCTATTTTCTCTCTAAACGCACACCAAAAAGAGAAAAATGTTAAGTTTTTAGGTATGTTTATTCGATTTTTGATTTTGAAATGAAAATGGCTCAATATTCTACTTTAATGTAAAGTAAGTATTTAATGTATATTGTTTAACAAACATGAAAATTGACTGTATTTTTGCTCTAAATGCACTCCAAAAAGAGAACTTTGCTCCATTTTCTATTTTCCTTTATTTATTTTATAATAAGTGTAGCAATCAAAACCTAATTCAAATGGGTCCCTAGGAGAAGACTTTAACCCTCTGAAGAAACGCACCTGGAAGTCTGGGTTGGGGCCGTCGCTGAGGTCATAACCATAGCGACCAATGGTCATGAGCCCAGCCAGGTCAAGAGCAGGACACTGAGAGACGATGTGCTTGACCACGTTTACAGTCTCATCAGGAGGCAGGCCATGTTTGCCTGGAGAAAAAAAAAAACAGAGGAAAATCAGCAGAAAAACAGTCATCTGATACACTGAGAACAGGTATTCAACAATCCTCCGAACATGCACCCAGAGAGAAAACACCAGCAGGACGTTTCCTCTTAAACGTTCCAAAACATCTCCCACTCATGTTTTAATCCACCAGGAAACCATCTCCACGAAGAGGGAGCTTCGGTAAAAGGATTTTTCAGGATCACTAATTCATAAATAATAGCTGAATTTATTTAAAGTTCTCCTGTTAGGGGAGTCTTCAGCATTTATATACACTTCACAGAGGCAACCTTCAGCCAGGCAACAGGGTTCTTCGCCTCCATGTCATGCGTTTAAAACTGAATAATGCACGCTTACCCTTTGTATATCCCTTACATATATTATGACAATAAATACTTTCAGGGCGTCACGGTGGCGCAGTGGGTAGCACGGCTGTCTCACAGAAAGAAGGTCGCTCGTTCGAGCCTCTGCTGAGTCAGTTGGTATCTCTGTGTGGAGTTTGCATGTTCTCCCCGTGATCGCGTGGGTTTACTCCTGGTGCTCCGATTTCCCCCACAATATATGTCGGTTTCCCCGCATATATTGCACTTATATGCGATATAAGTCAATTGAGAAAAAACAATGTGAATGAGTATGTGTGAATGTTTCCCAGCGATGGGTTGCGGCTGGAAGGGCATCCGCCGCATAAAGCATATTCCAGAAGAGTTGGCGGTTCATTCCGCTCAGCATCAGATTAACACGTATGCAAAGTTCATCTTTATTCTCTTTTGATATAAAAGCTTGAGTCTTTAAGCTGCATAAATCGTTCAGTTGTCAGATTCATCAACTGAGCGTGCCGTGAAAGATAACTCTCACGCAGCAGACACTGTTAGAGCGGTTTGTGATCTCGCTGAGCTCGGTAATAAAATGTCATTTCACTTTTTAGAGAAAGATAGCAGAGCGTTCATGGAACCAGAGTACGAGGAGATGATGACATATAGACCTTAACATTAATAACAAAGTAAAACATATGAGTGTAAAAGGTATAGTATGGTTTAGTAGTTTATTTTAGAATATATGTTTGAGTGGCCTGTTTTTTTGGAAAGACAGAGCAGTAAATATTAAAAAAATTTTTTTTTTTTTACATTTGAGTCCTGAAATGTGATATGGTTCATATTTTAGTTTGTAAACGAGTATTTACACTTAATAGATTTTTTTTAAAAAGTAGAAAATGCACAATATTTTAAACAAAATAATACAAATATATTTTATTTAACGCAATAAATCTGGAAGATCTATTACATTGGTAAGTACAGACAAAACTGCAAATACATTTAAAAGATGATTAGTATTTCTAAAGATATATTTATTCATGTTTATTCTGCTAAAAATGCACCTACGACCTCTTGTTATCCCCCTCCGAAATGATAACATCTTTAGTTTAGTCCTCTTTTAATACAAATTTCGTATGAAGATTGACAGTTATATTGTAAAAATACCCAGTTTATGTAATTATTTTAATGTTTAACACGCTGTGTATCTTCTCCATTGGAAAACTCAAGCGCAATAGCAACAAGGGCTTGTTTGGAACTAATGAGGCTCTTAAAAGTCACAGCGACTCGCTTGAGTGACCAAAGGTGAGAATAAACGGCTCACTGGAACGTAATCATCTTTGAGATTGGAATCTATGAAGGTATACGAGTTCCCAAGCGTGTAAATGCAACTAATGGTGAGATGTTTTACAGTCGGAGAAGATGCTTTTACATTACAATATACCAGAAAATACCAATTTACTCCTATAATTATACTGTAATTATAACAGTTCACCTGGTGATCTGGTCTTGTTTTTAATCATTGTGTTTTTAGGATTATTTTTGCCAATTTTCCTTTTCAGATTAAATAAAACGTTCAAAATCTGGAAAAAATCTGTTATTATTAAGTTATAAAGGCTCAGAACAGTGTGTAATAACAATTAAAAAAACGAATTTGAATTTTCATTAAGTTTCTCTTTATAAACAACTATAAGCGTAGAGCAACAAGACCTTTGAGATGACAAAAAATTACCCTCAAACTATTCTCCATGAACTCAAACAGTTTTGTTTGGATAGGGCTTTCAGTGTGTATTTCACAAGTTGTTTTATTTACATATGCACAGGCGTGTTTTTGTTTTGTAGAACTAGAAACTCGGAGAACATTCAAATCTAAAACTCTAATGGAATGTTCCTTAAATGCAAAAGTGAACGATCATTTTCAAAAATCTATAATAGAGGATCTGTAAGGACTAAATATTGACGCGTACAAAAATTCGAGCTCTTTAGAACTCATTTATTGGCTCTTGACGTTTTCATAGCCTAAAGACTTGTTTAAACACATTCATTATAATATTCAACTGATCCATAATGTGTATTGTTCCGCTAATCTCACATCTATGCAGTCTCGGCATCCTTCAGCTTTAGTAAAGATCAAGTTCCCTGTTCTACAGCAGACATCGGCTGATTTTTAAACGTTCTGAATTTGTCTGAAAACAGATAGTGTTTACTTGATCTGTGGGAACTGCTGGTGCCAAAAGTACTTTTTAGCCACTTACCATCAAAGTTTCGCTCAGTAATAAAATAGCTTTCAAAATTAAATAAATTAAACCGATTTTTAGCTACACAAAAAAAGGTGTCGACTTAACGTACAATTTTACATTGAGTCAATTTGGCTCGACTCCTCACTCGACAAAACATTGACTGAACATCCTTTTATTTTTCAACAAAAGCCACAGAGAATATGAAAAGAATAAAAAAAATATGAATTCAGTCCACAACTCTTCAACATAAATGGACCCAACAAAAAAAAATTATTGACTGAATTCTGCCTCTGAAAAAAAGAGCCAAGAAACATTTTCATACTCACTCAACATTTCACTAGTTTTTTTTTTTTTAACAGCAGTGTACTCTTGCTGTTTTCAAGCAGAAAATCAAAAACAGCCCAAAGAGCGCTTACTATCCTCTCCGCTGGTGTTGATCTGGATCATAATCTTTAATCTCTGTGTGTTGGCAGCTCGTAATTTCTGCCACGAGGTGTTGATTCTCTCCGCCAGTTTCATGGAGTCAATGGTCTCGACCATATAGAGGTTTGGAACCCCTGTAAACGGAGACAGCATTGGGGTAAATCATAATACAAAAAAAAACTAAATCTATAAACATAAAAGAATAAAAGAGAGTAACAGGACAGGACTATGCACTCACCCAGGAGTTTGTTGACGTTGCCCTTTTGCAGATGGCCGATAAAATGCCATTTTATTTCAGGACACGATGATAAAATCTACAAAGATAATTTGTAACGATGACTAAAATGTTGTCGGTCTGAGCAAACAAACTTGTTTTAAATGTGACTTCATACCTGATGATTGGAAGCTTTCTCGATGAGTTCGTTTACCTGTGAGAAAGACTATTATTAACACTTTTTATTGAAATAAAAGTGAGTGTGTAAACCTATTTGTAGCAATCATTCGGGAACAGTTCTCGTAGCTAGAAGATAGACTAGCATGCCTGCTAAAATAGGTTTATCTTTCTTTCTTTTCTTTTTAAAGCCCTGATGGCGACATGGCCATTTCATGGCTATCCCAGTTTTAAAATGTTGTTAATATCATTTAAAACTTGTTTTAAAAATAACTTACACTTCCCAGCACAAGCCTGTCCTCAGTAAGCTTTAGCTCTTTTGGGTTAGCATGGATTTCTTTCATAAAACAGGTTTAGAACTAAAATGTGCAGAGCCATACAATAAACAGTTAAACAGCAACATTTTAATAGTGTACACTGTACACAGAAAAAGAAAGAAAGAATATTCGTAATGACACATAATGAGTGAGTGTAATATTCACAAAATATGAACTAGCTCATTAAGGCTACTCACATAATTCTCTCCAAAGTTTCGTTGTCCATGTTTGTAGGCCTCCACCACCATATCCGGGGGTTTTGTCTTACTAACCGCCACCAGTCGAGGGGGTATGCATGGTAGTGTCTGCAACATAAAGATAAAAACTTACGCCATGGCCTACGGCTACTGGACAATCCAGTTGTGTTTTAATAGGTGCCATATTATGCTCCCTTAATTATAATAATTATTGACCCCTCTAGACTATCACTGCACCCTTGATAACCATCAAGCGGCAGTAATCATGGTAAACAGAGTCTTTGAAACATCTCACATCTTTGTGGTCCACTAATTGAGCCGTGTATCTCCTGATCCTCTCACACTTCCCTGCTGACTTTCTTCAATAAAAGAAATCAGCGTTCAATGCTGTTTCCAGTATTTTAATATGCACTACAATAATTACTCAATAGAAAATGGTTCTACGTGATGTAATAGTCCCTTATATAGACACGATCCACAGTCTGACCCTGAATTTGAGTCCATCGAAGATGACAAACCGCACAGACACACACCAAAGACTTCGTCAGGAAGTGTACACCTGGAGAATAAGATGCTCTTGCTCTGTTATATCCCATGCTATCTAATGTAGTTACCGTTAACTGGATTAGTTCATTTTTTTATAGGTGTACTTATGGAAAAATTAGGTACAATGCAAAACAAAGAGGAAGATAAGTTAAACTAAGCTCATCCACTGAGACAAAAATGGACTCCTGCTTGGGGTTCCTCAGCAATACTCGGGATAGTCGTAAAGGTTTCCGTTGTTAACTTCAGTCTTTTATTATTATATCTATTATATATTTTATCTATTATTTTAATTAAACTAATCTTTCCCGGGTTTGTGCTTGCTGGCACATAGAAGAAAATCCACTAATTTCTGATGAACACATTCAAACAAACAGTTTTGGTCTGGGACATCCAAAAACACCCTTTATTTACTTCTTTTATCTACCCAGTTCTGCTACGATTACACTTCTGGATCAGTCAGCGCATACGTTCTTCATGAGCTGTATAAGCGATTCATTTGATTGGTTAGTAGATGTTGCTACAGCCAATGGGCATGGCTATAGCCATTAAACTCTGAATATGACTTGAGGCATTTTATCGATGAGGAAACAGTACTAAAACATGAAAGAAATGTCTGAAAACTCGAGTTTACATGATACAACACATTAAAAAAACGTGGTAACGTTAATTGCATTTCTGTCAAAGTCATAAACTGTAAATAATCCTGAAGAGATGTCCAGTTAGAATTACTGGATGTCAAAAACAACTTCTACAAAAAACACAATTAATAACAACTATTTCGTTTCATAAACAGCTATGCAATTGCAGAACATAAGCTTCTAATTTAGCCTCAATGAACACCAATTGAAAAAAAAATTTAATTACACGATGAAAATCTTGAAAACGGTTTTCAGGTAAGAAACAAACCCAGAAAAAAATATACATTAAAAACAACCTTCATCTAACTTCGTATGGTAAAACAGGTGATCTAAATGTTAGAGCTAGAGCTCATTTATGATTAAAATTCAGTGATGAGTGTGTATGGAGGATGTCATGCAGACCTCATTTGCAGCAGCGTGACTTCTGCTCAAACCTGATATCCTCCACAACACGCTTTCATTCAATGTCCTTCTCCGTGAGTGCTTGCTTGGCATTTGTAATATATTACGTTTCATAAAAACAATTAAGTGATTTTATACACACAACAAATCTAATTATTAACACTATTATTATAAACTGTCACTATTCCCTCACCAGCGTGAAAAGGTTGAGAATAGATTATATAACCCTTCCATAACAACACGGTCAGCAAGATTGGATAGTTTGACTTTTAAGTTATTTTAAGGCATGCGGTTGCTACGCGACCTAAACCAGACTAAACGACAGAAAAACGAACCTTCGGGCGCCGGGAAACGGCTTGGTTCACCCGGTCCACCACCGCCTGCACCTTCTTGCCAACCTCCTCCGACATTACTACTCCAGCAGATCTCCACATACTACCGTTAGCCTCCAAGTGCGCAAATACCTCGACCGTGTGACGTCAGCGCCAATTCCGGTTACGAGCATTACAAAATAAAAGCCGTTTATTTATCGTTTGGGCTTGACAAGAAAGAGTATACTGTGTTTGAACGTGAAGGTTTTTTTTTGGCTTTCGGAGAAGAAACGACTTCTTAGCAAGTTTCATTTTATTAATAGAGTTATTTACTGAGACCATTTACAACAATAAACAAGACGACTGTTAAAAGGCCACCAACTTTGCTTCTATGTAAAAGAAAATTAAAGATTATATCGAGTCATTACTTTGAATTATTGTAACATGTGACAAGAACAAAAAATAGATGTGTACAACAAACCATTTTTATTGATTTATTTCTTTTTTTTATATAATTAATGTACTAATTTTGTAGTAACAATGACTGTGATTCAGCAAGATTTTGATGTATGTGTAAGTTTCGATAAATGAAGGTCAGTGACATTCTATTGAACATCAGGTCAGAATCTTATTTATATCAATGAATAAACAACATATATTTTACATTTAAAATACTATTTATTGCATTGATAACCAGCCATATTAAATGTTACAACAAACTATCTTACAATTTCAAATCAGATGAAAGCCTAATATCAGGAATATAAAAACACCACCAGCATTACATTTTATTTTGTAAACTTCTTACCAGAAAAGACTAGTCTCTTGATAAATTAAATGCCAACACAAACAGTTTTGTTAAAAATACAGAAAGTACATGAATTTTAAAAAAGCAAACACTTTCAGTTTGTTAACAAAAATGTTTTATTGTTTACACACACACACACTTAAAAAAAACTGAAACGTTGTTACACATTTCTCAACAAAAATCATCTAAACGTAAAGTCATTGAAGCAAACAGGTATGCGAAAACCATTCTGATGTTTCACATCTTGGGAAAAAAAACATTCATACTCGCTCCAGAGCCTCCAACATGATTATACTGTTTCCTCTGATTACCTGCAACAACACAAAAACAAACAAGATAAGTATAACCGCACAACATAGCAGTCTGTAAGAGGAGCAGTAAACATAACTCTCACTTAACCTAATTTAACCTGTACTGTATTTTAAGCTTGATATTTGAGACCCTTTCAGTAAAAGCCTTATGTGAACCAGAAGGTCTTAGATCATCTGCTGCATGCATATAGTGACATTGAGCTAGAATTTTACAATAAAAAAAGAATAATGTGGAGAAACTACATCAGCCTTGGCTGTCATTCAGAGATACGCACAGATGTTCCTAAAGAGCCACAGTCTGCTGTTCCTCACAATTCAAGAAGACTTAAAGTAGGCTGCGGCAGCAGAGGCTGTACTTCCTGCACCACCTGAAGAAGTTCAACCTTTCACAGACACTGCTAACCCAGTTTTGCTCTGCAGTCAACGAGTCTATTCTCTGCTCCTCCATCATTGTCTGCTTTAGCACCGCCTCAAAGCAGATGTCTGTAAACCTCAGAGGACTATTCATATGTCTGAGAAGATCACCGGTGCCCCCCTACCTTCCCTCCAGGACTTGTACACCACCAGCATGAGAAAGAGGGCTAAAAAATCTTTCTGGACCCCACTCACCCTGGGCACCACCTTTTTGAGCTCTTGCCCTTTGGCAGCCGCTTCAGAGCCACTAACACCACGACTGTACGTCACAAACAGAGCTTCTTTCCCCAATCTATCCATCTGCTGAACTCTTAACTCCATGCCATTTGTTACCTGCACCTGCGCCTTGCATTTTGCACTTAAGCACAGCACACTTTATAGACTTTTGTTCAACTGTTTACATTTCATCAAACCTTCAAAATACTCTCTCATACCCTTCTGTTAATGGCTTGTTAGTTGTGTTGCACTTTACTGTACTTATGTGGTTTGTATTGTACTTATGTGGTTTGCACTGACGGCTCCATTCTACCACAGGAAACTCCTTGCGTGCACACACACACACACACACACACACACACACGGTAATAAGGCCGATTCATAAAGGTTGAAGCTAAACTGTGCCGAGTTGAGTGAATTCTCCAGGAACAATGCCCCCCATAGTGTTGGCTTATGCTAGTTTTCACCAAGCTGTTTTAAAACAGGAGCTTCTTCAATGTGTTCTGTACTTAATACAGCTATTTTAAAGGATGTGGACCAATTGATACCAGGCTGCCAAAGTAAAAAGTATGTACATTTTCTTCTCAATGATTTGTGTGCAAGACAAGAGTGTGCACGATCTGGGACGCACTAAAACATCACGTGACAGAAGTAGTGTCACCTCATTACACATGACGTGTGCGAGAACGTAGCTCCTTCTTTCCCATTCCTTGATTAAAAATTATTCAAACAAAAGGTATTTATTTAAAAAAAAATATATATATATATATATATATATATATATATATATTGCTATTATTTATTTATGTACTTCCTCTTATTAAATTAGTCATACTACAAGAAGAGCTCTTATCCCTTATCTTCAAGGAACCTAAAAGAGCTCATGTTACTCCCCTCTTCATCACTCTTCATTGGCTTCCCATTGCAGCTCGGGTTAAATTCAAATTTAGCTAACGCTGGCATACAAAACTATCTCCAGATCAGCCCCTGTCTACCTCCATGAGCTCATACACCTCTACATGCCCTCCAGAAGCCTGCGCCCAGAGAAGAAACAGCGACTCGTGGTTCCATCCCACAAGAGCAGAAGATCTCTCAGCAGAACCTTCTCTTTCACTGTCCCTGGATGGTGCAACAAACTCCCTGATCCAGTCAGGAAAGCAGCAACACTAACAGCTTTCAAAAAGCAACTGAAAACTCTTCTCTTCAGGGAACACCTACTATAAAAAAAATTTTTTTCAATTCTTTCTTTTTTTCCTCCTCTGTCTTTGTCTTCTTCCTCACTGCTTTGGTTTATTGATCAGTTGATAAACTTTCTATTATGACAAGCTGAGATAGACTTTGACGGTGTAACAGATTGCTTATTGTCTCTCCCCTATTGTAAGTCGCTTTGGACAAAAGCGTCTGTCAAATGCATTAAATGTAAATAAATGTAAGCTTGTTTGTTTGGGTCCAAGTGAAAACCCTTTCCGGCTGAGCACAGTGGATTGTGGGTAATATCAGCCGGTTGAGCACTCATGGATCTGCATCTAAGAATCTAGCCCGGGAAAAAAAAAATACAGATCCAGGCACCGTTATGACAATTTTTTTAATGTACACTGTGGTTTGGGACACTGTAATTCTCATTTTGCAACCATAAAAGTGTGGATAGTATGCAGATTGGGACGAAGGACCTTTTGTTGGCACAATGCAATTTTACTAGGAAGCAGCTCCTTCCGCTTCGTGGAGCAAATTATCAACCACTGGCTGATAAAAAGATTGGGGACGAATGCTTTAGAAGCATAGAACAAAGTAAAAAAAAAAACAACTCAAAAGAATCTAGGGTAAACAAATCAGAGAACATCTAACTAATAAGTCACACGCAACAAAAATAGCATTAACAAGCAAAAGCATTCGAGAAACTCCAATTGTGAAAAAATTCAAAAAGCACCCGACTCAACTCAAGAAAAAAAAAACTTTCTAAAGAGGAAAAGAAATCAAATCAAATCAATGAATTAAGAGCAGGCCAGTAGACTCTATGCACGACCAACTGCCTACATACTTCGCTAAAATCTCTGTTGCTTTCGGTTTGAGCTTTCAGATAGAAGTGTTTTGTTGATAGTGTGGGTTTTATCTTTACCTCAAATTATTATTACTTTTTATTTAAAAAAATTATTTAAAGCTGTAAGGTCCTCCGTTGTGAAGGTGCGATGTCGCTATACTGCTGTGTTCCATTGTCATGGTTTAATTCAGAGGTTAGATTGGTACTTTTCCTCAAGATAAGAAAACAAGTTTATAATTCTAGAAAAACAACGTCCGACACAGACCCGGTACTTGACAAATAACTGACATTAAATGCGGAAGTAGTTTTTGCATTGAGCCTATCGATGTCACTCACTGCCAATAGGTGGAAACACAAGTGTTGTTAAAGACCCAAAAGAAAGAATTACCGTTAATTACCAACCCATTTTTAAAAAAACACAAAGAAGATTCAATCAGTGGTTACAGAGGGATTTGTCACTGAAAGGCAGAGTGCTGCTGTCTAAAGCGGAGGGTCTCTCTAGATTAATATATACAGCCCAATCTATTCCTTTAGATAATACATTAGGCAAAAAGATTAACCAAATGATTTTTCAGTTTTTATGGAGATGTATGAAAAGTCTGTTATAATGAATACTTATGAAAAAGGTGGCCTCAACTTTTTAGACTTTAGTACCTTAAGTTGTACTCTCAAAATAAATTGGCTAAAACAGTGCAGAAAGAATCCCTCCTCAATCTGGAACTTTATTCCCAGTTATGTATTTTCTCAACTTGGCAGCCTTGAGTTTCTGCTTATATGCAACTATAAAACTGAAAAACTTCCAACCATACTCTCTACTTTCCATAAAGAAGTTTTGGTTTGACAAAGATATCAAATTGATTAGCCAGTTAATTAATCCTCAAGGATATTTACTCTCATATAATGAGTTTTTAGAGCGTTTTGAGTTTCCGGTTCCTCCTAAAGACTTCGCTGTGGTGATGGGAGCCATTCCTCCTGCCCTCGTTCATTTACTGAGATACTCTCCAGGTGTGATACCTATTTCTGTTAATGTGAATGATACTTTTGTTGGTAAGTCATGCTTTGCGTTGTAGTCTAAAAATAACAATCGGACTATTCGAGCATTGTTCCAACAGAATATAATAACTCTACCTGCTTTAACTGCTTACTGGACCAACACTGTAAATAATATATGCTGGAAAAAAGTATGGAAAATGCCATTATACTGTTTAACAAATAAATTTAAAGAAGTAACTTTTTAAAAATTCACAAAATATATCCAGCTCGCTTCTACCTAAAAAAAATTCAAAAATGATCTCCACTAACTGTTCTTTCTGCGACCATCCCCGCGAAACTGTGGTCCACCTCTTCTGGAGCTACCACTTTTCTAAGTGTTTTTGGAAAAAAATTGCATTTTGTTACCCTTTACCCTTTATTGGAAAGATTGTGTATTAGGCTTCTATGACTATGATAAATCCCAAAGTAAAATGTTTTATGTAATCAACCTTTATACTTAGAGAATTTAGACTTGTGTATGTGAAATTTTGCAACTCAAAGCCTCTCTTTTCTATCTTTCTCAGTGAGCTTCTTCAATATATAGCAGTAATTAAACTATCTAAGAACAAAAAAAGCTATCAAAACTTTATATATATGCAAAGATTACTCTATTTTCCATGCCTCTTAACTTTTTGATCGGTGTACAACGTGTACTGCAAAATGCCCCGATGCCTTTTTGTTTTGTTTTTTTATTATTTATATTTTTGGTTCTTTAATCTTTAACTGTTTGTACATGTACATAATGTAATATGTCCTCGATTCAATGCATGTATAATTGTATATGTTTTCTAGCTATTAAAAAAAAAAACTGCGGCAAGCCGAGCAAAGCCATACCACACTGAGTTTTGTTTATATTATTATAACGCAGTAAGAGGGGAAAACATTGGTCACTTAATAATTAACAGTGTTTAATCATATATCTCTATGTGCTTTGTTCTTTAAGCCTCATGTTTCTTCAATGGCATCTTGACTTGAGCACAAAATGTCCAGACTTATCTTAACTTAACCCCAGACGTGGACAATCTTGTGGTTTGGATGTGATTGCACAATGCCCCGTTACTGTATAAAGTGTACCAGAACTTTGTTGACATCACTTAACTCTTCTTGGTAGTCGAGGATGCGTGGTCTTTCGATGAGGTATTGTTACATTTTTTACTCATAAAACTACACACGTTGGGGAAACCCAGACTCTCAGTGACACGTAAGGGTGACAGGCGTCACTTCAAGTGCTGGGTTTAAAATGGACCTCATCCGCCCTTCCAAAATGCTGTCTTTTCAGCATTTCAGCAGGCAGCCGAGGCTAGAGAAGGGGTCAAGATTAGAAGAGGAAGATTGTCTATGGTAGCAGTGAAAAACTCTGCTGTTTTTACTCTCTGTACGGGTGATGTAAGGTGACCTGACTAAAATATGTGGAAGGTGGCTCTCACCATGTGAGTATATCAAAGCTACTAAGGGGGTACATTTTATCTTTCTCGAGGCGCACCGGTAAGTTGAGTTATTTCCATGTGCCGCTTCAAAATGTGCTCCAACAAATAATGCTTTCAAACATTTCAGCAAGTGATCTCTGTCTTGTGGTGTTAAGCTTTTTTGACACTTGTATTGATGGTATGCATTTATCCTTGCATGCGTCATACAGCACATTGTGGTGCTTTTTTATATGCTAATTTTATCTTAATTGATTTTAATTTCTATAAAATCTTTCATCGTTTGTAAACTGTTCATTTCATTACCCTGCGAGGTAACGTCAGCAACTTGCGCTGTGCAGTATCTTCACTTTTAAAGATGAAATATTTCCATACAATGACATACTGTGCCTCTTTGGCAACAAAGCAAGCATTTCTCCCAACGTCAGGTTCCGAAGGGTCAGAGCAGCTTGAGTAACCCTTGTGTGGTGTTCATATTATTGTTACTCAGGCGGTGTTTGAGTAACCCTTGTGTGGTGTTCATATTATTGTTACTCAGGCGGTGTTTGAGTAACCCTTGTGTGGTGTTCATATTATTGTTACTCAGGCGGTGTTTGAGTAACCCTTGTGTGGTGTTCATATTATTGTTACTCAGGCGGTGTTTGAGTAACCCTTGTGTGGTGTTCATATTATTGTTACTCAGGCGGTGTTTGAGTAACCCTTGTGCGGTGTTCATATTATTGTTACTCAGGCGGTGTTTGAGTGACCCTTGTGCGGTGTTCATATTACTGTTACTCAGGCGGTGTTTGAGTAACCCTTGTGCGGTGTTCATATTATTGTTACTCAGGCGGTGTTTGAGTAACCCTTGTGTGGTGTTCATATTATTGTTACTCAGGCGGTGTTTGAGTAACCCTTGTGTGGTGTTCATATTATTGTTACTCAGGCGGTGTTTGAGTAACCCTTGTGTGGTGTTCATATTATTGTTACTCAGGCGGTGTTTGAGTAACCCTTGTGTGGTGTTCATATTATTGTTACTCAGGCGGTGTTTGAGTAACCCTTGTGTGGTGTTCATATTATTGTTACTCAGGCGGTGTTTGAGTAACCCTTGTGTGGTGTTCATATTATTGTTACTCAGGCGGTGTTTGAGTAACCCTTGTGTGGTGTTCATATTATTGTTACTCAGGCGGTGTTTGAGTACCCCTTGTGTGGTGTTCATATTATTGTTACTCAGGCGGTGTTTGAGTAACCCTTGTGTGGTGTTCATATTATTGTTACTCAGGCGGTGTTTGAGTAACCCTTGTGTGGTGTTCATATTATTGTTACTCAGGCGGTGTTTGAGTAACCCTTGTGTGGTGTTCATATTATTGTTACTCAGGCGGTGTTTGAGTAACCCTTGTGTGGTGTTCATATTATTGTTACTCAGGCGGTGTTTGAGTAACCCTTGTGTGGTGTTCATATTATTGTTACTCAGGCGGTGTTTGAGTAACCCTTGTGCGGTGTCATATTATTGTTACTCAGGCGGTGTTTGAGTGACCCTTGTGCGGTGTTTCATATTACTGTTACTCAGGCGGTGTTTGAGTAACCCTTGTGCGGTGTTCATATTATTGTTACTCAGGCGGTGTTTGAGTAACCCTTGTGCGGTGTTCATATTATTGTTACTCAGGCGGTGTTTGAGTAACCCTTGTGTGGTGTTCATATTATTGTTACTCAGGCGGTGTTTGAGTAACCCTTGTGTGGTGTTCATATTATTGTTACTCAGGCGGTGTTTGAGTAACCCTTGTGTGGTGTTCATATTATTGTTACTCAGGCGGTGTTTGAGTAACCCTTGTGTGGTGTTCATATTATTGTTACTCAGGCGGTGTTTGAGTAACCCTTGTGTGGTGTTCATATTATTGTTACTCAGGCGGTGTTTGAGTAACCCTTGTGTGGTGTTCATATTATTGTTACTCAGGCGGTGTTTGAGTAACCCTTGTGTGGTGTTCATATTATTGTTACTCAGGCGGTGTTTGAGTAACCCTTGTGTGGTGTTCATATTATTGTTACTCTGGTGGTGTTTGCGGGTCTCGTGGACCCATTGCCTTTTGCAGATTTTAAATCACCCAATCAAAACATTTTATGTTAAAAACTTTAACAATATTTCCTTTAGCCAAGAAACAAGTGACAAACAGCAAATATTTATTTATTTATTTATTGTACTTTAACCTGATTTCTTCACGTTTAGAATTTGAACCATGTGTGGTGTTCTCATTATTGTTACTTTGGCAGGGTTTGTAGCTCTGCTGGACCCATTGCATTTTGGCGCTTTTAATTCACACAATCCCACAATTTTATTCTAAAATGTAAAATGTTATGTTTATGTGTGATTTATGTTTGTGTGGGAAGAGAGCATTAAGGTAAAGAATCTACCATTTTCACACTTTAACATGCCCCGGGTCCAGTAGACCCGAACACCTTGTGAGTAATATAAATGTGTAGGGGGCTTACGTGTGGGGTCATAAAAAATCTGTTCTGATAAATGTTTTTCACAGGAAATGAGCCAAGCCCAGTGAATCTCTGCTTCAAATAATACATGCTTGTTTAATTTTTCTTCTGATGAAAACTGAAAATGGGTCCCACAGACCCGAACACCATACAAGGGTTAATGTACAGAGTGGTGGATTAACACGCATCTCACAACGGTCTTCGATGTCTGTGAAACTTTCCAACTCATGTCACGTGACCAATCATAATCGCAGTCTCTGCGATTTGGTAATCGCATTGCCAAATCGCAATTTAATGGCAAATGCAATTAATCATACAGCCCTCCTTATGAATAACTTTCAACAGTAACTCATTACTTATTAGTGCAAGTAATTAGTTAAGTAATTTAGTTTAATAATGAATATGCAAGTACTCACCACCATCCCAATGGTGTTCATCTGTCCACCAGGACCCACTTCTATAGTGTCATCCACGACCAGATTCATGAACGGATCAAATCCACGCAAGATGCCCTGCACATGACGCCCACCATTCAGCTTTACTGAAAGAATGCAGAAAATAAAAACAACACAAACAGTTGATACACAGGACACACAATCAAATAGCTGGATATACTTTGAGCCTTCTAGGTTCAGAAGAATAGTAAAATAATTTTTGGTAAGGAGTATTGTCACAATTTTGACGGTTACAAAGCAAGGTGTGCAAGAAGGACCTTGTGGTTTATTATTTTCAGATATAATGCAGTAACATGAGAACACTAGTGGTGACTTATTGACTAGTTTTCTCCTAGATAATTATCAATACAATCGTATTACAGTGAATAGAACGTGCTATTATTTACACATCAAAAACCTTCAGTAAGTATTACGTTATATAAAGTTTACATGAACTAAATGGTCAAATTGGCTTTTTTATCAACAGCTGAAGACTTTACGCTAACGGCTAACCACTTAACGATTATTTGCTAAATGCATCTCGTTAGGAAAATTTGCTTATTTATTTAATTACATTTAGTTTTCAAAACACACGTGGCACTTGTTCTGTGTCAATTAAATAGGGATTGTGTATCAGACTATTAGTTTCTGAAAATATCTGAAACCTGCTTTAATTTTAACTGGTTTCTGTGTGAGGCGTATATTTTACTCACGTGAGAGCTTCTTGTCCATGAACCTAAGGGTAATAAAGTTTATAAAATTAAGAAACCGGCAAAACGTAACTGTTCCTGAAATCCTATGACTATTTTATTTTGTACACATCACTGCATTTCAACTCAAGTAAAAGCTCGAAGTACTTACTTTTTTAGCTCAGGTGGATGTGCTTTACTCATGTTTGGTTCGTAAGATTAGTTGGCTAAATAAAAAGAACGTTACAATCACGTTTCAAACAATGTAGGAAGAATCCGTGAAAAGACGGAAGTGACGTGTGAACTCGCGGGATTTTCTGTTTATTCAGTTGGGCTTTTGAACTTCCGCCTCCTACTGTGCCGGAGAAGAAACTGCAAATGAACATAAGTGGAGCTCCGTTTGAAACAATAATAAAATTTTTACGAGTGCCTATTCCACCAACTGATTAAAAGTTAATCCAATTTTGTCCTGTAAAGAACCTAAAAATAAGAGTATACATGATTTCATGATAAATATCTTATTTACAAAGTTGTTTTTGTCCTGTAAAGAACTAAAAAAATAAGAGTATACATGATTTCATGATAAAGATTTTATTTACAAAGTATTTTTCAACCAAATCATCCAGTGTTCAAACATTGCAAACAAACAAAAAACTACTTTGATAAACTTCTAAACTTACGTTAGGTATTTCAGTGTGCATTTATTCAATGGCAAGGAACTAAAAGTATACAAGAAACATTTGGGTTCCTGTTTAAACTCAAAGTAATTGTAAAAAAAAAAAAAAACTCAAATATGCTCCCTGACCACTACTGAGTAATAATAAACTTTATAAAGATAAACATTTACAAATATCAATCCCCATTACGAAAAACAAGAGAAACACAATAGTTCTGTGGTACCACACATATAATTCAGGAAACACACACACACACAATCAGTATCTCCAAAAATCTCTCAGTAATATATAAAAATCTTTAACTCAAATTACCGCAAAGTTTTAGTTTGCACATATATGGTGATTATTAATATTTCTGAAGGGACACATGTTCCTGCTTATATTGCAAAAGTGTACTTAAAAAGAAAAAAACTATAGGTCTATATCAGGGGTCTCAAACTGAATTCCTGGAAGGCCGCAGGTTCTTGTTCCAACTCTGTTTCAGGAGACAAACCATTAGCTTCAAACAAACTTAGAGGAGCTCAATCAGTGATGTGTGGTGGTACGGTGTGTGCAGTTAACCCTGGAGCAAAGCTATGCAGGGATGTGGCCCTCCAGGAAGTGAGTTTAAGACCTCTGGTCTAGATGTATCCTTGCTATTTAAGTATACGCATCGATTCTCAATAAAAACTCTTCATAATCACCATTTCTGGCACTTAAATGACATGAGACTGTGTAGAAGCCCATAAGTGTCTAATTGATTTTAATACATCGACATTTAGAACAGCTTGACTCGTCACTCTTTTGCAGACTTTTAAACTTTACATCTTTTGTGTCCAAAGTCACTCCTAGAGAGCCTTTCAGATTATCTTCAAACAACCTTATAGCACTCCTTAAAGTCGTCTTTGCTTGTCTGGAGCCAGATTAGTATGCATGCGAGCCAGGGTAGCAGGTCCATGGCTCTCCAAAGCTGACTTTGAACACCCCTGCATCACAAAATTCAATTTAATCCCAGCATAGCTTTATACTTTCCAAAGAATTGTATTTGAGCATCGTGGATGGCATAAATGCAGCGAAACAAAACCTTCTGTAATAAAACAGAAAATGTAAACACCAGGACGTTGAGCGGTCAGGTCTCCTCAGAAGTCGTTCAACTCCTCCTCGTGATCTTGAATCAAATGTTTCTTGCAGTGCTCCAGAAAAGCATCCAGAGCTGTGAAGGCCTCGGCGCACAGAACGCAGTGAAAGAGTCTCTTTCTACAATCTTCAGGAATCACCTGCAGAGGAATCCCTCCCGAGCACACACTGCAAGCTCTGCACTCCTCCACCTCTTCCGGCAAATCCTCGTGGATCTTTCCATGCTGGTGCAGAGCGGCTTTGGAGCAGAAAACCTGTTCGCACGAATTACAGGGATACTCTGCGTTCTCGTTTTCATCCTCCTCGTCTATTTCCTCTGTCTTGCTTCCCTCGATCTTAGCAGGACGTTTTTGCAACCTGGGTCGACCTCTCCTTCTTGATTTATACTTCTTTGCGACTTGTGATGGCTTGGCTGCAGATTTCTCCAACAGGAACTGATCTGGGTGTTGGTGTCTTAAATGCGCCAGGCGTGACAAGTGGTGCAGGAACTCTTTTTCGCAGTACTTGCAAACATACGGCGCAGACGGTTTCCTTCGCTTGCGTTTCTTCATGGAGAATTTCGTTCTTTCTTCGATGTCCCGTCGATGTTCTGCCCTCTTATGTCGCTGAAGCTGTGAGGTGTTTGAAAATCTTTTGTCGCAGGAGCTGCACGGAAAGGCCATTTTGGAGGCATTGTTTTTCGTTCTTTTGGAAATCATTCCCAAAATACTATTTGAGCAATTTGAATGACTGTTTCGCGCCTTTCTGTGGAACCACCGCATGTGGACATCAAGCTTGGCTTGAAAGCCAAATGTTCTGGGACACTCGGTACACGTAAATGAGGATTTTACAGGGGAGGCTTTGGAGTTTTCTTCAGAACGTGAGCCTGAAGCTTCTGTCCCACACAGAGCACACGGAGAACCGGTTGTATCTTTGCAGGTTTGGCACACAGACTTGCCATTGGAGCACTTGTGCAACTCTAAACTGGACGACAGGGCAACCCTTTGGCCACAGTGTTGACATTTACTGTGCTTTTTCAGGCTGTGCTCCATCTCCTGGATGGGCTCAGGTGTCTTTTGGGTGCAGTCTTTGCTGCCTTTTGGTTTGTACTCGATGCAGGTGATGAGCTGTGCCAGTCGGGATAAAGTGACAGACATGGGTCTGGATACGTTCGCCCTCTGGTCTGCTTGAGCTACGTTCCAGGTGCATTGGACAGCCTCCATTTTTCTACAAAGACACCAAACAAAATGTACGTTTATTAAAAAGATTTAACTGAAATAAACAATTCTATTGTCACTGTGAGGTATCAAACGAACTGAATGGACAATTTTTCAAGCAAAACCAGAGGTGTCAAAATGGCCTAAGCATTCAAGGCTTAAGAGCGTTTCTTTCTTCAGCGCTGGATTATTTAATTTAGGAAAAAATACTTCAGAAATGCACTTACTTTTTATATATTTATTTATATATATAAATAAATGAGCAGGGTGGGTTTTACGTTGCGTTTGGGCTAAAAAAAAAACTGTCACTTAGATCTGACAAACTTGGCTTAACAAATTTTAAAAACAAGAATTCTATAACAACCCTTTTTGTGACTTTCAACAGCCTTTCTGAGAATTCAGAATAAGTCAAAAAATAACCTACAGAGGTTTACTACACCAAAACCTAATGCTATTTAACTTAAATTTTACCTCATTTATTTATATAAAATATACATTAGTTTTTAATGAGTATGTCGGTATTTGCCCACATTGAATAGCTCTTCGATAAATATAATTGACTGTATAAAGGTGAAAATGTTTGTAAACCAGTATTATGCATGATCACGTGACGACACAGAGAGTAGTAATGGCTGCTGAAGCTTTCATCACAACAGGATTAAAATGTTACGATGTTTCGACGACCAGTTATGACAATTAATCGGGGAAGAGTTTAACACGCCGCAAAATTACATACAACGAAGACAGTTTGAAATAACGCCAAAGTAAACACTGATACAGGAAGCGTGTACATCGCGACGCAGCTCTTATTTGAACTCACCCTCTCGTGGACTTAGTTTCAGGCAACACAGCTCTCTCGAGCGCCTTGGTGGACATTGTAACAACTGATTCGAGACTTGTGAATACGAAGAAAAGAAATTCGGACGTTAGTTGGAAACGTCCTGTCACTTCAACTCTCACTCGCAACGGCTAAACTTAGTTCATCCCGGAAAAGAGTAACTACAACTCCCATCATCCCTTGCTAAAAGGAGTCGTCTTCCCATGCGCTTTGACTTGAAACATGAAAGCGATTGTAAATTGAGACCAGAAGGAAGCCTCCTCCTTTCTC
Organism: Danionella dracula; assembly: GCA_900490495.1. NCBI lineage: Eukaryota > Metazoa > Chordata > Actinopteri > Cypriniformes > Danionidae > Danionella > Danionella dracula. Next base: position 24,005,876 of record UELW01000112.1, on the reverse strand, counting down.
GCTTGAAGAGCGATAGGAACTACAGTTCCCCCTAGCGGCGCTTGAGACTAACTCCAAAAGTGCGCAAGTTGTCGTTAAAAACTGGCCAACTTTGGGGCTGAAAATGGCATGTTTTCACGACTGGCTCCATTACGTTTTTTGATTCAGATCGCTAGTTTTGATCTTCATTAAACCTCTGAGTGGGGTGAATTATACTTCTACATTTATTTATTAAAGAAATATAAAATGTAAGCCTTCAGCTAATCAGACGCTTTAACTACGGCCATGTCCCGCCTATGAGGACGCGTTTTCGAGTTAAGGATACGCCCACTCTGAGCCTCTTTTACCTTAGCCGGAAACCTATAGGTGACGTCACAGACACTAGGTCACGTTATACACGGTAAATGATTTATAAAAAAACCGGTAAAGGATTTAGCCAAATGGGACATTCAATGAAGTACATTTATTAACCAAATCTTTTAGTAAATTATTATTCAAAGCAAAGTTAAATAGTACAGCCAATATATTCAGTTTCATTACATTTTTAAGCCGCGTCCAATGTTTGTCGATTTTTGTTTTGTTTTGTTTGATGTCTATGTATATTTGAATCCATTTGCCAGAAATTTAGTTCGATAGTATGTAGTAGTTATGTGTTCTGTATTAGGTTTTATGTTGATTAAAAAGATACTTAAGCAAGCGAGGTAAGTTCCATTGTACTAAATAAATGTTGTTATTTTTTTTAATATAATTCGTTTTTGAGTACCAAACTACTATGAGGTACGAATTAAAATTAGATTTTTGTTGTTCACTGGATTTTACCCAGTTCATTTTTCCTAATAAAAGAAATGTTAAACTTTTATTTTGAAATGTTGTAAACCCCGCTCTCCCCGCGCGTACCTCAGCGTCCTCTAGTGATGTGAATTATAATTACATTCTTTAAGAATACGGTTATTAATCTCCGGTTGACATAATTCGTCGTTTTTAAATGCCAGGTGGGTTTTCTTAATGATATATAAAATAACAAAAACCTATCGTGAAATTAACGGACAGTTTTGGGGTTTAAATATGACCTTCTGTCCTCCTCCGGTCCAGATGGCGGCAGCCGCTACACAGTTACGAACTGAATCGTGTCGCTTTCACTCACACCGGCAGCTTACGAGAGCTTCACCGGTTTAACCTCAATCGCCGACGAACGAATTAGAAGGGAAAGGGTTGTGTTTTCTTTGTGTCTATACAGAGGTTATAAATATGATTATTAAAAGGCTCTGATCAAACACGAAGCGTTTGTTTGATCACTGACAAAACCGTCGACTCATCTATTCAAGGCTTAAGATGAGACCGCGCGCTTATTAACATATATTTTACGTGTTAATTGAGAGCTCGCACATTATTTTACGCTCTTGAATTGGGTCTAGATATTTGGTTGATGGCAGTGTCTGGCGGGGCCCGAAGAATCCCGATGGGAGTGCGGACATTCAGCGAGTTTCTGGAGATCGCAACGGTTGGTCCGAGTCGCTCCAGCAGTCCGTTTAAATGCAGAGAGAGAATACAGCAATGCTCCATAAGGTAAAACACCACAGTTACTACATAAATCACACATTTTTCTCTTTGTAAGGCCTTTTTTAAAATGTGTTGGAGGTATATCCCACCGCTGAAATGCAAGACATCGCCGTTATCGTAATACATTTCCATGGTAACCATCAGCTTCCGGTGAAATGTATAGATCTTTTGAAATAAATTAAATAAACCGTTAAACTACACAAAAAATAATTTATCAATTTTCCCACTTTTTTGTTTTTAATTACCGCGGTTGAACCTAAATGAATGTTCAATTTAATAATTTGGTTTCCCCAAAATGCCGTAAATGATGTCGTAAAACGCGTGTTAAGGGACTCTTGCAATTATTGGCACTATATGGTGTTAAATTAAACAAGTTTTAAAAAGCTATTTCCAAACAGAAAGAGATGCGTCGAAATTTAGCAATACAAATTACTTTAATTTTTTAAATACACAACTTTCTGTATGTTTTCTTGTATAAAATAGGATTTTCTTTATTATTAATGCTTGAAAAATAACTAATAAACATCAGATTAACGAATGGGGAAAAACATAACAAACAAATTCTAAGAACCACACCAGCAAAATAGGTACAGATGAATTACTTTATATAAACACCAAATACAAACAGTATCAAAATGAAATAAATTAAATATATTATTTATACTTTTTAAATAATCCATATATTATCTTGGGTGTGCAAAGCATGGCTGTGAATTTTGTGGGACAATTTTTTTTGTGTGGAAGTTAAAATATTTAAAAGAAAATATCTAAAAGTTAATATAACAGTAAAATACTAATTGCTACAGCATATGCTCTTGTTCTGTGTAGACCAGGGGTGTCCAACGTCGGTCCTGGAGAGCCGGAGCCCTTGCACATTTTTGGTTCAACCATCATGAAACACACCTGTGGCACTAATTATGGTCCTCTGATTGGCTGAAGTAGAGTAGTATGCATACTACAGCAGGGTTGCAACTAAAATGTGCAGGACAGTGGCTCTCCAGGACCGACGTTGGACACCCCTGCTGTAGACAATCGCATGGTTACTGAATTTCTAAAGCAAGTCTTGCACCTTGATGCATCTGAACCCCCAAGGTCTGCAGCTAAACCTTTTTAAAAGACAATTTTAGAAGAAGCTCCTTCCGTTGCACATTTAACACTGTGGGTAACGCTCTCTCTATATATGCAGATATCTGGTTATTGACCCTAGTACACATGCTCTGTCACAAGCATCACTGTTGCAAGCTTTTAATTTTTGCTGTCCCCTCTTTAACTTTTGTGCAAAGCACCCAGCACCCTTTAAACTCTAAAGCTTTTCAGTATTGCAGCAGAAGCTGATTTCTCATTTGTCACCGGGTCAGGCACCTGTCCTCCTGCGGGATTCTGATGACACGCTTCCCCCGAGCGCTCTGTCTCTCAGAAGTGGATGTGACTCGCTCTCCTCAGAAGAGATCTTTCATTAGCCTCACCAATAAAAGAAAGGAGTACTCCGAGAGAAGGATACTAGGGTAAGTTGACTGTTCTCACGCTATTTTCTTGGGTAGGGTTACATAGCTGCAGTGTTTTATTTTGTACCATGAGCTTGACTTTCAGCATTTTAGGCCTTGAACACAAGCTTTTGTGGTGTTCAGTTATTCATTAAAATGACAGCTGTATTTATCTGGGGGGATATAGCCTTCGAGAGTGCATCACAATATCTAAAATAATGTTAAGAGCACGTATGCGTGAGCAATATATTGCATTTTTAGGGTTTATTTAGGTTTCCGGTGTGCAGCGGGAGGGCTCTAATGCCGGGCAATTCATTGCATTTCAATTTATTTAGTTTGACCTTTTTAAAGAGACACTGTTATGGGTTTTTAATATTGATCGCTCATTTGGTGAGAAACCTACCTTTAGGTTTGAGGGACACTTAGTGTGTCAAAATATTGCCTTTAGTAAGAAAAAGTTGATTGAGTTGCTGAAACGAGTCCTAGTTAACAGGGATTATTTTAACCCGCAAGGTCACACATAATTAATTGATGCAGAGAAACCGAGATAATAATAAAAAAATTCCTCTGCCCCCAAACATCGAGGTAACAGCTCTCAGGTTACACAGTTGCATGAGGGGAAGCATGGTTATGCAAGCCTTTCAGAGATTATATGCATGATTGCTGGAGAATGAATTTTTTATTTAACAATTATTACCATTGTCTATAAGTCAGCGTTTTTTGTTTGTTGTTTTTCTTGATTAGCCAAATAATCAGATAAATGTGAAAATGTTTGTGAAGTGAACATAAAAAAAATATTCTATTTTAGTTCAGATTTTTTTTCTTCAGTTCTCTCTCTGCACCCCTAAAAACAGGTTTAACAGAAAATGTAAAGTTTCAAAAAGTTCCTCAAAAAAACAATAATGTATAAAATGTTTCTGTATTCATTGGATTATTATTTTTCAAACTATTTTAAAAGGTACTCCACACTCAAAGTGATGCTTTTACTAAGTTTCTATAACTTTAAGTGTCTGTCCTATGAATCGCTCTGTTTACTAGCAGCGTTTTCATACACTATGTCCAAACAAGACAGATGGGATGAAAAAAACTTTCTGAAGAGAGTCCTACCAAGGGGCATCTCTTGAAGTGTGATACTGCAGTTCCCCGGACGGCCTCTTGAGGCTGACTCCCGAAGTGAGCAAGTTCTCATTCACTCCAATGTTAAAACTCGCCAACTTTGGAGCTGAAAAAAAAAACATGTTTCCACTCCCGGCTCCATTAGGTTCGTTGATTTTTAGATCGCTTGTTTTGGTCTTCATGAATACTCTGATGGGGTAAATTATATATAAATGATTTTGTTTAATATATATAAAATTTAAACCTTCAGCTAATCAGTTGCTTTCACTATGGCCATCTCCCGCCTCTATGGACATGGTTTCGAGTACTGGCTATGCCCATTTTGAGCCTCTTCTAACTTTGCCAGAACATGAGTGAGGTCACGGACACTACATCCATGTTCTACACAGTCGATGAGTCCAACCTGTGAGGGCAGCAACTGATCTCTCTATTCAATAGTTCTGCTGCTATCGCTTACATCTGTTTGTGCTGATTCCGCTGGAAAATTCATATGTGGAACATCTTTCCATGGCACACTGAAAGCTCCAAACATCTGTCTGATATGGTTGACATCTGGACTTGATTCATACATAAACGGGTCAATCGGAGCAATAATTCTGCTAGTCTTATCATCATATTCCATCGATCAGGAGACACATTTCGGTGGTGGTGGTGGTGGATAGGACTTGTGTGTTGGTCTTTCTTGAATAAGGTGTTTTAATATTTTTTCTCCATGATTTAGGTGACCATTAAGATCTTATTTATATATATTTTTTTCTGTGTAATCTGTATTGTAATTATTACTTGATTATGATGAGAACTATAATATTAGCTATTTCTTGTCTGAATATTGATCCGAGATGTTGCTTTTTCAGACGTTGAAGATGTTTGGGCTTGTTTTGGTCTTCAGGTACTCGATGTTAGAGATGTATGATGTGGTAGCCAATGTGGATGACTACAAACACTTCGTACCATGGTGTAAAAAATCCCAAACCATCATGAAAAGAGCCGGCCATGCCAAAGCCCAGCTGGAAGTGGGTTTTCCCCCGGTCCTGGAGCGTTACACGTCTATGATAAGCCATGTACGCCCGCATCTAGTCAAAGTAAGATGACTTATCTGCTTGAAAATGAAAGGATGCAGAATAAGCAAATGGATTGTAGATTAATCACAATATCTCACCCTCAGGCTGTGTGCTCGGACGGGAAACTCTTCAACCATTTAGAGACAATATGGAGGTTTAGTCCCGGGATTCCTGGCTATCCTCGCACATGCACTGTAGATTTCTCTGTAAGTACTTGGAACTTTTGCTCCTAGTCGATATTTATCTCCACGTCATCTTGTTACAGTTGTTTGCTCTATTTGTTGTGGATTAGGTTTATTTCTATTTTAAATCGATTCAGGTTCGAGGTGATCAATATCTAATACATCAGATTTCTCATAGGAAGTGACGTCACAAGAACAACTCGTATCCAAAAGTGGTGGTGAACAATGTATTTTAACAATTGTTTTACTTAATCCTTTGCCTATAATAACAGTGAATTCTGCAATCTTTCTTTCTTTGATGATTGTGCATCAACTCTGTGAATCGAATGTGAGATTTAAATTCTAAAAAGCCATGATTTTTTTAAATTATTTTTTATTTTTATTTTTTTAACTATTTTAGTCCTACTTCTGTTTGTGGCGTGTACTTCCTGGCCACTTTGGATGTGTGCAAACCAGACCACAGACAGACATGTGCAGAAAAACTGAAAGACCATTTCCTTTCATTGACTGTTTCAAAAATGCTAGTACCCTGATTACTGCAACCCATTTTCTGCTTTGACGCCAGAGAAATAAGCTTATTAGGCATAACTCGTTTATTGAAGGGCATGGAAACGCACTCAATGCCCTAGACAAGTGTTCCCCAACGCTCGGGCCATGGACTGGTACTGATCCGTGGATCAATTGGTACCAGGCTGCTGAAGAAATAATGAATTAATTCCATTGTAATTATTATCTGTGTCTGAACAATATTTTATTTTTCAATAAAAAAAATTTTCTTACATTTTAGTAATCATCTCTGTCACATCTTCATGTTATGTTTTTGGTACAATGTTGTGAGGATGCTGGTAAGAAAGTTGCATACAAGTACAGTGAATTCATGGTTAATATTATATTTGCAATATAAACTTGGTTTTAAAACAAGTTTTTAATGTCCGTTAAGGCTTTATAAAGAAATATCTGTGCAATATAAACAAATCTAAGTAACCGCCAAACCCCCGGTCTGTGGTACAATTGTCTAGAGTTCACCAGACTATGGTTGGGGACCACTTAGAAGTGGTATTTAGAAGTTTGTTTTGGTGCCCTTACAAAAAAAAAAAGGTTATGGTTGTGGCACTTCCGAAGTAAGCTTACCTTACCGTCTTTTGTCCAGGTGTCGTTCGAGTTCCGCTCCTTGCTGCACTCACAGTTAGCGACTGTGTTTTTCGACGAGGTGGTGAAGCAGATGGTGGCAGCGTTTGAGCGCAGAGCGGGTAAACTGTACGGCCCTGAAACGAGGATACCCCGAGAACTCATGTTTCATGAGGTGCATCAAACGTGAGGTGCGCCATCCCACCAAACTCCTGGAATTCACTCTCCAAACCGTTATCACTTGACTTATCACATAACACTGGATTAAAATGGGATGGTACGAACGATACCATTACTTTTAGACTGTTTCATTTGATTTATTGCACCTTGATTGCTTTCCTGTTTGCTCATTGACTGTGAATGAAGATTAATAAATCAAGAGAATCTACTGCAAAGATAAAGGACCGAAATCAGATGTTTACGCTTTCTTTTCTGCTGTTGCTCTTTTGCGGCCAAATCTGAAAAGCTTAATAATTTACTCCAACGGAGGCTGTTTGGGGAGAGTTGGTTTCATTTTGCACCCTATGGCTGATGTGCAGCCATTAATATGTTTGAGATTAACTACTAAGTTGATTCCAGTCGGGAACAACTTGAAGCACCTAGAACTCGTGAGGTTTCTCAATGCTTGAATTTATTGCACGCTCCTCATTTTCACTGCACTAAATAGAACCCTTTCTCATGACCTCACACTGCATACATCCTCAGGTATGTAATTGGGGAATTCTTATCATTAAACTGCCATAAAACCAGTTAGAGGATCATTTTGATCTACTTTCCCTCTTGTATATTTTAGCCAAGGAGTTAAGCACCTAAAGCACACTCTCATTAACAAAAAGCTGCTGAATGAATCGAGAATGAGTATTTGAAACCCAAGAGAGGTTTGGAAGCTGAACTACATCATGTGAGACTCCAGGGATCACCAGAAGCCATTCTGGACGGTACTACTCTAACTTCAGTGGTTCCCAACCTTTTTACATGGGCCCACCCCATGTACATATACGAACATTTGAGCACTATAATAAACATTATTATAAGCATTACAATAGCAGTGCATTTACTTAAAAGTACAGATGTAATGCTGCACCATTTAATCCAGAACACATCTGACAGCTGTTCCAACTACACCAGCAGTTTTTGACTTTGCAGAAATTCCCAAATTGTATCTCGCAGTTCTAGAAAGCGAACCAGCCCTTTACCGCATGATGGCCAGCGCACCTCCGTGGGTAGCAGGAGAGTTTGGTACGCTTCATCCTCACATCATTGAGAGGCAATAAATGAGTACTGTAAATATTAAACTTCATGTTTACAAGATGTTCACTTCACATACGCTCCGGTTTTGCGGGAAACTATCAAGCTGTGCCTCTCTCGGGTTGCTAGGACAAGCTTTGTTAAAGTTTATGACCTTTACTGTTGCCAGTGTGTCGCTAAGGGCTCTGGACACTTTTTTTACTGGTGAGTGTTTGGCGATGGATCATACAGCGGAAGATTACACAGTCTTTTCCATCAACGGCTGTTAAATCCCTTATTTCTACCAATCATAGCGGAGTATTCGATATTCTGATTCGCTGGCCTGTAAACCAGACTCGTTTGGAGCAAGTGTGTATACGAAGTTATTATTGCAATAGCAAAGATCCTCGAGTTTACACTGAAAATGTATTTTTGCTCACTCAAAATAAGTCATTCATTCTCAAAACGCAGCTCACACACATGCAAATTAGGTTGTTGCTCGCTCAAAATTGAACTTTTCAAAATTGTGATTAATATAACCCCATTTTTTTTTTACTTCGACTCATATCTGCTCCCGCGCCCCTCTTGTGGACTCTGGCACCCCTAAACCCCCCCCCCCCCTCCCCCCCACGGGACCCCAAGTTGGTAACCACTGGACTAGAAGTCCTAGAGCGGCCAAATTAAAAGAGAACGAGGAGTTTGAACACAACAACCAATAAACCAGGACATCGTTTTGGTTAAAACATCATGAAACACACTTGTTGCACTAATGCAGGCCTTCTAGTCTGAAGCTAGAGTAGCACGCTTGCTAGAAAAGGGTTGCTCCGGATCTCCAGGACGACTTTTGGTAATCCGCGCAACAGACTCCCACATGATGTTGCACAGGAACTACTCATTCTCGATTCATTCGGCAGCTTTTGTTGCGTATGCTGAAATATAACTATGTATGAAAGCATAGCAAGCTATATTTGAGCCAAATTCACAAACCCAGTATTTTTTTAAATGATAACCTGACAAGCAAACAAACTGAAACAAATTTGACAGAACAAAAGATGTTTTTGCCTAGTACCCTAAAGGGGGGGCAAGTGATCATTGCGATTCCATGTTAACAGTTAAAATCCACAAAACAAACACACCCCTAGGACCAATGACACTGTGTTGTTATGCTTGATCTATTTAAAGAGCCTGCTGATTTGTTATTACTTTGTTATGGTGTCGGCCTACCCAGGCATTTCTAAAGATCACAATAACAAAAATCCACGTTCCTTGCATATCACATTCAATTTCGCTTGAGTGACCTTTCTCACAAGGACTTTGGGGCGTTCGAATTGGCACACTCCAAGTAGATACATTTGATGAAGTAAATACTTCAAAACATGTCATTGAGTAACTACTAAATAGTATGAATATGTGAAGCACAAGCTATTTTAGAACATACGGATTGTGTCATGTTAAAATGTCACATGGTAAGCGGTTTCACAATTTTATTTTTTCATGTTTACCGTGGTGCACTGTGGGATAGCGGAGTGGTGACAATCAGTTTACAAATATGTGGATTCAAGCATCTACTTGATCTTCTCACAAATTCTGTTCCATGATTGACAGGAGAAAGCGCAAATGTGTGTTTTTCTTCTGGGGAAAGCTAACAATGTTGGTTGTTCTAGCGCTCCAGCTCAAGAGAATGACCAGAGAAGAGTTGGAGATTTATTTAATTTCATAATTTTGTGATCATTCTCTTTTTAGAATTATATGTAACTCGACTTAGATTTCATCAATCAAAAAAAAACCATTATTTTCAAAACCATTATCACTTTAATTGTGTATGGCCAATTTTCGAACATAACAAAGCATTTAAGCCTTAGATCCGATGTCGTGTTTAAATCTGGAATTGGTAAACGTGCGGATTGTTCTTGAATTAGAAACGGTCAACTCGATTAAACTCCCCCTTTTTCCTCCTCCTCCTTATTAATGGTTTATGGGTTTCCTTCATGTGACTTCTCTAGGAAGCTACTGATTGGTCCACACAGCCGTGAAATGACGATGAAAGTTCGCAAACTTCATCCACGCATAGGGTTGACGTGACCATTCTGCGTATCGCTCTACAGAGCGTCCCACTCATCCTACTCGCTCCGCCTTCTCCGTACGTTATCCCTCGCTCCAAGCTATTGAGTTAACACCCGAATCACTCACTAACACCCACAATTCTGGTCTTGATCTGAACAAGCAGTTAGGTTTATCATTACAGCATCACAACTGCTGATTTTGTATCGATTTTTAACATGAATCAACTGCATAATTACAATTATTTATGTCATTTTTAAGTATGGTTGCAAATCATAAAAAACAATTAGACAATAAGCGTAGTTGTGAACTAGTTATGCCCAATATTCTTTGGGATCAATTGCTATGTCCCAATCCGCACATTATTCACACGTTTATGGTCGCCAAATGAGAATTAGTGTGTCTCAAACCGTGCACAAAAAAAGTGGATGTGTCATTTTTCCGGTTACATTTTAAAGTGTAGATCCATGAATTCTCAACCGGCTGATATTACCCACAATCCCTTGTGCTCGTTTTCTCTGGGACCGAAACAAACAATCACTCTCTGTAATACAACTCATTTTTAAAGAACAAGTATATAGACAATATCATTAGTTGTATTAATAATTAGAATATTTTTTAATGAAGGAATGGGAAAGAAGTTGTTAAGTTCTTTCACAGTTGCGCGTGATGTTTTAGTCCCAGATCGTGCACACACTCGTCTCACAAACTAAAATGTATGTACATTTTCTTCAGTAAATGAATATGTACTTTTAGGGTGCAGTTAATAGTGTTCAGAGTGTGACGCAGCAACTGTCCGTAAAACAATTAATAAGCAGCACGAATCCCTAGAAAAAGGAAGCGCCCTCTACTGTCATGAATGTACTCTACTGTCATCACAATCTGAATACTTATAACACACTGTTGACGTAAATAATCATTTAATGAGTAAAATGTACTTATTGTTTAGTATGTAAGACACGAGCGCACAGTCTGCCACAGAGCACAGAGTGCGAGGGTTTAACTCCTTCTTTCTCATTAATACAGCTACAACCCTCTTTATACATTATTCATTTTTCTGCTTCTTATATAAAATGAGTCGTATTACATGGAAGGCTCACTTGATAGGGTTCAAGAGAAAACTCATCACATCCGAGTGCAGTGAATTGTGGGTAATATCAGCCAGTTGAGCATCTATCGATCAGCACGTTAGAATCTAACCAGAAAAAGCACACCGGGCATGTGTAGTTACTTTTTTTTGTTTTTTTCTACTATGGTTTGGGAATCGGGACTATTTTCATTTCGCATACTTAAAAGTATAGATAGTCTGCTGATTGGGACACATTAAATGTTTTGAAAATGTGAAAAGTTTGTGGCAGTTCATTACAAATTATATGGAGATGTACTTGTTGTCAACTTCGGATGATGATGTTTTTGAAAAATATGTTTTGTTTTTTTACAAGTCCATTGTTTGAAAAATAGAGGCTATGTTTGTGAATGTGGCACAGATTTGGCTTTATAAGGGTAAATAAGTCACCCTCCAATTGGTTTCGAGAGTCATAATGTCAGAAATATCAGTAGTAACAGTCAACAGAAGTGTGCAGTGTCATGAAAAAGGTCTATTTCTATTATTCATCTCAAGAAGTGTACATAAAATCTATATTTCTTCCACTTAAATATTTATCTGCACTGACCATAAAAAGTGGATAGAAGTGGCGATGAAGGAATAAATAGCATGCTTCTCCCTTTGCTCTTTTTGGATGTGTTTGTGCAAACTCAGGGCTTTATTGGAATAGAAATGTAAAAATCTGTTGTCTCCATTAGAAGTCTTCCAGCTTGTGCCTGTACACGTAGACTGTGCCATTGTTTGTTAAATAACTTCTGTATTCAAATCTAATATTGAAGATGTGCTGAGAGTTGGCAAAAACATGTTTTTCCCCTTTGTGAATGTTTCCTTTGAGATTTCAAGCAGTTCCAATGCCTTATCTAACAGCTTATGTATAAATATATTCATAACCATAACTGTTGAATTAGGGTCAGGGTTTATTTTTGCTCCTGTATTAGATCTTTAGAAAGATGCTAAGTTAGATGTCTTGTAAGTGCGGGCGTGTGTTTGAGGAATTGTGTGTCAGAACCAAAGAGACTTTAAATCAAGAGCAGAGTAGAAAACTAAAACTTCTGAATCGAATGTTGTGTGTGCATCCATCCTGTGAGCAAGCTTGTTAATGTTTAACCTCGCACAACATTTGTTTCAATTTTGGCATCTATAAAGTTATTCACCAACAAAGCTGTTGTCTTGTTTCACTTTAAATCTTTGACTAGGACAGATAATGTAATCAATCTGTTGTGAACTATAACTAAAAGAAAAAGTGGCTATATAAAACAAAAAAGCTGTTTAAAGACATTCAATCAAACACCGTCTCCTCCTAAATGCATTTCTGTTTATTTCTAAGGTGAACTCAACATCATTTACTTTAAGAACTATATTTTCTCTCTGATATTTGAAATAGTGGAGTACTTTAATCATCATATTTTCAGACCTGTAGCTTCCTGGAGTTCAGTTGTTTGCTGACAGGAGACAGAGTACTCGTGCGTTTGTTAAAAACAAAACTTTAGCGATGTAAATCTACAGGCGACTGAAGCTGGTGGACTCTGAGAAAGCTGGTATCTGGGTCATGTATTTATAACTTGAGAATGTGGGATTTTTTTTCACGCAGGGGCTCTGACATATTGCTCTGTAAATTCAACACACCTTTTAAAATAAAAAAAGTTACCGCGCCCAAGAGTTTTAGTATGAGATGTGTTGTTTATCAATCTGTATTGTTTAAAGTAACACATATTTTGAGCAGTGGATGATATTTATTTTTGTTTTGTTTCTTTTCCTCTTTGGAATGCGTTTGTTTTGGATTTAGGTGATATTGGCATGACACAATTATTTCGCCACATCTTCAAGCTGTAGCTAAAATACAAACGTTGTCTTACCTTTTTTATTTGTTTGACATCTATGAAAGTAATAAACTTTCATTTGAACATTTATACCAAGTGATAATCTCCAATGTTAACACTGAATGGTAAACTATTTATTTAATGATTTATTGTTTTATTTATTAGTGCATTATTTATATGCTTATTTTATGTCATTTCATTATTTAATTTCTTATTATATGATTTATTTAACCAGACATTCATTTATTTACTTAATGATTTAGTCTTTTATTTAAACATACATATATATATATATATATATAAAAAAAATTCAGAATACATTATTTACTTGCTTCCTTTAATTATTTATTGTTTAATTTAAACATGAATTTATAAATGTATTAGTTTAAGCATACAATAATTTATGGTTACATTTAAATATTTACTCAATTATTTATTTATTAAAACATTTATTTATAATTTAATTTATTAATTTACTCAAATGTAACAAGCATTTAATGAAGCATACATATCAATATTTCATTTAATTATTTACTCAATAGTTTATTTATTCAGGCATTTACAACAAATACAAGTAAATGATAAAATTTTTCAATAATAATTTTTTTCTTTTTATTATCTATTCCTGTATTTCTGTTTGGTCTACCATAGCAGACCAGATGATCTCAACCGAGGGAAGAGATGCGCGGTAACTAAACACAACTTAATAAATGTGCTGCAAGAATACAATTTAACAGAAATATTTTTCACCTGTTTGACAAAATATCTGAGTTACTTTCCATTAACCTTTTGCAAGATAAACTTCCACCACCTTCAAACTCAACACAACCTCACACTGTCCCTCAAAACAATCTTCTACCTTTAAATGAGTATAAAAATCTTAATCAGTTCTTAAAAGTCTTCTTTTTTCTTTTCTTTAAACTCCGCTAAACATGTTTTACCCCCAGCAATTTTAAACATCAGCAACACAAGCAAAAAAAAAGAAAAAAAGAAACAGTTTTGTTAAAAACATTTATTGATCTCATTTTTATAATTTTGCTATTTTTTCCTTTCATTGTTCACCTACACATCTTTTCACGATGAACCCAGTCTTATTCAAACCCACGTCTTGTTCCATTCCCCATACGCCCAGCCAAATCTGACTTCAACCAATCATCTCCATGTTCACACCGACATCCACCCGACCGCCAGAGCATCGCCACACAGTCATCCTGAAGAACACAGCCCCTCTGGAAAGGACGCGGCAAACTGTACAAATATCTTAACAGATGAAAACGTTTCGATGATGGAGGGAAAAAGTGCCATCAAGTCAATGGAGTGCTTATGGACCGACTAGCTAAAATAGCTGCTTGATTTATCCCGAAAACAACCTGAGAGCAAGCCTGCGAGAGAGCAGCACCCGCGAGGTCTACATCCCATTTCATGCACAACACAAGTCGTGTTTAAATTATTTAAAATAAAGAGTCGAGCCGGGCTTTGCTTGGTTGGGTGCGGAGACGCTCCTCCGATATGCATTTCATACATTCAAGCTATATTTACATCAATAAATAAAACCACTACTTATGTATAACTACACAAAATGACAGCTTTTCTCTTTGTACAAAACATTTCTTTTTTCACAATAAAATTCCTAGTAGGTAAAACAGAAAGCAGACTTTGAGTACGCTTCAACAAAATACAAATCTGACTTGCTCTCAAGTTGGAACGCGAATCACACACAACTACAATAACCTGCGTGGAGGCCACGAATCGTCAACGAAACACAGCCGATGTGTCTACAAAGTAAGATGGGGCAAGAAAATCACACGCTTTCCAATTCCGAGGCGCATCCGGGAAGATGAAAACGATTGGTTTAAGTCAGAGACGACGACTTAAAGGGCCAGTACCCTTTTAAACAAATATACAAGTTTCCCAAGTTGAACCGAACTCAAGGAATCCGTCGAGTGAGGACTGCTTAGCCATCATGGAGTGCTCTTTAAAGGAGATTTGTGATGTTATCTAGAGGGATGTTCGGTGAAACAGGTGAGCTGCAGAAGGATTTCTTTCTTTTAATAAACTAAAGTGATGAATTTGTGTCATCTGTACATTTACAAAGCTACCAAACCAGAATTGAGTGGTTCCTTCCTTATTCGCTTCTATAAAGACATTACGTTCTAAGGTGCAGCAACGATGAGAAACTAAAGAGGAGCGATGTGAACGCTGTAAAAGACTGAGGGGTGTGTATTCGTGTCGGCTCAACTCAACAAAAGGCCCTTTTTTGGAGATATTTAAAAGTGTACTGTCTCTTTGAATCCCTTAGCTTGGAGGGTTGTTCTAACGGTTTAAGCTCCTCCCCTTCCCGTACACTCCGCTGGCGGGGCCTGTCCCTCTCTAGCCTGACTTGGCCCCGACGAGAGCCATGAGTCCGTCTGTGCTCATGGACTTGGGACGCTCCAGAGGGAAGCCCAGCGCTCTGCTCCACACCAGCTGAGCCAGGACGCCCAGAGCTCGGGAGACGCCGAACAACACAGTGTAATAGTTCATCTCGGTCATGCCGTAGTACTGCAAAAGAGCACAGGAAGCGTGTGACGTTTACAACACAACAGAAGACAGAACTGGACCAATTCACTCTAGAGTGAAACAGGAACAAGAGCAAAAGGTTGCAAAAATCAGGACTTCGATCAAAGATTGAACAAGATCAATACACAACATTTAGGCTTGATTCCATTCTCTCCCTTGGCTTTATTATTACCCCGAACCCTCTATTTTGTACGTTAGGGCTTTATTGAAGGGATGTACACAACTTCAGCTGTACACTGAAGGCTTTCGAAGGATTTCCCATAATGCACTGTGCAATGCAGGAACAATATGGTTTAACGAAGATGACTGACGATGTGAGGAAAGAGCCACAAAAGTAAGTCATTTCTTGTTATTCATAAAAGTTTTAAAACTTAGATCATTTAATGTTTGTTTTCATGTTATAAGTACATACACATACGGCTGGAAGGGCATCCGTCGCATAAAACATATGCCAGAAGAGTTGGCGGTTCATTCCGCTGTGGCGACCCCAAAAGGGAAAAGCCGACAAGTTAATGGATGGATGTACGTACATATACGGCTCAGAAATAGTAATATATTTCAATACAAATTGACTAGTTTCACAAGTATAGTTCTATAATAGTAACGTTACACAACAGATTCACTTATGAGATGTACAATTTTCTATTTACTTCTATATTTTTAATTTACGACATTAATGCATGTTGTAAAATAAAAAAAAAACTGCACTTTGTTAATTTTCATGTCATAAGTTCTTATACAGGGTAGAATAATTGTAAATATAAATAAATCTATAAATCAAAAAATGTGTGTATATGTAAGTGTATATATACACACACACATACATATATATATATATATATATTTTTTTTTTTCCTATTAAAAGAAAATGGAAGGGCTAATAGCTGAGGGTTAGAGCCCAAAAAGTAAACGGTGCCTTAAAAGTAGAAAATAAGTCACTTTAAATGTTTTGTTTAAAAAAACTTGAAAAAATATAATGAAAATACATTTAAATTAAAAAAAACAATAAAAAAAAGTACATATAGTTTATAGCTATATCTAGTATATAGCTGCATCTAAAATTAGAACAAGGGTTAGAAAACAAGATTTTCATGATGGCTTTTCAAACCTTTTATTACACATAAAACACAAAAAGTTACATATTTTCTACTTTTAAATGTTGCATACTGATATTGTTCAAACGTTGAGCGAAGTAATGATTTTTAAAACCTTTTGTAAAAATGCTCTTGTTCCGGTTTCACTCTGGGAAAAAATTTTGTTTGTTAAATTTGTTTGTAACGTTACCATGTAACGGTTACATTCTAAAAATGTTAAGGTCTGGCATCACTATTTTATCTTTATCTAGCTTTTTAAAGTATTGTTGTGTAAAGATTTTAATAAAAATAGATGCCATAAATGACACTATTTATGTTAACGTAGAACTTAATCTGACTGGCAGCTAAATATTTACATTTATGTTTGGCCAGCTAAAAATTAATTAATGTTAAAAACAAAAAATAAATTGTTTTTGCAAATTCAGCAAAGTTTTTTCCAATTAGTAAAAGCCGATCGCAACGCACATCGCGACCTGCTCTCTTACTTGCAAGAGGACTCCGCTGTGAGCATCTACGTTGGGCCAGGGGTTCTTGGCCTTGCCCTGCTCCAGAAGCACGTTGGGTACAATCTTGTAGAGCTGAGCAACCAGCTTGAACATGGGGTCATTAGGGAGGTGTTTGAGGGCAAACTCGCGCTGACATGTGTAGCGGGGATCCGTCTTCCTCAGCACAGCGTGGCCATAACCCGGCACCACCTGGACGACGACATCACATTTGAACCAATCAGCACTGACCATGCTTTTCAAAATGTGAAACAGAAGAAGAAAAAAAATCACGAACTCTGCCAGACTTGAGTGTGTTCCAAATGTAATCCCTCATTTTCTCATCCGACACCTCCCCGCCGAGCTCCTTCTGCAGGGCTGTCAGCCACACCAGCACCTCCTGCAAGACAGCGCAACACAGGCTCCAATGAAACCCTCTGCTTGCTAGTATTTCATAAGCATTTCACTTAAAAACGAGACAGGACAGTAAGGCTCAGACCTGATTGGCTAGTCCGTGCAGGGGACCGGCTAAGCCATTCATAGCTGCGCTGAAGGAGAGGTAGGGGTCAGAGAGGGCACTTCCTACCAGGTGACTAGTGTGCGCGCTGACGTTGCCACCCTCGTGATCGCTGGAGAGGAAGAGAGCCAAAAGGTTAGGATTCTCTAGTTCAACCACAAGAGGGCAGGCTTGAATCGGTTATATTTCCCAGAGAGACACGATTCCTTTCAGAGTATTACATTATTTTATAACCGATGTGTCAATTAAAGCTTGTTTGCCAGCAAGAAAAGTGATGACGCTCTTTATTCGCATACGTTATAAAAACACAGGAGTCCAAAGTTTCGCTCCACTTTAATAATCAATCATCAACTTATCTTGCGTAAGCCATCATTCCTTTTATGAATCTGATCAAATAAATAATTGGTAGTGGCTATTTTATATAAGCAACCAATGGCTGAACAATACAAATTTAAACTAGACATGTTCTGAAAAGTTTAGAGGAGTTCTGAAAGTTAAAAAAATATATAGGCATGTTTTTTTTTGTTTTTTGTTTTTTAACCCTGTCACCTTTACACTCCTCCTGCGAACGCTGCTGTTCATACACACAACTGACCTCAATTCAGCAAACATATGCTTTCATAAGATGCCCCTGGAGATGTTTCAAGGAGCCATAACATGCAAAATCTAATTTTTGAACTTTTAGCCATACAGTAGTGAGGCTCCCTCATCTGAGAGATGCCTAAAGTTCCATTTACAGTCATTCTTGAGGAGCACAAAATGCAAAAGGTGTAGCTAAATTCATGATATTTTACAAGCAAAAATACTACATAGCTTTTAAGGTGACATGGTTAACTACTACTTTTATTTACGTCAAGTCCTCACACTCCTGGTATAACTGGTAATACAGGCTTGTCAATGCAACTTTGAGACCAGGTTACTGCAGTTTGATAAGGTAAAATGTAAGCCTTTTTAAGACTGTTTAGAATCAAATGTTAGACCTACATCATTGCATCAAACACACACACACACACACACACACACACACACACATAAAGCAAAATAAACAGTATGCTTCAAAAACATTGTTTGAAACCCTAACCATCACTTGTGTTTTTAAGCAATTACGAAAGCTTTCTCAAACACAGGCAACTTTACAATCACATTTGTACTTTTCACATTTATAAGTGTTATGTCAATATCTGGTAATCCAAACCATAACTTTAATGATTTTGGGCCTTTTCTCAAACTATGGCAGAGCTAAATGTCCCTTTTTGAGAATTTACAAAAGTTTTCTCAATCTCCCAACCTTACCCATGATTTTGTTTTTAAGCTTTTATGCACATTTTAGCACGCTATGGCAAGCCTAAACATCATTTTTACAAAAGAAAACAAATATCAAACAAGGTTTACATGGACATCAGGAAAAATAAGACACGTGAAAAAAATATTTAAGACCTAAAACAGAGAATTTAAGATCTTTTAAAGCCTAAAACTTCAGTTTTTAGAATTTTAAGACACAGTGGAGCCCCAAAACAAAAAATCCACAAAAAAAAATATTTGTTTCTTTGTTAGTTCCACCCAAGCTGAAAATTAAGAGTATTTATGACAGACGAGAGTGTAAGTGTTCACCTGTGGATGGTGAGGTAGAGCCTCATGAGTTCTGTGAACTGCTGCTCGGTGTAGCCCAGCATGTTGGTAAAATTGTGCGACCAGTCAAGGTTCGAGTCGATGGCACCGATGCTGCTGCCTTCACGGTACAAGTTACGGTAAATCTTGGCTGCCACACAGGGGAGCTTGGCAATCAAGTCCATGGAGTCCTCATATACAAACTACACAGAAAGACAAGAATTGTAAGAACGTGACTCATTTGTGCATCTACAAATACAACTTTCCAGAACAAACTCACCTCCCAGTACTTGGCCTTGTTAACCCCCTCAGAATACGCCCGAGCGAAACTGCTCTCGCTGTTCAGGGCAGTGATGGCAGCGCTGAACTGGGACATGGGGTGCAGGTTGGTGGGGAAGTTGTCGAGCATGGTGACTACATGAGAGGGAAGTGCTGCACGCTTAGCCCACTCCTTAGACAACCAGCTCACCTGCAGAAACAAGTGAGGAATGTGAAACAAGACTCGTCTTCTTGCATTCAATCCGATTGTAATATTATTTCCTCTTCACCTGTTCCTCAGAGGGCACCTGTCCTGTGACCAGCAGCCAGAAAAGACCCTCTGGCAAAGGCTCCTCACCACCAGGAGCTTTGGGCAATAGCTGCTGACATTCTGGAATGCTGTATCCACGGAAACGGATGCCCTGATGAACACAGAGTTAGCTTGAAGTTTTTCTAAACTCTGAGGGTTCATGGGTTAGTGGGGGAAATACTGGACTTGTGTTTACATACACATGACACCGTAGTGCTGCTTCCTATTTATAGTACATGGCAGCTCCAATTTCAAACGACCTACAACTTGCTTAGAACCATTGGTCTAATGTAATCTGATTTAAAGTATTCCCGACTGCATTGAAAGGAAAACGCAGGCAACAACTTCACACACGTTAATTTAGTTCTTTAGGGTATATGTATGTACGTATGTGTATGTATACATATGTGTGTGTGTGTGTGTGTCTAAGGAATGCAGTGATCCAAATGTATATTTATGAAAGGTTTTTTTTTTTAGATCTGCCAGTGCATTTCCTCCATAAATAAACTACCTGTCATCATTTAGAGTAATGTTGACAACTTCATAACTGATAAAACTATTAAATCACAACATAGAACTCATAAATCATTAGCTGTACCATGGATTCCCTTTACATCTGTTAGCTGCTAAGTATTTGGTGAAAAACTCCAAAACCAAAAGTAAAGAGGTGAAAAAAGTGAATTAACTTTATGTTAATTATTTAAAGATGTTTGTTTTTAAATGAAATGCATTGTGATGGTTACAAACAAAGATTCGGGAGTAGCATGCGCAGTCAATTAGCGCAGGGTCTCTCTATTAAGCTCTCTGTACAGCTCACCTGGTATGCCTTTATACACGCCAATTTCTGCTTGCACTACTAAGGCTAATTTCTCCAAGAGCGCCCTCATGAAGCGAATATATTTCAATGTGAAAGATCAAATGCAAGCGGTTTAATTTGCACCATTATAATGACAACCTCAAAACATCAATTTCTTGGGAAAAATAATTATCAAACAGATGTGTTACTGTGACGAGCAAAAACCTGTGTGCTTGAACATGCACACTTACCTCATCTGGGTCTAGCACAGAAGTCTCATATACTAAACCCTTCATCCCCCTCATTCCTCCATAAACCTGTTGAACAGAGAAAATGACTGAGATGCCTCTCATTACTCATTTCAAAACCTTGTTTTGTGAAAAATATGATCCTTCCTCAACAGTAAACATACTAATGTATTCGTGGCTCTGACGACAATCTGTGGCAATGATGGCAAGAGAAACACTGAGTAAATGTTGGGTTCCCAAGGCTAACAGATACAGTTGATTCTGCAATATGGTGCAACATTAGCAGCGCAGCAAAAACAAACCAGTGAGTTTAAAAACCGCCTTAGGGTCCTGGACAAAGCTGCCACTCAGTCAGATGCAAAACTAGAACTGTGATTGCATCACCTCAGCATGCGAGAAAGTACAAGTTTGAAAGGCTGGGTCAAATTGCTCAGGAATGGCAGGATGTACCAAATTAATTAAACTGTTCACACAGAAAGATACATCTGATCTAGTTCTTTCCATGCGATACTTTAGAGCTGTTCAAATTGGTAAAACTTGATGGGGTGTAGCTCAGTGGTAGAGCGCATGCTTTACATGTAAGAGGTCCTGGGATCAAACCAGGATTTTGTGATTTTGGGGATTTCCCCTTCTGTAAGTTGCTTTGGACAAAAGCATCTGCCAAATGCATAAATGTAAATGTAAACTAATGGCTTTTTAGTTGACTTCTTCAGTCAGATGAGGATTAGAAAATGTCTCTACACACCTCTTCAAACGGAGATTTGCATTATTTATGTTCTCATAGTCAACTAGCCAATGCTTGGACGAGCACCGGCTATTCAGACTACGTCTTCCAAACCATTGACTGTATGCTCCCAACAAGACACGTGATTAACACGAAAAGCCTGTAAGTGGAAGATGCACATCACTCACTCGCGTGATTTCACCGGAAACAAATGAGCTGCCTTGGCAATTCTCTGTGCGGAAACTAAAAATAAAAAATAAATTAAAATTTAAAATTCTGTATGGACCATGAAAAGGTCGCCAAGACATGTTTGTGCATATGGAGATCGAGATGCTGCATTAAATCAGCTCGTAGCACTGCTTCAACAGAACGATGTCCTCAAGAGGAGCGAGCAGCATTTCAAACTAGTTAGCTTTACTTGCGACCATACAATCGTGGGTCAGGAGGTGTTGATTCAGTAAAATCGGATGGGTGTGTGATGACAGTTTTGAGAAGTAATTATGTGTATTAGTTTGTTTATTTAGAACTGAAGAGCCAGGTATTATACAAACATAGATTAGACATGGTTGCATTTCTAAATTAAAAACTTCACATTTAAGTTATTTCACCAAGTTGGTTTGTTTTTTCCTCACAGGTTCAAGACCCCAAATGTTAGCTCCTCAGAGCATCCCAAATTGCACTCCAAAAGACGATCGGTTTTTCATATTTTGGTGCGGATTCACCTCTCAAAAGCAACCCTTGGGCTGATCTGACATCTTGTAACCGTCATTTGTTTTCAGTAGATAACTATAAAGCAACATGGGTAGGTTTTTTGTTTGTTTAGTAGTTTATAGCCCAGATAACATCTGGGGTCATTTCATGGCTCGAGAGGCATACTTATATTATCTAGTTTAACTAACTGTAACTTAATCTTCAGACCTAATCTGACGAACAAGTTCAGGATTGAATTAGGCATTTAAAAAATTTCCTTAAAATTTCAAGTTTTTAGGACTTAGCTTCTCAGGGTTTCATATATGTGGCATTCCAGAAGTAGATGTTTGATTGTGACTCGCTACTTGCAGGTAGCTAGGTAAGATGTAAAACCGGCAAATGTATAATCAGAAAAACTAATCCATATTATTGCTTGCATTTAAATGAATGTGTTTTAATAAATAAGACAATTGAACAAAACAGAAAGCAGTTTACTTTTAAACCATGCCCTACAATGACATGAAATGTAATTAACAGAGATCAAAAAAGGCTAAATCTCTAACATTTGGTGAGCATTTGCCTTAAAATCATTGAAACAGCACTAGAAAACTGTCCTCTACCTCTTAAATCTGTCTTTGTTATAGCACAATTTTACTGGCAAATGTTAAAAACAAGGACAGATCAGAAGCTCAGGCGTGATGCTGCTGTTGCTTACCATGTCCACCGTGATTTGGCCGATTGGGTTCTTGCCGTACTGCTGTTTGAAGTTCTTGATGCGGCTCTGTTCTTTAGGGATGAGGTCTGTCAGCACATCTTTCAAATTCTGCATCAAGTAAAAAAAAAGGGTACAAAATCAGACATTCTACATACATTTTAGATGCAAATAATAAACTAAGCATGAAAAAAAATAGACTAAATAAAGTACAGTTAAAAAATAGGGCTGGGTTAAAGTTAACAGTTAACTAGCGTATCCAAGACCGTTAACGGATCAGACACTTACCGTGGAAGCGCTGGCGTTTCTGGCAGCCACAACAATACACGCTGCATTCTGAAAAAAAAAAAAAAAAGATTGCTGTGATGAAAATGCTATGTTGAACAGAGGGATTTTGTCTGCTGAATGCTGCAAAGTGCCATTTCATGCCCCTTTTAAATCTTTTATAATAAATACCTGACCTCTTTAAACTATCACTGCACCTGTACTAACCTTCAGAATGCAGTTTTTATCAAAAACAATAAATCCCCTCAATTAGCAAAGAAAAACATGCCCTGTTCCTCCCACCATCATGCTAGCTAGATCAAAACTATGTGCTGCAGCAGAAAAAAACTCATTTGTGAAGCCAAAACAACCAACAATTTAAATAACAATTGTACAGTATTTAGCTCAAAGAATCCCTCTTCAACAGAAGTCCGGAAGCTACAGTAGTTCAATCAGCAGCAAATTGTCATTTTGTACGGCCAAAACTATTTAAATAAACAAAACAGATTTACAGTCTCTTGCTCCAAAATTTCCTCCTTTTACAGAAGTCTGTAGGCTGCAATAGTCGAATCAGCGCCAAAGTGCCAGTTCTCATAATGAGCCATCTCTTTCTGGTTTGGCCGAATTATTTGGATTGAAGAATTCTTATTTCGGTTTGCATTTGTTGTGTTCTCATTATCTGAAGTGTTTCTGATTTGTACAACAGGTAAATAAACACAGTAAATAAAAAAAAGTTAAATATACTGTTTTTAAGATAAGACAGATTAAAAGTAGCTTTGATAAAAAAAAATTTAATTAAAAAACTTAAAGAAATGAAAGTGTGAAAGCTATTTCAAGAAAAGCACGTTTAAATCAAATATGTTAAAATATATGGACCAGACTACTGATCGGACCACTTTAAAGTGAAAACAATTTTACTGACAAGACCATATACATACTGATACACCATAAGAATAGAGCTGATGCTTCGCATTTTGCGTGAATTCCAACTATTGACCTTATATAACGTGGACGAAGTGTCCATGACAACACCCATAGGTTTCTGGCAAAGTTAAAAGATGCTCAGAGTTAGAGTTATTGAAAATGCGTCCAGAGAGGCGGGACATGAACGTAGTGAAAGCACCTGATTGGCTGAAGACCAGTCAACAAACAATTATAAATAATTCACCCCCTCAGAGCATCCACGAAGATCAAAACAAGCAATCTAAAAATCAACAAACCTAATGGAGCCAGGGGTGGAAACATGCTTCTCAGCTCCAAAGTTGGTCAGTGTTAACATTGGAGTGAACGAGAACTTGCTCTCTTCTGGAGTCAGTCTCAAGTGGCCACTCGGGGAACATTTCACAGTATTCAAGAAACGCAAGTATATTGGACATAAACAAAATCTGTAAGTTCAGTCCAAAAGTAGTTCTCCATCAACACGATTCATTCTCAATAAATTATTTTTCACAAGTGAGAAATGTGCTCATGGCCAACACAACACCATCCATTCAACAGCGGCAGACGAACGGACCTCATGACTAGTTTCCTTTACAAAAAAAAAAGTTATGATTTTTACCCTCATGACCCATGCATTTCATTCACAGAGACAAATCTTTAAATATTCGATACATCCGTTTAAAGAAACCTGATAAACCCAACAGATTAACCAAGCGAACTCTTAGAGCGCCTGATGCTCAGATTCGTGAGACAAGAGCCAAGATTACAGACTGTATATTATTATTATTATTCAAACAGAATTTCAAAGCACTAGAATCTTCCTTAATCCATTCCTTCACAAGCTGCCAGATGCTACATCCAGGCATAGGTAGCAGTCTTCAAAGATGCAGTTAAGCTTCTCTCATTCACGTTAGGTTGCAAATTAAAAAAAGATTTTAAAACATTTTAGTATAAATGTTGAAGGAAGTATTCATGGTTTGATATGCTTTCTTTTGATAGGGATAGTTTTAATTTATGGTCCCGCTAAAGGACATGTAGGTCACAGACGCCAGATAACTGCAAATACCACATGAAAAAAAGAATCTAATCATGTTTAGATCTAATTTAGGGTGCAGGCATTACTGATGTCGATAAGTCAAAGCTAGCCTCTGACCTTCCTTCGAGGTGATAGCATGTAATCTGTGGAAAAGGTGAGGCTAGCAGCAGCTGTTAGCGTCGATGTGAGCGCAAAGGAAGGAGATTACATAACAGTACTACAATTCACTGTAAAAGCCAAGTAATTCTAGATAAAACGACTTGCCACACATGTCTGATATGGAACATATTTTTGAGTGGGATTCAAAATAATCTGCATACATTATTGTTTTTCATTTTTCGCTTCAGTTTCAAATATTTACATCAAATACGAGATTGATGATGCTCACAGTATTCAGTTTCTTGCAGAACTTCAATATAACCAGAGAATTTTTTTCAGATAATTTCGTAGAAGTGGTTAGTCCTACCGTGGTGACTACAAAATGCAACTTAATGCTAACAAACAAGATTGAACCATGAGACAAAAAAAAAATACTATTTATGTACAGGGGGTCAGACAAAAACCATAATTTGTGTAGTTAGCAAGTGTTTCATGTGTCAAATAGCTAGCTGCCATATGGAATCTGTGCACCAAAGACAGAGAGTTTACGACTGGGTAGGCCCTTAGACCCGGTGTGATGGCACTGAGAAAACAATATCGCCCAACATGCAGAAGAAGTTAAAATTTTTGGTTACACAGCCGCGAAATGGCAAAAAGTTTCAATCTGGAGCTTTCTCGAGTAGTTTAAGGGAAACTCAGAAATCAGCAATGGCGGCAGGTGGATTTCACCTACGGGAAAACAAACGATTAGAGTTTCAAGCGTTCATTCAGTAACTATCCGCACGTTTTCCTGTTCCCGGTCTGATCGCGACATTAAATTGAAAAGTGGTGTTCACTGGAAGAATTAGTAAACACTGGATGCTAAAACAGCTCCAGTTACAATATTTGAAAGTCCACGGACATGGAACACAAAATTATAACACTGTGCATTATCCGCACAGTAGAACATACTAGTCTCTCATTGGATTCAAAAAGAAGTCTTTCCATTAACTTAAAAAGTAAATTATTCACAAATCACACCGCTTCTAATTTTCCCAAAAGAAGAGCGGCACCATAATAAAATGAATGTCCCTCTCTGGTCACCTAACAAGCAACAAAACTAAAAAAAAAATTTTAACTAGAAATATTGTTGTTCTAAAACAGAAAAATTACAAATTTGTCCAAACTAAAAAACATGCCTTTACAGTTATGTCAGTGAGCGAGACGAGCGACAGGAATTTTTGTCATTATTATCCTTGTATGAGCTGCTTTTTGGAGGCATTCCGAAGCTGTAACGAGGTAAATTAAACTAGTTTGGAAGCTTCTGATTGGTTGAGAGCTCTTCAGAGTTAAGAGTGGGCTTTGACTCTATGAATGTGCAAACTTTTTAAAACAGCTATTGTACTTGCACGAAGTATCACCTCAGAAAATAATTGGGTCTCCAAGGACCACCACAGCAAGCAACATTCAGTAACAGCCACAACGTATAGGACTTCATATTTAGCTACAGTTAAGTCAGGTTCAAATAAAAGGCAATAATATTGCTAAAAAATAAGGTTTGGCATTGATGAACACTGTACAGCCTGAACATTATGCACTGTTTAAATTGAAAAAGGTACAACTGTACACTACTTAAACTGTAAAGTACTTAAATCAATAATATATCTGTACTTAAACCTTCAAAAAAAAAAGCTTCAGTCTGTTCTCTCGAATAAACGCATCTAATACCAGGAATATGTGCTCTGCTAAAGTTCTGGTCTCAAGTGACTGGAAGAACATAAAGTCCTTGTGAGCTTCACCATGTTTAAATCTCATGTGAAGCAATAAATTAGCCAAAACCGCAAAATCTACTGTTTTATCAAGCAGGGTGACAAAATAGTGGCTGTTTTTAATACGGTCAGTCAGCGTAGTTGTAGCGCCATTGCAATTGTCCTTTATTCTTCAAAATTTTTGAAAGCAGCAGCAAGTTTAACTCCTTAGCTGCTTTTGTCTGCACCAGCTCTTTGGCTAAAGTAAAACACAGCTTTTCTTGAATTCTGTGGGGGTGACAGACTTTAGTGATATGAAGTTTTTTTTTTTTGTTAAAACAACTCTACAGTTACACACGATTTGCACACAGCAGCAGCACAATATTAACCCGTTTTGTTAAAATATTACATTTTAAACTACACACAGACTAATTAGTGCCAAATACACACGCAGAAATGATTCCCGCGCACCACTAAGGGCCATATCGTATCATCGATAGAAACACAGGTACAATTATTAATGGTTTATACAATTTTAATTGGTTTAAAATGATCATATACTCGGATATGTAGTAGTAATAATGACATATGGTTTACATAAGCTCCATAGAACAAGGACACAGAATGATGCCCCCCCCCCAAAAAAGGTCCTACTTTGATGGTGCAGAAGTGGTTTGGGTACAAAAGAACGGATAAGGAATATTACTCCAACTAAAATTATGCAACTTGAATAAAAAGAAAATAGTGTGCATTACTACAGAAAGTCATCGTAGCTGTTCGACTAAATGACTTGCCGAGACAATCAAGCTTCGGGCATCTTTGCACTGCCTTCGGGACACCTTCACACCCCTACCTCAGACTACCTATCCCCATACCTTTCTTCCAATGACTGAGAACATTTATAATTCATGACAAATCTATTTTAAGAGAAAGCATTACTCAAATGAATGACATATACTTAAAGATATGCAACATCATATCCAGGAGACGTCAGAGATTGAGTAAAATTACTGTCTTACGAAAAGAATGAAAACTCTGAGATCAAGGAGGCATGTTACCTAATCATACTCCTCCAGTACAAAGCATGTAAACTTACACAAGGCAACTGGCCAGCAGGTAAATTACAGTCCTTAAAATAATTTCTAACACATTGGGGAGCCAGCCTATAAGCAGTCCAGACTAGAGAGTTGACAGGGTCAGCGAAAGTCCCATATGGAGGAATGTAACCACACAAAGAACCCTATGTAAGCTTTCTTTAGGTAACAAAACCGATTGAAAAATTGTAAAGTAATTGTTTTAATGACTTCTAAAGATTTCTAGAAAGAAATGTTAAGGATTTTTTTTTTACCAAAACCATGTGAAAATTGGTAAACTGTATTAGACGTGAAGAGGGAGTTCACCCACTATTGGCTTCTCACATTTCTGATAATCAGCTGCTTACTAAGTTTGGAAAAATTAAGACAGCTCTCCATAATGTACAAAGGTCATCCAGAGGGTGTGAAAGGAAAGTGACCCATGAGCGACAACAGCACAGTAACCTATATTACTATATAAAGGCATTCAAACAAGAGTCACACTGGGTTTATTGCTACAGTACTGGGCCATTATAGATGAATAAAGTGCAATTT
Organism: Danionella dracula; assembly: GCA_900490495.1. Classification (NCBI taxonomy): domain Eukaryota; kingdom Metazoa; phylum Chordata; class Actinopteri; order Cypriniformes; family Danionidae; genus Danionella; species Danionella dracula. Next base: position 23,977,462 of record UELW01000112.1, on the reverse strand, counting down.
TCTGGGTCAAAAGTGATTTCCCACCCACAATTACACTTAACAAGTCAGATGATGAGCAAGACTGGTTTTGTGAATTTCACAAAACAGGCAAGCTATTGATGACTCAATTGTGTACAGCTCATAGTAGTTATTTCACTGAAGCCTCCGACAGCTACCCGAAGGAATTTACTAGGAAGTCACTTATTCTCTTACATAATATGCACCGACAGGTTCGTGCGAGAATATTATACAATCTAGCACTGGATTTTGTAGATAAAATAGCATGTATTGGTATAGTCTCAAATTTGAGCTTCCTTAAATAGAAATCTACAATATAAAAATTCTCCAGATGAGGAATTACATTTGAAGCCTTTAAAAAAAACTTTAATTGAGCATCAAAACCTATTACTATCACATTATTCTTTACATTGAAGTAACATCTAAACAGACTGACAGCTTGAACATTAACAGATGAAGGTCAAATCAGCCTCAGATTGAGAGGAAGACTGGTCTGGCAGATTAAGCATGTGTGGATGTCAAAGTGACCGTTCACGTTTATTTACATTAGAGCTAGAATACCGGTTAAAATGATAACAGTGAAGGTTAAAGAGGTGGACGTCATAAAAAGTGACAGAAACTACAGGGTGACGATGGTCTCCCTGACATTACAGCAAACACCAGCTTCAAGGCTGCGTTTGTCAAAAAAAGCCACATGTTACAATAAATTCTGGGTGCTTTATGGAAGTTCAAATAAAAGGTTGAAGGTTTATTAATAAGTTAACGTCACCCGTGTAACTGAGTTAGTTTGTAATTCTAGCACTGGTTTCAGAATACAACGTTTTAACAGTCAGATTAGCACTTAAAACTGATTCTCAACTGACCGTTTAATTATTTTAAAACACTGCCCTTTGTTAATACCTCAAAACATTTGTAACAATGAAGTTTATCACAACTGAGTGTACCATACTCGATCAGTGTTACCGGGGTAATCTATGCTAAGCTAAGCTAACCGGGTGAGCTGCCTGTGATCTCTTCACTCGAGTTAAAACAAAATGTTCTTACCTTTGAACTGAGGAGCCTCGGGGCTAGTCTGCTGATGGAGAGGAAAGACATTGTTCCTGTATGAGTGTATAAATAATACAAGTGCTTATTTGTCGACCCCTGCTTGAAGGTGCCCCTCTTGCTACCGTGCTCGCAGTGAAGGTTGAAAAGGGACTCGGGCCCTGTTGTAGGCGCGGTTTGGGTAAGTCAGGGCCTGGTGAGGATGGAACACAAACACGCAAGCTTATTGGTGGAGAACTAGAATCTAGAATGTGATTGGTTAAAACTCTAACCGCTTTTTTATTTGATTGGCAGTTACACGCATGGTTCATACATTATACAGACAGACGTTCCGTTGTAGGTTCTTTTAAACGCCTGTCTAGAAATAGAAATGAGAGTTTTGGTTACCTTAAGTCACGTGTTGAGGGGTTTAAATAGTGGTTTTGTGAAGTTTGAGGGCACCTTGACTTCTACCCCCAACAAAATCTGAATGCTTTTCAAAATTATATCTCTTATCTTTGTATGATGAACAGAAATAAACTGATGTTTGGGTCGATGTACTGTTCTAAAATCACTTGAAACTACATTTACACGAAGATTTTACATTTTATTGCAAAATTGTCAATTATTTACAAATACATACACTAGTCCAGATGTAACATACCATGCCGTGTATCATTGTCACCTGTTAAAAAGGTTTTCCTTTGCACAACAGAACATTCTCAAATAAGAAACTTGCTAAGTTGCATCACAATGGCAGCACAATTTAACGTTTTCTATACATATGTACACTTGCAAATCATGACTGTCATAAAAATAACATCCATTATAAATACAATGTTTTATAGGGTTCATCCCGAGAAATAAATTACGTATAAATATTTTCCAATTAACTTCAATGTTGCCTTTTCTCCAATCTAATTTGTTTTAGAAATAAAAATGAGATGTAGGTGTTGGTTTTTACCCCAAAAATAAGCAAAGAACACAGTCAGCTCTTCAAATTAAATAATTAAACCCTGCAGGAATAAACTTGTTAAATGGCACTTTATCTTTCGAAATGAAGTGTCACAAACATTTGGCACAATTTATTTTTATACATGTGATCTGCATATGCATGGCTGTCAACAAAAAAGCTCTATAAAATAGTTGCATCCTGTAAAAAAATAAATAAAAAGCTGCACTCAGCAGGGTTTTATGTCTTTGACATGCCGTATGCTGCAAACCTTGTGAGGCTCCATAAACAGCAGCATGCAGCAGGATCCGCTGATTTTGTTCTGCAGGGTGGACGGCGTGATTAGTTAGACATGAAGCTCATCAGATGCACAAAACTCACTGTCTGAAGTTTCGTATCAGGTTTGGTGCAAGACTATTGAACAACTCAGCATACAGCACCATGCAGCCTGTTTTTCATGCATATAAAGAGCCATTTTCCAATGTTGCAGATTATATTCAGTGAAATCTTCATCAGGCTTTTTGGGATATCTGATTTTCAGCCAATAAAGTTGATCATGTTGCTGATGATGCTTGCTATGCTTTGACATTGAAAATGTAACGTTATTATGATTTTCATTTTCATCCCCTGTTTTCTTTACCAATCTTTTCCATGTTAGGGTCAGAAGGTTTCTGTAGGTGTCAAATTTAAGACTTTTATATTTAGGAATCCATTTGGAATCAAATTTAATTTTACATAAAAACACATACTTATTTTTTCATAATAAACAGTATGATTCAAATAAATTTTTTGAAGCCATAACCATCACTTTTATGTTTTTTTGTTTTGTTTTGTGTTTTTGCATTCACGAAGGTTTTCTCAAACTCTGGCAACCCTAACCATCACTTTTTAAGATTGAGCATTTATGAGTGTTCACAAACTCTGGCAACCCTAACAATCACATTTATGATTTTGAATTTATAAGAGCCATTTCTCAAACTATAACACCGTTAAATGTCACTTTTATGATTTGGGGATTTAGGAAAGGCGAGTGCGCACGTTCTCGTTAGGAGCGTGTTTGAGAAACGCTCGTGGAATTGCACGTGGAACACGTTTGTAATGCTGCTCTTAGAGATCGCCATTAAGAGCTAAGATATATCGCGATCAGGAAACCCAGCCCAGAAACACTAGTCTCCAAAGAAATTCTATGAATAGGTTGCATACGATGGATATGAGATCTCAACACATGTTGATGCAACAGTTGCAACACTGGTACCTCCCACAAGATGTTGTCAGTTCAAAAATAAATCTGTCAAAATCCAACTAAAGAAATCTAAGTGGTAGCGGTGCACTCATGTTTGCCCTCCTCTGGTGCTGAGTACTCAGTGCGTGCAAATATTAGAGTTTTCCTTGAACTCTGCATAACCCCGCAGGCTTTCATGAGTCCTGAAAAATACATTAAAAAAATCATTTGTGGGGAACGTTTCTGGATTTGGTCCTCTTCATCTCATATTTTTGTGATGCAACCTGAAGTTTATCAAGAGAGATCTTGGAGCAGGAAGTGCAAGAGATTATTCCTCCTCCTCCTCGTCCTCCTCCTCCTCCATACTGAGGAAGGGGTCGTACTTGAGGCAGTTTTGGAGGTAGTGAAGGAGCGTGCGGTGCAGGTGCTGGATGCTCCGCTCGGCCCTCAGCGTGTGGCCCTCGTCTGGGTACAGCTGAAGGGTGTAGTTCGCCTCGATCTTCACCAGGCGACTCAAAAGCTCAGCGCTGTGTTGAAAATGTACCCGAGCTGAACACAACACAAATAAACAGTGAGTGGATTTCTACAAACTGAGTTGCACATCAAGGACTTTTATTGCATATTCATGAAACGCACCATCTGCCGTGCCGTGTACGAGGAGGAACGTTTCGTCTTTCAGTTTGTGGATGTCATCCAACAAAGATGCAGTCTGAAAAAAAAACAAGAGTGAAAAAGCGAATAAAGTGGAAATTTTCATAAATAAAGAACTTTGACAGTTTTAAACTTTGAAACAATTTTATTTCTCAAAAAAAAGGCTTTCAAATGTGATATCAATTGAGGAAAAAAGCTAAAGTATCTAGTAGGACTACAACTAACAGCTATCCAAAAAGCTTCTACAGATAGTTTTAGATTCCGACGCATTAAATGGGAAATGCAATGACGAGTTTATTCAAAATGAAAGTATTCTTTTATGTTCTCACAAACCAATTGTCCATGACTAGATCAGTCATTCTCAGCCGGTGGAGCAACTACACCATGCGTTTCACAGGATTACTGCTGTGAATTTTTTAGCATTTAGAGAGCATTTTCTTAATCTCTGGCAACCCCAAACAACAACACAAATCACATCAGATGAGGTTTAGATGGACATCCAGAAAAAAATACTTTTTATTATTTTATTATTTAATAAAAAATTATTTAAGACCTAGAACAGAGAATTCAAGACTTTTTAAAAGAGCTTTACTTCAAGTGGTTCTTTTCCTCCACGTTGTGGGTTTAAAAAAATGTGTATATATATATATATATATATATATATTCTCAAACATATTTACTTTAACACTTATTTACACACTTTAAAGAAAAATATACAAACTGTAAAATTATGATCCTTTGAGATAGACCTTCCCACCTCTAACTGATTTCCTAGATACATAAACTACTATTCAGAAAAAGAAAGGTAATAAATACTACTAATAATATTAACAAGATAATAAATCCATGAATACATAATAAATGAGTTTATCTTACAACGTATGAATGCTCCTCTTTAGCTGGAAAGCCGAGAAATCGTTCTGAGAAGGCTCCACCTGAAAAACAAGGTTGAACCTTTCTTTACACATTAATAAAAAAAAGAGACTGAAGGGCTTTGGGAGGTTAATATTTATCACGTACAAATTTATTTTTTTCACACATAAATAGAGAGCTAGAACTCACTATAGAGCTTGAAGTCTGTGATGGGAGCCATGACAGCGGCGCATCTGAAGATCTGCTCGGTGGCAGTCAGCATCTTCAAGCCAAGATAGCCACCGAATCCCTGTGAGCGCAAAGGAAGGCAGATGTCAGAGATCTGCAGATCGTATCAAGAGATTTTGAGAATTAACTTTGTAAAACTTTGTAGGACCGTGGCCCTCCTTGCTGTAGTGCATCTCACCTTCCAGCAGAGGGAGTGCAGACTCTATCTAACAGTACGTGATGTTATCAAGGGTTGAAGTGGGCTCCTCAATCCCTCCAGCCTCATTGAATCAAACCTCATTGAGAAAGCGGGTGCAGAACTGAGCTGTTGCTCTTTGTTTTGTGATTAGCTTAATTTGGATTATTTACTAGATCCCGTCCTCGAGCACCCACAGTGTCACATTTCAGCCTTCTCTGTTTGCAAGCTGTTTTAACATTTGAATACGCTTTCTGGTTTGTCGAAACTCAGTGTTGACTAGTCATAATTCTAGTTGTAGATATTAACAACTGTATTTGTATCTACAATGTGGTTGTGACTAGGCATATACACTGAATACATCCCCAGTGTGTATGACTAGCCATAAAGAACATTAGAGATATCTGCAAATTAAACGCTGAAGTAATCGTAATCGTAATCGTCTATTGACTTCCTTTGGAAAATATATGGCAGATATCTACAAGTGAGTTTTGACTAAAAAATATATTTCGGAGAGGCAATTTTATTTGTATAGCAAATTTTCATATGCATTGGCAAGTGCATTACAGATCAATTAAAACAAATCAGAAATTAAAAACGCAAAGGAAAAAACATTGATATAACTTTTTAAAACATAAATATTCATAGAATCAAAAAAGCAGAAGTTCATAAGTGCAGGGCTATTTTGGAAAAAGCCGTACTCAGACAGCAAGGACAAATTCAGAGATCGTCAATTGAATTTCTATTGGTCAGAATTAATTTAGAGATATCTCTAATTAAAGTAAACAATAATGGTTGTTCAGGGTTTCTGCGGGCTTCATTGGGTCAAATTTAAGACTTTCTAAGACCTTTATAAACGTAACAAGCTAAACTAAAGCCTATATCATAACCATAAAAACACATACAAAACGGTTTTGCTTATTAAACATATGCTTCAAAAACATTGTTTGAAATCTTAACCATTACTTTTATGCCTTTAAGCATTTGTGCACATTTTTTATCTCTCAAAACCCTTACAATCAAATGTACAGTGAGAGATTTACAAATCCACAGGATAAAAATGTACAAATGCCGAAGAGATCCACAAATTAATCAAAATTAACTTGTACATGTGACATTTAAAAACATATATGTGTGGATTGTGTTTTAATTCATATAAACAAGCTTACAAAAAGTTTTTACAGGGCACAGAGGGATATATTTGACAGAAAAGCACAAAAATGAGCTCAGGTCAGAGCAAAGTGATTTTTTTAAAGAGCACAAACTGAATAGCTGAAGATTAATTGCTAGCCCGATGTCCCGGGGCTATTGTGTCTTCCAGTCAGGCTACCAAAATCTATCTCCATCTCACTGGGCGGAACAATATATTTTAATGTTTTGAATTCTCTTACAAATATAGTTGGGGAACTATGTTATATGTAGTTTTCATAAAACGTAGAGCCACTATAAATATGTGGAATATTGAAATTGCTTTTGAATTTGCACTCGTTTTTTTTTTTTATCTTACTTTCATTTTTGATTCCCCATTACGCAAAGGACGTATAAGGAGCGGCAGTTCTGATTGGTCAGGGACGTGTTTGTTGCGCACCAATGCCTACGAGATCGTCCTGTCAGTCACTCCTGTACTCAAGGCAAGCTTAAACGAGATAGAAATGTTTGCTCAGAGGAGAGAATTTCAAATATCACTTACGTATGGATGTGTGAAAACAAGCGCATGGACTTACGAAGGTATTTCTGTTCTGCCAAACAGGGACAGCCAAAAAATATAGACTGCCACAAAGCGGAAAAATCAGACTATGGGCCAAAAAGAATGCGCAGTTGACATTTCATATTCAAATTCTTACTGATTCGTGTTCTACATTTTTCTACAAATTTCTGTTCAGTTAAATCCAAATATTTGAGCCGATGATTGTAATTTTGACTGTTTTATACAGTTATTGTAATTTGTTTTAAAAAATGTGTTTCCTTCATGTTTTGTTTCCTTTACAAAATTATACATAAAAAATCTCTTTATTTTATTTGGGTTACCTACATTTATTTCAGGCCACCAGAAAGAGTGTCTGTCCCAAAGGCTACCAGGGATTTCACATTTTTGCAAAGCCTGTAGTGGAAGTATCTTAAACTGTAAAACTCAAAGTGGAAGCAAGAAAAATGATATATTATAATTCCAAATAAGCTAAACCAGTAGAATTGTGGGTGTTTTCCTATCCCAGGATCACAGAAGCCTGTTCAAAAGCATTTTGAACATGTAAGCATTCAGCAACTATCAGTTTCTGCCATCACAGACACATATGTGCAATATATTTTTTTTAAACATGTGCAATATCACGTTTGTATTTTAGTTTTTTCTTGTTTCAGTTATCGATCTCATGGATCATACTGTTGTTGTTGTTGTTGTAGTTGTCCTTATGCTGCTGTACATACAGAAATGTACCCATTGTGGGATTAATTAAGTCGATCCTATGCTATTTAGCTCGTCATCCTCTCAATAAATACTCATTTAAAAGGTCCGTCAACTAAATCATTTCATCATGAATGATGTGAGGCCAACTTCACAATTTATCATGCCATTCAGAACTGGTGCATTTAGCAACAAACTAGGTGTCCAGTGGCTAATCTCTTCTGATGCTTTCTAACACACCGCTATGTTGTGACTCACCAGATTTTATAAGCTCTCAATTTGCGCAACACGTTTTACCTTTCCATAAACAGCTATTCTTTTCGCATCGATGTACGGCAGCTTCATTAACCATCTGCAACAAAAAGAGAGGATTTGAGGTGGGCTGTGAGTTATGATCTAATGTTCTATAAGCAGCTAGTGAGTTATGTCTGCAGAGACACAAACATTGCTTTTCGCCTTGAGCAGCAAGAACCTAGAATGAAATTAACCGAGCAAACATCTTACAGCATGATGAATTTCCAGTTGCATATTTTGCTCTGTGATATTGGAAATGAGTTTTCTTTTAGAAGCATTATTCTTGATAAGTGAAGAGAGGGAATGACTCACTCCACAACTGCAAGCTGGTCTTTAATGCGGACTGAGCTGAGCTTGCGCGGGTCGATGGTGCTGCTTTTCTGTGCCTGAGAAACACGGCTTCTGCTGTCAATCCGAGCCAGCGCCACGCCATGCAGACTGGACAGGACCTCCGGCCAGCCCAGGGCAAACTCCTCCGTCACCGTCTGCCGGCCTGGTGTGTGGTCACTGTTGGAATAACATCAGACACTAGATTAAAACAACATTAGCATTGTGATCAAACTATGTTGCATCTTAAATGTGTATGTGGTGTATTAATAACCCAGCATTCATAAATCATGCATCGTAACCAACAGTGGTGAAGGAGAGCGCATTTGAAAGCAGTCCAGAGCTTATGGGTTTAAACTTTGGATTGATATCATTGACTATTCTCTCGAGACTGCACTGAAGGGCCAGTTAATATTAAACCTCACTTAGTCAAATTTTATTTTAGTTTTTTAAAGAATATTTGACATAATAGATATACTTTATATTGAGAAAATTTCAATTTATCTAGATGTGGGGAGGTCTTCAGGCTAGATCAATCAGCTATTTTTCATATAAAGTCTGGTAGCATTTTTCTTAGGTAGTTTGGTATCAATCTTTTCACTACATCACACATAAAATGGTAGTGAATTGATTTGAAATTTGAATTAATTTGTGAAAAGTATAAAAACCGAAGTTTTTTGTAAACTTGTGTATACTCGTTGTGTTAAACTATGTACATCCTGATGCACCAAAGAGCTGATATATCTTTAAAGTACAGAAATCATTAGGTTTTTAAATTCATAGTCATTCCCAACAGATATAACAGTCACAAAAATTCACTACGTCACACGTGTGGTTCAGAACCGCTGCTTGTGATTATACACTTGGCCAGTAGGTGGTTTTGTGTTTCGTGTTTTCTCAAACCAATTGGCTTAAGTGGTTCAATGCCTCATGAGACTTCATCATTAGTAAAAAGGTTCTTAAAACTATTTTTTGGGCATGCATTGATTTTTAATTATTTGGGCCGGGTCAGGTTCGGGCTCATAAATAAGAAAAAATCTGGTTCGGGTTTGACCAAATTCACTCGGCTGGGCCGAAAACCTAGATGAAAAAAAATTCGCTCACTAGGATGGCTACGCTTTTTACTCATTTTACTAGATTCACACCATGTTTAATGTTGATGCATTGATGCACCTTGTCCTTGGAAGGGACTGTCATTGGGAACAACATCGACACGCAGGGCCATTTTATAATCTTTGCGGGCTTTCTTAAACAGCTCTTGATTGACAGACACCAAAAAGACAATCTTCTGCATTTCCATATTCTCGTCATCTGGGATTTCTTCTTATTCGCTCTTCTTATTTGCCATTTCTGAGATGAGTAAGCGCTGAACAATTACCAAGGTCTCAGTCAAGTCTTTTTTATTATTATGGCAAAAAATAAACAAAACAAGCTATACTTGAGAGAGAAAACCCCCGATAATGAAAACTAGTGACGTGCAGAGACTTCGAAGTCTGTGTCGTGTAATGAAGGAGGCGTTTCCACAAAGTACGTATCGAGGCTCGCTCCAAAAAAGAGGACATTCAAAACATTTCTGGATTGCTATACAACATGAGGGCTTTGAAAGGTGGTTTTGCGGCATATAAGAATATTATATATATATATATATATATATATATATATATATATATATATATATATGTGAAAATTTCAGTTCATTGTAATTCCCAACAGACCCAACAGTCGTAAATTCATTACGGTGCGGTTCAGATACAGCTGCTAGTGATTATTTGCTTGGCCAGTAGGTGGTGTTGTGTTCACATGACGCTTCAAGAATAGACCTCTTTCTCAAACCAATTAGCTCAAGTGATTTAACGCCTCATGGGGCTTCATCTCACCATCACTAACTAAAACGATACACATAAACTGATACAGGAGGAACAGAACCAAAGGTTAGTACAGAGCGATAACGTATACAAACATCTACAAAAAAAACTCAATTCAAAACAGCATGGCTTACAAGACACACAAACGCAATGGAGTGACATTGGTAATGCAGCAACACTGAACTCAAGAAGAAAGAACATATTAAAGGAAAGACAATCAACCTAAACGAGATCTAACACAGGTCTATTAACTCGACAACTGAACAGGGAATAATTAGACACTGATGGAAATCAATCAATGGCTGGATGAACAAGACAAGAGTGTAATTAGAAACATACTAATAATGAAAAACAAAAACAGAACCATTTTTTCATATACAAGTTGATGGAATAGAGTCTTGTTTAAGGCAGGTTTAACAAGCTTAATTCTACCAATGTAAGCAGCTTAATGGTTTACGGCTACAAAGACATTTTGAGAGAAGAAATACAACATTTGGATTGCGTCTTTACATTTCACTTCAGCATCCAAACATCTTCAGTCGATGTCGTTTTTTTCAAAATTAATCATGATTCAGGATTACGATAAAAACATGATTCATAATTTTAACAGCACACCAAAGGGAGACACTCACGTACATGATAACGAGCAGAGGATGCAGGTTTCCCTCGTATCCAGGGGGCAGGGACATCTTCAGATCTAGCTCTGTAATTATTCACATCGGCAGTTAAAGCACAACAGATGCTTCTACTGTACCCTACAGTCGACACGCAACTCTGAGTACCAGCTCATCAATATTCTAACCACTGGCAAATGAGCTCCCAAGAGCCTGTTGGTTTTTAAAGCGTCTCACACACACTGCTCACTAATATTCCATGAGATTTATATCCACACGTATGCACATGCAAATCGTTCCTTGCAGCATACACACAAACACGTGCTGTAATGCGCTTTCCCTGAAGTCAAAACCAATGGTGAAGCCTTTCAGCTTTCAGGCTCCAATTAGCAAAAGCAAAACAATTATCTGATTGATTCCGCGATCTAGTTGGCTTTGTTAAAGGTTGAGATCAATTAATGCTGAAAGCAGGAATGTAATCAGTTACTTAAGGAATCTTTTACCGCTGCCGTCAGAAGAGAGAGTCTGGAAAACTGTCTCAGAGAGTCGCTTGGTTTCAAGGGAAAGAGTCAGGAGGCTGTTGTCTTCCACTGTAGTGAATCCTGCAAGTCAAGTGTAAAAAAACAAGCGTTTACAACAGGCAACAGGTCATTTAAGTACCATGAACTCCTCAATAGGTTTCATCCTCCCTTACAAATATAGTAAACATGTAAAGTGACAAAATCCTAGAATAATTTTTGAGATATAAACAACCTGACCCGTTTCTTTTATTTTATTGATCTTTTTTTACTTCCTGGAATTGAAATTATTTATCCATTCATCCATCCATCAATTATCTTTTTTTGGGGTCGCAACAGCAGAATGAACCACTAACTATTCCAGTGTATGTTTTACGCGGCGGATGCCCTTCCAGCTGCAACCCATCGCTAGGAAACATTCACACACACTCATTCACATTCATACTCTATAGACAATAGTTTTTTCTCAATTCACTTATATCGCATGTCTTTGGAGTTGTGTGGGAAACCGGAGCACCCGGAGAAAACCCACGCAATCACGAGGAGAACATGCAAACTCCACACAAAAATGCCAACCGACCCAGCCGAGGCTCGAACCAGCAACCTTCTTGCTGTAAGACGACCGTGTTACCCACTGCGCCACCATGATGCCCTGAAAGAATTTATTGTCATAATATATGCAAGGGATATACAACGGGTAAGCGTGCATTATTCAGTTTTAAACGCATGACATGGAGGCGAAGAACCCTGTTGCCTGGCTGAAGGTTGCCTCTGTGAAGTGCATATAAATACTGAATAATGCACGCTTAACTGTTGTTTATCCTGTTCATGCAATGGTCTTTTGCCAACACTTGCATATTCAAGTTATTAATAATATCTGGGCTGCAATAAATGAGTGAAACATTTTTTTCTAGTCTGTCTACATATTGCTTTGACTACGCACAAAAAAGTAGTGCTGAAGTTTTATTTTGTGTCTTAACATTTGACGTGGACTATGCTGTTTATAGCGTTATATTTGGTCAACGTTAACATATTAAAGATATTATTATTTGCTCTGCAGTACATAACCGAAATGAAACAGTTGGTTCATTTTATGTTTCACCTCTTCTCATTCCTGACAAAAAATAGTCTAAACATTAAAAGTTGTTTAGATTGTGCTCCACTCATGAATAAACAGTTTGGTGATAAAATCAGTGAGATTTAAAAGAGATCCGGGACAAACAAAAGGAAGTAACCGAATGCTGTTCTGATCATTTTGTTTTATCAGAGTGACATTTTATTTCTTGATGCTTTAACATATGTCTTTCAGAAGTTAATCTGTCTATGAGCAATCAATCACTTCATTAAAAAACATGGACTTGGATGCACTTCTTCTTGTGTTTTTTTCTCTCTCATGAGGCAATGATTACTGTTAGCGCCATCAAGAGGCGAGTCAGATAACTAAAGTCAAACAGGGGAACCAATCGCAGATGTACTGCGTGGAAAAAAAAAAAAACTTTTGAAAACTGACGCATCGATGCAGTCTGTTTTTTACGGCTGATGTGTAAGGTCACGTTAGCGCTCTTGTACCTAAAATTAAATTTCCACTGCAAGATACGCTGTAAGAATCCCCTGCAAGATCCACTGTTAGCAAATAAAAGCGAGGCTTTGAAAAAAATATAAGTAAACTGAAAATAATTGAAGGTGGTTATGTGACTTTTGAACACAAAATTTCACTTTCATTTAACTGATTTTTGTTCAATTTCTAAAAAAAAAAAAAAAAAAAAAACAATAATAATTGCATGAAAATCATTCCACTTTTTTTTTGGAGGACATGTTGGTGTTTCACAGATTCGTGGTTACAGTAAACATCTGGTCTGTTTCACAAAGACAGCCTGAACAGGTCACTGGCTCTTGAAAAGTTTAAGGATTTTTGTGTGCAAATAAACACTGAGTATTTTTTACATAACAGATATCATGGACAAAAATGATACAACCTCACTCTTTCCCCTCCCCATATTTTCTCATCATTCATGTCTTACCACATCCCTTTACTTAAAGAATGTTCAGCTCTGGGGTATGAAGTCCCAAGCTGGTGGTGTTTTGTGACCCTTTAAGGACTTTTGAGCAATTTGAGATTTTTGGAACTCATCAAGCACCATTACTCTAAGCTATGTTTTGATATCCCTTCTTCCTGCAAGGAAAACTGAATTTTCAACATCAACAACATTCCTCGGAAGTCACATAAATTATTATGAATTCAAAAATCTTTAACACATTTTCTTGAAAGCTTTCAATGATGTAATGCGTCCAGTGGGGTGCAATTCTCATTTAAAAGTTTTACGGACTTCTCAGCAATTGCAATCTTTCTTTCATACAGATACACATGGCTGACTCAATGTAATGAGAAAAATATTGATTCCACTCACTGGAAGGGTCACTGGTATTGTGAATAGTCACCTTTGGGACTCCGGGCCCTGCACAAAATATGACGGGGTTGTGAGATGTGCATCTTGGTCCACAAGGCTAACTATGTGTTGATCTTACCCAAGCAGAACAGGGTAAAATATGTCTGATTGGGGCTGAAGTCCACTTCGAAGAAGCTGCATCCCTCAAACAGGTTGCACGTCAGACACTGGCGATGAAACACTCCTCCAAGCTCCACGCTAGTCAGCAAGAACATGTTTCAATTTAATGAATGTCAACACAATCAACAGCCTTCACAAGGGTCTGAAATGGAAAGAGAAGCTGATTCAAAACGCTCCATTGCACTTACTTCCATTCAAACAGACGAAAGGACATGCAAAACCATTAACAAATAATAGCAAAATTATATTAGCAATAATAATGGGTGTTCATAATTAGCAGAGGACTCCTTTCTATTGGAGGCAATAGAAATCGTAAAATAATTAGTGGTTTAATCTTTGAAAGTTCTCCTTTTAGATTTCCTGATAGCATACAGTCTACAGAGTACATTTGATTTCATACAGAAAGTCTGGAACTGAGCCAGTTTTTTTTCCTGGAGGTGGCGGGCATTCTGTCAAAGTTTGACCCAATTAAATCTGGCTTTAACCAATCACTAACATCTGGTTGTGACACTTGGCTATGCGCCAGGGATTGGAAGCCCAAAGCTATCACAAAGCTTTTGTCGTACAGATTACAAATTGTAATCGTTATTCTTAATTTTTTTGTTTTCCTTCTCACATACTATTTTTCACGAGTTTGCTCTTGCAGGAGCGGTTGGTGAGAAACGGAGAAGCGTACTAGGCGAGTTGTCCGAGTGTTAGTCCGGGACCGTTGAGCAACCTGGGCCCGGAGAATACCCGCTTTACATTTCTAACTATGACTGCAGTTCAAAGGAGGAGTAGACCATCTTACGTAAAGTGAGTATAGGTGGAAAGTGCTTGATGAGTGGGGAAGGGGTGGAAGGAGGGATAGCTTGCATGATGTAGATGCTCTTTGGTTGTGTCTGGAGGTGATAGGGGTAGGTGGGAGCATATGATTGGGTGATGATTAGTCAACTATCAGCCAAGCTCCTCCTCCTTATGTTAATCAGTTGATTAAACTCATTCATGCAACGTGCCCCTCATTGACAATTATGCTAATGAGGTTGTCCTAGTAAATAGACAAGGCTAGCACTCGTCTGGAATTCTGCAGTCAAGACTAAAGTTCAAGTTTTCCGGACTTCGAGTTTCTGGTATTGCTACAACCATAGACTGATGACAATTGTAGATAATTAATGAGGAACGTGCAACCTTTCCAAGAATATTAGAAATAAGTAATCTACAAAAAGAGACAAAGGTAACATCATTTTAATTTCAGCAGTCAATGACGTAACGTTAATAGGATTTTAGGGCTGGTGAAATAAATAAAATAATCAGTGCATCGCTCGCAATGCAGCCCTGACCGGTTCTGAGTTGATTTTTAAAAGTTTATAATCAATAACTGAAATGTGAAAAAAAAACCCAAATCAATAAAAGTAAACAGTTAAATAAAACAATGCATGTATAAAATGTATAATTATATAATATAATATGTATATATATATATATATATATATATATAATATATATAATTTCTATGAGTAAAGTTTATGAATGTATTTCTTATATAAATGTTTTCATTAAATTAAGTATTGTTTTATTTAACTGTTTATTTTCCTCTTTATTTATTTAGGCATATGTATTTACACATTTATTAATTGCTTTTTCATAAAATACTTATTTCTATATTTATTTATGTATTGTATATTGATTGATTTATTTATTTCTACATTTATTATCTTTACTTTGTCGTTTTTGTTCTTTATATCTCAAGTCATGCCATTTTTTGGTTATTTACATTGTATTACATTATAAACATTCTCATTAAAAGTTCATTTTTGATCGATTGTTTACACTAAACCTTTTAAGTCAGAAAGCACAACGATTTATATTAAATCTCATCTGGTCAAAAAATACGTACACAAATAAATAAACAAAAAACTGTTAAATAAAACAAAACATTTATATAAGTAAAGGGTAAAAAGGTATTTCTTAAATGTTTTCATTAATTTATGTATTATTTTATTGAACTGTTTATTTTCAATATACACTTATTTATTTAAGCATTTACTCATTTATTACTTGCTTTTTTCTTTAAATACTTTTTAATGTATTTTATATTTACTGTTTATTATTTTTACTTTTTTTATTAAATGCATTTTTGTTCCTTATATCGTAAGTCATGCCATTTTTGGTTATTTAGGCACTTTATAAATATTGTCATTAAAAGTACATTAAGTCAGAAAGTACAAGGATTTGTAATAAATCTCATCTGTTCAAATACATTTATACACAAATAAATCAACACAAATTAAAGAAAAACATTTATATAAGTAACTCTCATCTGGTCTCAGATGCTTCAATGTAACAAAAACTTTTTGGTAAAAAGAAAAATACTAGAAGAGCTTATTTTACTGTCCGTGTCCCACTTAATCCTGAACTTTGCTTACATTTCCAGAGCGCGCTACACACATACAAGCTAGAATTCCATTATCCGCTTACTTAAAGCCCCACGCTGGACCTTTGCACTTTCACCATATTGCTCCGAAAGTCGCAATAAAAAAATCTTGAGAACTTGTGGCCCACAGAGAGCCAGAGAGAGGCTTAGCACATTAATCAAAGGTTAGCGAACACCCTTTAAATGGTTGTGAAGCATGGCACCTCCCCCTCGGCTCCCGTCTCCCTTTCAACCTCCTCGCTCTCGCTCTCGCTCTCGCTCTGCTTCTCTACGCTGCCAGCCGCCGTAAATGAATCAGCTGGCCTTCTTGCCTCAAGCTCACTAGAGGGGAAAAACTCAATTGGATTTCCACCGATGTCCCTGAAACACATCTCCAACGTGAACTGGAAGGATGCAATTGATTACGCGAGACGTCGATGAACATGCAAAAGATCTAGAGCGTCTCTATGTAAAAAATCACAAAAATGTCGACAGAGTTAAATATCATGCAGCACAATGGGGACCACTCGAAGGTAATTTAGATGCAAATGTGAAACCCAGCACCAGCGAATTCTTCGAGAGCGATGATAAAACAGTCCCTTACAGGTTTAAAGAGATCTTATCTGGTGCAGAACTCACCTGTACAAGTGTCTGCTCTGCTGTGACTCCTCAGTACTCAGAAAAAAACTAGGAGAGACACACATAGAAGAAATCTTAAAGATGCTGTTTCAATTCAGCTACTTATCCACTAACAATAGACTCTACCTACTCATACTAGCTGCATACTAAGTGGGTTTATCCATACTAAGTATGGAGACGTGAGTAGAATTTATTTCTGTCTCTTACAGATTAGTGTAAAACAGTCTAAGCCTTGATTTATTATTTCATATAACTAATAACAGGTTTGTCCCCTTTAGAGTCTGCATGCATTAGGATGGCTTGTTTGTTGCTTCACTCAATTTAAAATTTATATTTGATGGTCTGAATGTTTTAATAAAAAAAAAAGCTGAAGAGGAGCAAACGGTAACTATGAATACAATATTAAAGATGTTCAATGGCTTTAATGATATTCTTTAACTTGCACATGTGATTGTACTCCAAGTATTTTTTAAGTTAATGTTTTTTCTTAGTGGATGCGGATTGCACGGTTGATAATAAGAAGATGCGGGTGGACGAGTTACTTTGCTCAAATTGATGTTTTTTGACCTACTTTTTGTCGTAAAAGGTTGCAAGTAGATCAGGATTTTTTTGTCTGGATGAACAAGACATGGAAATGGAAGTCTTTTTTGACCTTGCTAAATACTCCAAACTCAAATTATGCATCTTTCCAACACGTAAAAAACGTGACTTTAAATAGAATTCTGAATGGGTTTTAGTGTAGAAAAGCTCTATTCAAAGGGGTTTGGTTCATGGAGCAAACAAAACCAGAGAGAAAAGGACAGTGCTATTACGACTAATTCAACATTAAATTGCTGTGATAATTTTAATGAAGTGTCATCAAGGCTGAATTATTAGGTTGAATGAGTAAATGGTTTAATAATTACTCCTATTAAGTTGTTCAGTTGAGTATGAGACACAAGCGCACAGTTTTGAGGATTCTGAGTGAAGAGGTTTGATCATAAATTGGATCTGTCATACATTTTATCGTTCTCCTCATCAAGGGCATGTAGTGAGATGACATCCCAGTTCCCTGAAGTAAGAAAGCGGGGAGAAAATGAAGGAGGAGAAGCCTGAAGAAAGAAAAAGGAAAAGAGAGAGTTTGAAAGAAGAAACAGTTTTTTATGTATTACTAAGAACACATCATTAAAACTAAAGAATGTTCTCTTAGCGCTTCCTTTCAGTCCTGATTTTTTTTTTCAAAGATGTAACAAAAAAATTAATCACATGTTCAACACCAAGTTTTTGTCCTTTTTTATTTTTAAGATTTTCATCGGGTAAGTTGAACACGATATCAGAAAGGCTACAAATTTGAGGAAGTTGATAAACGGCATATTAATGCGAATCCATATAAATGCGAATCTCTGCAAACCAACATTTGACCATTAATTTTTTCACCATCACGCATGTTATATAAGGTCAAATGTGAAACGTTAAGAATCAAATTGTAGACCTCTATTAAAATATCAAAAACACATACAAAACGTTTTTGCATAATAAACAGTATGCTTCAAATACATTGTTTGAAACCCTAACAATCACTTTTATGTTTTTGAGCATTTACGAAGGTTTTCTCAAACTCTGGCAACCCTCACCATGCCTTTACAAAGATGAACGTTTATGAGTATTTTCTCAATGTCTGGCAAACAATAATTACCCAGAACAGTGAATTTAAGGCCTAAAATTTTGACTTTTATATGTTAAGACTTTTAAAACCCAGTTGAAGGCCTAACTATATGTGTAAAAATATCTAATAAACTACGAAATATGTGTCAAAATTCAATTATGAGGCAGTGCAACTCAAAAGATAGAGCATCGAAAGAAATGAACACTTTTCAATCCGTTCTACAATCTGCTTTACAATGCAAACCAACTCTAACCAACACATCCATAAAAAGTCACTTGTTAGTATCTTTCTAATTAGACTTTATGAGTGGATCTCATTTCATGGTGCATTGCGTGAGTTTTTAAATTATTCCACTCACAGACCTGAGCGGGGAGGCTGGCAATGTGGAGAAACTCCCCACGGGCCCCTTGCTTGGCAGGCAGGATGAGGTAAAACTGAGAGCCATCTGCTGTGAACAGCGGCTCCTCCTGTAGGACAAACCAACATCAGAATACATTCCTCCAGCGGATCACTCACTGGATTTTGATACGCTGTACGATACAAATCTTTTTACACCACATGCAACAGCTACAGGCTCGTGGCTTGCTTCCCTGGAGGGAGAACGAGAGTATAAAATTACCTGCCGCTGATTGTTGTGCCAGAAGTCCATCGTCATTTGATGTCTCTGAAGATTGAAGATGTTTTAAAAGGGTCAGTCAAGTCGTATATTATAAGTTAAATGTTTGTTTTAAATCACTTGCTCTCCTCTGCCAGCCAGCAAGGGTTGTACATCATCAACCGAGTTTATGAAAAATGAGTTTCAGTCAATCCATCACTCTCACTGGCAGCGCATTAAGGGACTACAATCAATTATATTGGAGCAATTGAAGTGAAGCCCACTTAAAATATTCATATTTGCATTTACAACAAATACAATGAAGTAAAAATGTTGGAAATAGATGGATTTTTTGCACTCACAAAATGAAGTGATGGATTTCAAATGTACTCTATCACTATTTGTCCCTTTTGTGGTTTAAACGCAGAGTAATAAATATATTAAATCGACCTGTATTCGCAACAAGGTTCGTGAAAACCTAAATTCTCAGATTCCTCATCAAGTGATGGCAGATTGCAGATACAGCAAAGGAGAAGATTCTGTGTATAGTCTTTATTAAAACAGGGGAGGAATCTGGAGAGTTTCAGCGTTTGGTGCCGGAGCTGAAGCTCAACTATGACTGCCGCTGGAGTAACATACTTTAGAAGATCTATGGAACATGTTGAGGAGCTGTTGGAGATGCTGACACCCAGTTTGAAAAGACTGAGGAGCTTCAGAGACCTGATTGACCCAGAACACATCTGGTTGTGTACCTCAGGGATTCAGTTTTTTGTTCATAAGCACACCGAAGGAGTTTTAACAACAATGTTCTTCCAACTGTTCCTTTCTCACCCTAAATGTAAACCATGTAAATCAGTGGTCTCCAACCTTTTTGTTTCTGCAGACAAGTCTATTTTAACAGGGATTGGGGAGAGCGGTGGACATCTAGACCTTCTAGTGTGTCTTTAGCTCTTTCCCTTGTTTGTTAGTGAATATTTGATGGTCAGTGCAGCTCTAAATTTTCAAGCTGGGGTTTGAGAGAAACCAGATTAATTCCTTTATAATATTTCCCGTCAACAAATAGTGGTGAAACTCGCTGCGTAGAGGTAAAAAAAAAACTGTGGTTCAAACTGAACCATTCCTTGCATTCAAGATGTTTGAGATATATGATTTCCCCCCCAAAATTATTGAAAGCCCCTTAAGAGAAGTTTCAAAGCCAACCATCCATCACACTCCACCCCATTATTTTAAAATATTTCCCATCAACGGAGCGAGCTGAAACTACCTAAGTAGAAAGAAAAAAGAACAGTGGTTAAAAGAGGACCATCTTCAAAATGATTGGAGCTTGCAATCAAGGAGATAAAAAACGAAATTATTTTAATAAAATAGTTCCACATTTTCAAGCTGCACTGTTCCATAATCACATCGAAAGCCAACCATCTGTCAAGCTCTACCTCTTTCCCTCAATCTTAAAAACAATTTTGATGGTCGGCTCAAGTGCAACTCAAAATTTTCTAGCTAAGTTCGAGAGGAACAAGATAAGCCATACTGCTCAATTCAAATGAAGGATCATTAAAGGCAAGTGGAGTCAATTTAATGGCTATTACCATCTTCATTTCAGTTAGATGGAAGAATTATCCAATTAAGATTAATGTTAATGATCTCTTAAGGTTCAATAGGAAAGTCTATTACAGGTTTACCTTCAAACTCAAAGTCTAGAGAGATTCAGCATTCATCGTAAAATCAATTCCTCCATGTAGAAAACGAATGGGATGTTGTACTTCAGTACCACACTTGTGTTTTTGAACGCTGCTCCCATTGGCTCCAATTCAAAAACCCTGTTGACAGACTTGTCAACATTAAGCGTGTAGAAATTAAAGCATAAATGATTCACACACTCCTGTGTACACTCATTCATTTACAAACACCTCCTCAAAAAGTGTGGCCTTCAAACTGTGCATAATGTGAGGATTAAAAAAATGTGTCTGAGCTGGCAGAAGAGAAGCCAGAGATTCAGAGCATGTCCAGAGCTGAATCAAGAATCTGAAGCATATCGATGCACACATCACTAATAAACACACCCGGAGGATGCAGTGGATGTGTTGTAACTTCTCACCTCTGAGCAGGCTCCAGTGGTGGCCTCACAAACACACAGAATCGACTGATTCTGGACTCGGTTCAACCAGCGCACGGTCAGGCGGGTGCTGCTGGTCCAGCTCACCATAGCAATGTAGCTGTCCCTGAAGAAACAAACAAATGATTCAAGATCATTCACAGAACATTTGTTTTCTCTGTTTTCTTTGGTGACTTGTCACCTAGTTAAATGTCAAGAAAATGGAACTTTGATTTCAAGCTCTAAAGCCATCACATATTTAATTTTCAGTCTGAAGTTTTGAATGCAAATGCATCTAAAATAATGCACGCTGACAAAAGAGCACACAACTGGCTGAGCAACAAGGCCACATTCATGCATAGTCGGGGCCTACAGTGGGTCGAGGCCTACTGTCAAGGGAGTCCATGACCACCAGGAAAAAACATATACCGAAAAATAAAAATAGTCGTGATTACTGAACACCCTCCTCCTTTCGGTACATAGTTTGGCCAGTTTTTTTGGTAGCAGATCCAATCTGGAGGTTTTAAAGTCACCTCAGTGTAGTTGTTGACTAGTTGATTTTCTGCTTTTCAATGTGAACAGAGCTAAAGAAAAAATTCCAGAAGGGGAGAATTAGTACATTCAGAAGCTTTTCATTCATTCATCTTCATGTCGGCTTTCTTCCCTTTTAGGGGTCACCCACAGCGGAATGAACTGCCAACTCTCTGGCATATGTTTTACGCGGCGGATGCCCTTCCAGCCGCAACCCATAGCTGGGAAAACATTCAGAAGCTCTTCTTATTCATGTCCCATTAATCAAGAGTTGTTCATCAAGCCCACAAAGATTAACATGACCAGGTGTGGCAAGGACCAACATGGATTAACATGACAAGGACCCTCACTGCATCAACATTAAGCAACAAAGTTGGTAAGCTAGCGAAAAGCTCCCTGCAGAGAAGCTACCCGACTGAGCAAAATTCAATTTGTCTATGTGGGTGGAGACCCTTATTGCAAAAGTCGTCCCCCAAACCCTGGCGGAACAATCCCATTTGTGTCTTGTGATGCCCTTTTGTTTGGTGTTGAATCTGAAGTTGTACATATTGGTCCAGCATGGCCTCATTTTGGAGACACAGTGCAAGAGAGAAAGGGAGGGATATTCCAAAAGCAGCATTTTAATTTAATCTTGCTTTATGATCGAGAGTGTGAGACATCCTTCTGTGTCTCACAAAAGAATGGTAAAAGCACATATTCCATTGGGAGAGTCTCTAGAGAAAGCTAAACTTTACCTGCTGTTCTGTGAGTCTGGAGGAATCATCTCTAATGTATGAGCTGGGCCGTATAGGTTCACCACAAACAGTCTGGCTGATGGAATACTGGATCCTGCCTGGACACAGCAGACACTAAAAATCAATCCAGTCAAACCAAAGACTAATGTTTGGCGCTTTGTGTACAGAGAATATTTCTGCATTCATTATTCATCATTAACTTTCACAGTAATAACTCTTTACTACTCTGTGGTTACCTTTGGATATGGGTAGAGCACATTTGAAGGGTAGATTCCTCCCAGGAAGTGATGTATCTCCATAAAAGGAGTTGCTGAGTTGTTAATAGACAGATATGCCAGGCGCGCGCCATCTTTGGCCCACCAGAATGCTGGATATTTCAGTAAAATCTCCTCTAAATTAAAAAAAAAAGGAATTAAATTCTCACATTTTCTCAAACTGAGAGCTATGCTGATGATCATAAATCTCCAAGAACAAATGAGATGATAATCTCTATGTTAATACTGCTGAGTCATCAAGATGTTGTCAATACTGTCTTAAAGTGTGCATAAACGCAAGGCGTCTCATTACAGTGATGGACTGGGTGTGTGAATTGAAGCGGACGAACTGTTCAAGACCACTGACCCTCATAAGTCCAATCAGACAGCCCATTAACCACCATTCCCTTCCTGCCTGTGGCTGTCAGGCGCATCGCCCGGCTCGACACGTCTGCTTTATAGTAGATGTCATTCTCAAAGACATAGACCTGCAGAGAGCACAGACACAACATTGTTTTCACAAGACCACAAGGAGCAAATAAACAAAACTCAAAGAAGGTCGAAGTTGAATAATCTCAATCAAATCAATAAGACATTTTCAATGATTTGAAACACAACTAAACATTTAAAATCGTATTTATGGGACCAAAAATGTGACTTTTAAAATGTAAAGTGTAAATCTTCACAGTGATATTTTTAAATTCTTAATTTTATTAGCATTTTGCACTTTGCTAATATAATGTGACTGCTGACTCAACAACATCAACATTCATGATGCAGATTTGGAGTTGGTCGTCCTGCAATGGGAAGGTTGGTGGTCCATTCTGCCATTGTGGCCCTGGGCAAGCCACTTCACCCACATTGCCCAGTATGGATGTGTGTGACTGGTGGAGGATGTTTGGTGGTGGTCAGGAGGCCGTAGGTGATCTTTTCAGACTGCCTCAGGGCAGCTGAGAGCTACCAAGGTAGCTTATCACCACCAGAGTATGAATGAATAGTGGAGTGAATGAATAATGTTTTAAACATTGTAATGTGTCTTTGAGCTTTGGAAAAGATCTAGCTAAATTGAAGACATTATTAATATTGTCCATCCATCATTAATAGTTAAGTACCCAAATCTAAAACCTGCACGCTCACCAATTGGCTCCCCTGGGGCCCCCACGCAGCATATTGAAGTACAGATGTATCCTCTTCTGAAGCTGTGAGATCCATTACATCCCTAAAGTATACACAGACACAAAACACGTTCAGATCTGTATCGACACAGGAACATAACGATCTAAATCATTCCAGAGCATTTGAAAAGCGTGAATGGCGTCACAGTGCAGATGCAGCTTTAATATCGAACAAAAGAATACAGGGGCAAGGGACTGTTCATGCAATGAAATCACTCTTCAGGCTAAACGATATGTGACTTTTGCCAAAACAAGACATTCCTTAAGTGTCACGATTATTTCAAAACCACACGCACAAGTCTCAGACATTGCATATCCCTGACAGATCATTCAACGTGCTGCAGGTTAGTTCAAAATGAATGTAAGCCAGTTAAGACCAATTAGTTAACATTCCGTACCTTTCCATCACATTATAAGTCTGGATTTGGTTAGACAAAGGCAGAGGAACTTCTGGACTGGCTTTGGGTTGTGCTCATGCCCAGGACAGGCCATGCAGAGAGAGACCTCTGTCTCTACCTACCCGTTGGAAACAGTGTAGATTGCATAGGATGCTGTGAAGGACTGTGAGAAAACCTGGAAGGGGCAGAGGACATGATGGATCCCTAAATTTCAAATAAATAGGATGACCAAATGGAAACTCCAGCATGATGGATTTTACCTGGTTTACACTGATCAAGCTAACAACCCGAGCTTCTAAGCTCCTGATCTTGCTGGAATACCCAAGCTGGCATTGTAGGAGACTCAGAATTGAATACCAGGAGACCTTAGCATAACATGTGTTTGTATGCATGTTTCTTTAATAAGAATGCACTGGTTGTGCTGATGTCATCTGAGATAAGATCAATTAATGTTTCAATTAATTTAATAAAAACTTTGAGAGGCAGTCCTCAAAGGTGGAGTCAAATCCTAGGAATGTACTTAAAGCGCCATAGGCAATTGCTAAAGGTGCCAACCATCTAGGGAGCCCGCAGTTTGAAATTATTTTAATTTTAAAGTTTTTCTAATTGTCATATGATACATCTCTTTGACAGCGAATGGGAGCTGGAGGGTGGGACTCAAGCAAACATTGAAAAAAAACCCAAAGACAACATTGGTCGTAACACATAATAGCAGCAGTTGATGATCCTTATGATGTTGAGTAATACAAGCCTGTTTAAATTGTGCTACCAAACTATGTTCAATCCTTGTTGATCACCCCTGCGATAGTCATTTTGGAACCAGCTGCGGAATTCCTCTGCCGACCCTCATTTTGATGATCATAACACTTCCCATTGTTATAGTGCCTCCCACTGACCAATCAGATGAACCGCTAATGCAGCTTATCCAAATGCACAACAAACTCCTATCTAACACAGTGGCAGAGGAAAAAATTTGTATATATTCGCCAGAAATGGGTAGATTTTTGTGTTTTCCAACAAGAAAAACCTTGAAATGATTATTTGTATTGGTTAGCAGAACTTCACTTCGGACTGGATTTTAAACAAAGTGGAATTCGAGAGAATTTTCCAACCGTTTTGAGGGCCCCAAGCAGTAAGTTCAGCTGTTTTCAGTGGCCAAGCTTAAATTATTAATAAATTATGTAACGTTACCCCTGATTGTGTGGGGAAGTTTTGAGAGTGTTGTTGGCGAGACTGACGAGAAACTTTTTGTTCATAAAAACATTCTTATCTTTGTGTGCGCTGTAATTCCCAGCAATTGAAGGGAAGGACTGATGTTCTTCAGAGTTGATAGAAGCTTCTTATTTGTCGATATAACTTATGTGATGACGAATGGGCTGCCTTCTAGTGGATTGACTTACTCTTTACTTGCTCTAACAGGTACGGTTCTCTCAGCAGGGGCGTGGCAGAAGCATATCAGTCGGAGGAACTACGCATTTAGCGGAGCCTAACATTCTGAGGTGAGTCAAAGACATTGTTTAGTGATAGTATGTGATAGCAGTGATAGTATAGAGGGGTCATATATTTATTCTAAATTATTTGAAATAAAAATGAATTATGGTCTTTGGTCTGTTTATCGTTAAAAAAATTATAAAACACAATTTTCCGAGGTTTCATTGCAGGATTCATTGCAGGTCTTACATTTGTCGGTCATAGTTGATCCGGACCTGTCCCTTAACAAACAGCTAGACTGTCGACAAAGCTCTCCCAAGCAAACCTGAAAAAGCTTAGTCTTTAACATCAAGAATTATGTATTGCACATATGAAGGTCTGGGTTTCATCACCATGAAACAGGATGTTCTTTAAGTTAGACTCAGCATAAAACCAAGAGCATTTGAACTAGCTCATCAACAGGAGAGTCCACTGCACCTTTAATGACAGCTCCACTGCACACACGTACAATGCAATGGATTTGGCTGTATGAGGACGTATTGATCTGTGGCGTCTGATTCGTGTGAAATTAGACTCATCGATCGCTGAGACATAAGTACAAACGATAAAAGTTTATAACATAAGCATTGAAATCCCTTCTTAAAATGCCCAGATTTTACTTTTTACTCAAATGTTTTGGTTTATCCACAAAATGTTTTACTTTGTTCTGTAATATGCAATTTTTGGGAGGGGTTGCTTTTGCTACTTTATGTTTCGTGGTGATGCCATTTTCCATTCAGAATATGCATAAGATCTAATAAAAACTGTTTTTGGGGCATGGTTATTTGTCTTTTTTCCTTGTAACTTTGTCCAATGTGGAGAAAAGATACTATCCTTGAGTAAACATTGCTGGTTTCCAGAGACGCTGAGATCAGTGTCAAAATGAGTCTTGTTTAAGAATGAGAAGGAGCTTTTCCTAAAAGTCAAATGTGAGTTTGGGACACAGGCCATCTTTCATGCCCCTACTTGAACTGTATGTGCATTAACTTGAACAGAGACCCAAACTACTCCGACAAACAAATCCTCCCAATTGTTTACCTTTTTGTCAACACACTTACGACGATTGTAGCTGTCATGGATAAGGTCAACGCTGTGCTTTGTTTGGATGAGAGGCCAAAACGTTCTCAGAGGCAAATGGAAGAAACCATTCTGAATTGGATCATCACTTGGGTGCTAGTCAGTCATTGATTGTCAGTCAGTGATTCAAAGTGATCATCAAATCAGAAGGAATAATTCTAGTGCAACAGTTATTCAGGCCACTATGGAAAGATTCTGGCTATGAGTGAATGTGAGCTGTTTTTGAAGATTTGTGCTGGTTTTGGGAATCTTTTGTCTGTTTATCAATAATACCACTAATAATAACACAATTTGCAGGTCTTAAATTTGGTCATGGACAGCTGAAAGAATTTGTGAGTCAAAGACATTGTTTAGTGATTGTATGTGATAGCAGTGATAGTATAGTGGGGTCATATATTTATTTTAAATGATTTGAAATAAAAATGAATTATGGTTTGTTAATTATGTGCTGGTTTTGGGAGTCCAGGGATGGATTTCTCAACAGACTCTTCTGCTGGGGATCTCATGAACAGCTGAAATGATTTGTATTATATTTTGTATTTCAGTGATGAGCTTGAGTACACAAAGGCTGACTCCTAGTAAGTGATTTAAGTCAATTTACAGTTAGCTCTGTGCTCCGGTTATAATTCTATTAGTCTCTAAATGTCCTGTTATTGAGGAGTCTCCATGTTAGGAATCAAGAGACTGAGATTGGTACTTAAATGTATGTAAAAGTGTTTCACATCTCGAGTTAGCCCTTATTGTTCGAATGCATGGCAGGCTTGTTAGCGTTAGCTACTTGGCTAACCAGCTTTAAGGGCCTGCCGTTACTAGCTCAAGGGGAACACTTGATCTACTGACGTCGATAAACCCAGTCTCAGAGCTTGTAACTCTTCTTCTAACTTGTTGCTACAGATTGCATTTCAAATAACATTGTGTACAGCACCCGTGCATAAGATGCTAAACTAATAGTCAGATTGGCACCAAGCAGCAACCCCCTGCTGTCCCTGTCGATGCGCAATAGGGTGTGAAAGAACTGTAGTACATCGACTGGGCACAAGGGACAGAAGTGACCAGGTTCACATTTACTCCCATGTTAAAACTGCCCAAATATGGAGGTGAAATAAATAATACACCCCTGGTGCTGCAAAGTGTTTCATTCAGATTGCTAGTTATTATCATCATGAACAATCCAAGGGGGTCAAATGTGTTTGTTTAGGGTAAATTAAGATTTAAACCTTCAACCAATCAGACGTCTTTGCTTTGCCTGTGTCCCTTGAGCCTCCTTTACCTTTCATTCGATGCATGGATCTTTTATACAGTCATTGATTTGCACTGACATTTATAGTTTTAACAGAATTTTGTTCAAATGAATGTAGTTTTTTTCTACATTAGTGGAATTAAGAACATTAAACATACTAACAGCTGTTTATCTAAAAATACAGCTCGCCACAATATTTCAAAAATAAAATAAATAAAACCAGTCTCCTTACTGCCTTCATCATGCTGCGAGTGCAGAAGAAGAGAGTCTGAAATTTTGCAAGAAGACACAAAAGACTCCGCACATTTTTGTGTGTCCTTTTATTATAAATAGGCTACTTGGCATTTCAATTTGAGTGTGAGGCGGAAGGATTTTTATGGTAAAGGTGTGGTGCTCCCAACACAAATTTAGACAAAAGCAAGATAGCATTAGCATGATGAAATGTCTTCTTTTTCAGCATATTCTCTAAAGCTGTGTGGGGCTGTGCTAGAAAAAGAGGATTCCAGCTGAGAGTCACAAATCCACTTCTTTCAAGAATTCACCAAATGAATATTCATGTTGAAAACTGTACAAAACATTGCAGAAGAATATGCCTCGTTGTAACACTGGCATAGTAATTGCACTCATTTGCTCAATAACGCTCAGCACAGTTTTGATGCCCACTCAATTTTTAGTGCCAAAAGTGCAAGATGTGGCCTAGTTTGTTTTCCTGCCAGACTTTTTTCGTTCATCTTTTTTTCTCCTGACTGGGTGTAGGATTCAGAGTGTAAAATCATTACATTTTGAGTCCATCACAACACAATCCTCTGTGCTTTCAGTTTGAGATTGCCCTGGTTCATTTTCTCTTTTGATGCTTTTGCAAGGGTGGTCTCAAAGGACGTATTTTTAGGGGTGCATCCCAATTTTGTTTTTAACCAAACCATTTCAGTACACATTTAGTTTTCTCTTTGAAGTTTCAAGAGAAGCTGTGTTTATTTTGTCCTTGCGGCAGATCGGCCAATCACAGAGCAAATATAGAGCAAAATCTCTGAACACACAATTTGATCACTCTGCTCCCTTTAATCGATTTCTACTCACTTTGAGACCAAACAGATGTGTGAACACGTGAGTGTTGCCATTTTATTATTTAAATCAACCTGACCCAGAGTTACTTTTTTATGAACAGGCATTAAAGGTGCTCTTTTTAAATAATTTAAGTAAATATTTTAACCCCTAGCGTCACGGTGGTGCAGTGGGTAGCACGGTCGTCTCACAGCAAGAAGGTCGCTGGTTCTAGGCTCGGCTGGGGCAGGTGGCATTTCTGTGTGGAGTTTGCATGTTCTCCTCGTGATCGCGTGGGTTTTCTCCGGGTGCTCCGGTTTCCCCACAAGTCCAAAGACATGCGGAATAAGTGAATTGAATAAGAACGATTGCCCATAGTGTTAAAGTGTGAATGAGTGTGTGTGAATTTTTCCCAGCAATGGGTTGCGGCAGGGAAGGGCATCCGCTGCGTAAAACATATGCCAGAGAGTTGGCGGTTCATTCCGCTGTGGCGACCCCGAAAGGGAATAAAGCCGACATGAAGATGAATGAATGAATTTTAACCCCCAATAGATTATTGTTGCTGCCTTAATAACATTCAAAAAGCAGTTTTTATCATAAACAATATCTTTGAATCACCTCAAATGGTTGTGTTCCGCAAAACAAGTCATGCATCTCATGTTCCTCCCACTACCATGCGTCCACCATGCCCCCTGGCTGGGTTTTTCTTTTTGGCACACAGAAAATTCACCCATTTTTGATGAATACATAATCTTTTAGTAAGACAAAAACACATCTGGTCCTGGGCATCCAAAAACATATAACTGTTTATCCAGCGCAGCTCTGCAGTGGTTCACTTCCAGGTCAGTAAGAATGTAGATTCAGCATTGAGATGAGCTGCATTAGCGATTCAACTGATTGGCTAGTGGGAGGTGCTATGGCCAATAGGTGTTGATATGATTATCTAGCCTTTATGAGCTCCCAGAAAAACAAAGCAAGATCACACAAACATGCATGAACCAATCAGAAAAAGACTAGAAGCATGTTTTTGGATGAGGGAACAATAATAAAACAAGCTAAAAATATCTGAAAAGTTGAGCTTACATGATACAACACCTTTAAGAAGGATAGAGTAGCGCTTTGTTTTCCTGAATGTGATTCTCTGGACCATCTCAGATGGACCATCTACTTTTGAACCAGAATGCTTTTCAATCAGGTATTACTTTATTCTGAACCATTTCATAACAATCAAATTGGGGCAGCTATACAATATGGGACAAAACGCAACCGGTATTGATTCAGCAGCTTAATTTTTAGTTTAAAATATGGGAATATTAATTTTTTTAAGGCATCGTTGGCAACCCTAGGAAGGTCCTGGATCAAATCAG
Source organism: Danionella dracula (assembly GCA_900490495.1). NCBI lineage: Eukaryota > Metazoa > Chordata > Actinopteri > Cypriniformes > Danionidae > Danionella > Danionella dracula. The sequence goes on along the minus strand of UELW01000112.1, from coordinate 23,947,105 downwards.
ACAGGTGTCAGCCCCAACCTATGCGGTATTAAGTACAAATTGAGCAAGACAAATGAACTGTTCTATTAGCAATCTTCATGGCTAATTCTCACTAGTTTTGTTTTGTGTGTTTCCCCTGTTTGTTAGCTAAATGCATGTTCCTCCTGACTCCTGAGAGATGCTGATGATTATAATTTAAAATGACTACACTGCAAAAAATGCACTCTTGGAACAAGAAAAAAAGCGGATTCGACCGTTACGCTATCAGTGCTGACAAGTTAATTAATTTCTGATAAGCTATATAAAACTAAAAGAGAAAACATTCTAGTTTTCAGACAGATTGTCTAGTTTTAAGACAACTAGTGACTAGATACAAGTTGGAATATTCTAGTTTCAATACGTTTTTACAGCTTGGAAAGACTTGTTTTGAGAGTTTTTGTATTTTTTTTAAGATCCAACAGCTTATGTTACTATCTAGAAGTTTTTGCTAATTTTAAGAATTCTTGCCAATTCAAATTTGCTCGCCCCATTAGCAGAATGGAAGGAAGAGTTTATCTATAATTCAGGGTTTTTTTTGTTTGTTTCAAGAGTGCTTTTTTGAAGTACAGATCTCTTACATCAAAGTTAGAACACAACTGGATTGGGTTTTAAGGTGTGGGGTATTTATGATTTATTTACGGTGTAGATCCTTTTTCTTATTTTCTTTTCACAAACATTTGAGTCTTATTTCAAGAAATCAAATGTTCTTACCCCATTGTCAGATATTTTACTTGATCTAGACTAGAACTAGATTTAAGATGTTTTTTCTTGTTCCAAGATGCATGTTTTTACCAGTATTTAAAATTGATTTCTTAAAAATAAAATATCAATAACATTCTGGATATAAGAATATGTTTAGTCAAAAATTCTAGTTTTAAGATTCTTGTTTTAAGATCAGTGGCAAAATCGGCAACTTGTTTCACATAGTTTCTTAAATCAAGAAAATAAATGACCAGAATAAGAATTTTTTCCTCCTGAAGAAACTAAAAGTGTTATTTTCTCAAAATAAGCTAAGTAATATATACCAAAAAGGTTTAAATTAGATAATTCTTCGTAAAATAAGAAAATCAAGATTTTCAATCTAATTTTAAGCATTTTCAGCTTTGCTTAGAATTCATTTTTTGCAGTGTAAAACATGAAAACGAATTACCCTTTTCATCCGAAAGACTGAACCTAAATCATAGATTCACAACTTCGCTTCATCAAATTCCCCAGTCGCAAAAGTATTTTGGCGAGCGATCAGAAGCTAACCAAGGAAGGGCCCCGGAGCCGGAGCCTGAGAGTGACCCGGCCCCGAGAACCCCCCCACGATAAATGAGGGGTGAAGGGGCCAGTGGTGGGTTTTTTGCTTTAAGCGTCAACCTGGGAAAACTGGTTTTGGTTGTTTATATACTAGTAAGATGACCGATAGCCATAGCGGCTGGGACCAACTGGCAATCACATGACGCTCCTCCTGAAACAAATTCCATGAATTCCCCAAAATCACATAAGCTGAAAAAAATAACCCCGGTAGAAGCATTTCAGCTCCGTTTTCACAACAGGATTTTCAAAAGTGAATGTGCCCCTTTGTCACTAGTGTAAAAGGCCTCTGGTCATGTTAACCTTTTGTGATGGATTACTTTATGTACCTCTCCTGATTAACTCAATGAATTACAGGACACTTAAAATGACAAGAAGGTGGTCAAATAATGACATCCATCTTAATTCTGACTGATCAGCCCCTTTATATATGAAAGCACCTTCAGGGTTTCTCTTTTCTTCAGCGCGCCTGTGTCTTCTGATTTAGCTCCTGCAATCCTTCATGCTGTCTTTCACCCTTCCCATCTCCCTCCATCACTATACATTTCACTCGCTCCTTCTTTTTTCATCGGAACACTCGTTTCTTTTCTATTTTCTTCCAACCTTTCCAATCTCACCTCTATATTCCTCTGTCTCCTTTTATATTTCCCCATCTCCCGGGTTTCAATTCAATCTCCGCTGCGCATCCCATTCATGGCATCAGCCTGATTGATTGCTATTGGAGAGCGTGATCTTAGGGCGCTTGCAGATCACTTCTTTTTAATCCTGCTCTCTTTCATTCTCCCTCCTCCTCCTCTCCGTGTGATTATTACGGTGTAGCTCTACTGCACTCAGTTCAGCGTCTCGAGCTGCAAAGCGCCTCAGTCAGCACATAATCTCAAAGATAGTGGAAGGAGGGGGAGAGATAAAGGAAGAGAGATCGTGACAGGGGAGGTGGAGAACTAAGAGAGAAATCCCAAGCTACCCTGCAGATGTGACCGCACAGATTGTCGTCATTCCTTCTCTGAGATAAGGACGCAGACAAAATAAAAGGAAATGTTCCGTTTTATGACTGGTAAGATTGTTTGGAGTGCGGCTCAAGAGATAATTTGGTACTTTTATTTAAAAATTTATGAGCGATAACAAGTTGATACTGAGAATATACTGAAAAATAATATTTTTGGACTATGCATTATTTAAACATCATGGTAGATCTTGTTTCTTCCATAGCAGCTTTTAAAGAGAGAAAACATCTGCGAGAAATAGCTACAGAGGTTATATTAAGTGGTTTTGTGCACATTTTTTTAAGTGACCTTATTGTGATTTTGAAAGGTTCCTTATTTGATTTTAGAACTGTCTAACAACAGGTTGATGCACATGCAAAGTGGAAAAAAGCTTTCGTTTTCATAAAAGCATTTCTTACATGGATGTAATTTTAGCAGATCTGGTTATGATTCCCAAATGCTTCGTTAAGTGACTCGTTCGTAATAAACCCGTCCTCTATGTTACGCAACCAGAGTTTATGGAGCTGCTGAATGAAATCTATCTGGCCTGGTTTTGACCGTGTTTAGAACATTTTTGTTGAGAGAAATGACAACTAATAAGCAGAGTAGATTTAAACCGTCATCAAACTGCTCGTGACTGAATAAAGAGTCGAGGTTTGAGTCGAGCTCACCAGGGAAGCTCGAGGCTCAAGGATCATTTTAACCAAAAATAATTTCTGAACGTTGTTTTTGGGACTGAACGAATGTTTTAAACACAAATAATAAATGTGAATAATAAAATTAAAATATCAGTGTTCAATATGGTGTTCTGGAACAAAATATTTCATTATGTTGGCTTGACAAACAAGATAAGGTACGGGGCTTGGTTTATATGACTCATAGTGTTAGGGAGAACGTTACAGGATGTCAATAACCCTTCCATAGCAACCGTATTGTTTATTGTAGCTACCCTTTTCAAAGATCTATATCTCTTGCTAATTTTGTTACCAAGACACAATATTTTGTGTCTTATTTAAGCATTTTTAATTGTTTAAAATTTTCAAATACTTTTACACTGACTCAAACTTTAAACCGCTTTCCCAACAAACAAGGAACATTATCAGTTAGCCACTGACATTACTTTGTGAAGAATTTGCGAGGACTTTCTGAAGACTTCATGAGGAGTTTGTGAGCACTTTGTGAGGACTTTATGCGGACTTCGTGAGGACTTTGTGAGAACTTTGTGATCACTTTGTGAGGACTTTATGAGGAGATTTTGGGGACTTTATGAGGACTTTGTGAGGACTTTATGATGACATTGTGAGGTTTTTTGTTAGGACTTTGTGACACTTTATTAGGACTTCGTGAGGACTTTGTGAGGACTTTGTGAGGACTTTGTGAGGACTTTGTGAGGACTTTGTGAGGACTTTGTGAGGACTTTGTGAGGACTTTATGAGGACTTTGTGAGGACTTTGTGAGGACTTTGTGAGGACTTTGTGAGGACTTTATGAGGACTTTGTGAGGACTTTGTGAGGGCTTCGTGACGACTTTGTGAGGACTTTGTGAGGACTTTGTGAGGACTTTATGAGGACTTTGTGAGGACTTTGTGAGGACTTTGTGAGGACTTTATGAGGACTTTGTTAGGACTTTATGAGGACTTTGTGAGGACTTTGTGAGGACTTTATGAGGACTTTGTTAGGACTTTATGAGGACTTTGTGAGGACTTTGTGAGGACAAAGACTTTGTTAGGACTTTATGAGGACTTTGTGAGGACTTTGTGAGGGCTTCGTGACGACTTTGTGAGGACTTTGTGAAGACTTTATGAGGAATTTATGAGGACTTTGTGAAGACTTTATGAGGAGTTTATGACGACTTTGTGAAATGTGGTGATTTTGTCATGCAAAACTTTTTTGGAATTTCACTAACTTTCCTTGGCAGTCACGAGCACCTTCTCAAATAACTTTACTATTTAGGACCACAGGTAATGTTGTAGTGACGTGACCTAACAGTCTTCAGAATACATTTTCAGATAACTTTCAGATTATTTGATTTGCGTGAATATGTTTATTTTTTAAAATTCATATAGGTATTTGATGTCAAAATATTACGCTGAACACTTGACACTCAGAAATGAACTCACTTTAGAATACATATAGTGAAAAGTGAAAGTGACCAGTCGGCCAGATATGGAGTGACCCATTCCTGGAATTTGTGCTCTGCATGTAACCCATCCCAGTGTTCACACACAGCAGTGAACAAACACACTGTGAGCACTCACCCGGAGCAGTGGGCAGCCATGGCTGCAGCACTCGGGGAGCAGTCGGGGAACTGGTGCTCGCTCAAGGGCACCACAGCTGTGATGTTGAAGAGGGGAGAGCAAGTACTTCACCGCTCACACCACCTTCAACTCGGTGGATCTGGGGATCGAACCCGGGACCTTCAGATCACAAGTCGATCTCCTTATCCACTGGACCACAACTTGTCTATATTAAACAAATTTAGCACTATTAAGGTATGTTTCAGCTACGTGACATAGTATGTCCTAGCAAAGAAAATGGTCTGGTACAACAACGTTGTCATAACGTAACTCTGTTAGCTGTGTTAAGTTTCACTTTTTCAAACTCTCTCAAACCAACATAAAGTTTGCTGTGTTTTTACAATACTGTTAATAATTATTCTTATATTCATAAAACAAGAGGGCATTAAAATAACAAAAATGGCTTCATATATAGAACACAGCCTTTAAAAGTGTTTTGATAGCGTAGTTCAAAACCCAATAGCTGGTTTGCAGAGCGTAAGAGGTTAAAAGAGTATTGTGCAGTCAGTTTTCCTCTCTGGCCTACACAAGTCCACACCCTCCTCTCTCTTTCTCCTTTGAGAAGAGAGCGCATAACTGCAGAGATGATTATTATCTGAAGTGGAGTTTCAGCAAGGGGATGAGAGCTAAAGATCGCCGTGTTTGCTCAGACAAATTGCCTACAAGTTGTTTATTTTCTTCCTAAAACCTGCTGTAATCACAAAGAGCTGCTCAGTGTGATACTCATTAGAATGCGGTACCAAGCAGCGTTCCATCTCTGAAAGTAATCCTGCTTCTTTTCCTTCCCTGAACCTCATCTCCTCTATTTTAATATCCTGACAAGATTGCTGTTTATAGCAGCATTCAGAGCTGAACCGAGTTCTGGAGTTCTTAACAATGTGGAGTGTTTTCTGCTGCTGGTGCAAAAGCATTTTGACCGATCGAGGAGATGAAAGATGTAGGTCACTCACTCTCCTAGCACTTCAGCCATCATCGCACGCATGATTGGTCTGTCAAGTTCAGCCACCGCAGAGGAACGGCGCTCGGACAACATAACAGACGGCCTCTTCATGTGAGATGAAAATATTCTCTCAAGATAATATTATATAAGATCTTTTCTGGCTTCTCAAAAGCACATAGAGTATAGACATTCACACATAAACTGTGCCTCTATCTAGATTTTCATCAAGACATCAAATATTAATTTCGTGGTTAATTTGGGTAAAAAGGCTAAAATGCTTGCGCAGCCCTTAAAGCTAATAAATGTCAATGAGATCATTTGGCTATGCGATAAAAACGCCCTGTGTAAATTAATTTGTGTGAACGTCACATAAAACTCTACTATAAAGCAGCAGAAAATGATGTTTTCTTCCGTTATAATGGCCCTCTGTTCCTCTGCGTGTCTCTGTTTAGGTTACTCACATGCTGAATGTTGTAAGCCATTAAGATGAACCTCTTGTCCGCTGAAACCTGGAACTTCATGGACTTCAAATCCTATAACAGAAAGTGGAAACATAACATTTCTGTAATTATAAATAAAGTGATAATATAATCTCTATATAAGATTTTTTTTGGCAAAGAATTGAATTTGGTTGGGCGTCACGGTGGCGCAGTGGGTAGCACGGTCGTCTCACAGCAAGAAGGTCGCTGGTTCTAGGCTCGGCTGGGGCAGGTGGCATTTCTGTGTGGAGTTTGCATGTTCTCCTCGTGATCGCGTGGGTTTTCTCCGGGTGCTCCGGTTTCCCCACAAGTCCAAAGACATGCGGAATAAGTGAATTGAATAAGAACGATTGTCCATAGTGTTAAAGTGTGAATGTGTGTGTGAATGTTTCCCAGCGATGGGTTGCGGCAGGGAAGGGGCATCCGCTGCGTAAAACATATGCCAGAGAGTTGGCGGTACATTCCGCTGTGGCGACCCCGAAAGGGAAGAAAGCTGACATGAAGATGAATGAATGAATGAATTTGGTTGGATGCAAAGGCATTCTTGGAACAAGAAAAAAAACTTAAATAAAGTTAAACTCTTCCTGGATCAAGCAAAAGCATCTGCCAATAAGGTAAGCAAATTTGATTTGGCAAGAATTCCTAAAATTACCCAAAAATTTCTAGCTGATAACAAACGCTGTTGGATCTTAAAAAAAAGACAAAAACTCTCAAAACAAGTCTTTCCAAGCTGTGAAACTAGAGTATTTCAACTTGTATCTAGCTACTAGTAATATTGTGTTTAACTTTAGTACCTAAAAGAGCGTATGGGGTCTTAAAACTAGAAATTCAAGCTTAAAAAAATTATTTTAATTATTTAATCTTATCTGTTGATGCCTTTTTAGATAGGACGGTTCAAAGAGGAGACAGGAAGAACACTTGGTAGAGATCAGGGGAGAAGATCAACGAAGGACCCCCATCACCAGAGGCTTCAGCTCCACATGTCAGCGCTCTGACCGCTACGCTATCAGCACTGATGAGTTAATTTGTTTCTGATAAGCTGTATAAAACTAAAAGAGAAAACATCCTAGTTTTAAGACAGATTGTCTAGTTTTATGACCACTGGCGACTAGATACACGTTGAAATCTTCTTGTTTCAGCGCTGTTTTACAGCTTGGAAAGACTTATTTTGAGTGTTTTCCAAGAGGAGTGCTTTTATCAGTAGTTAACATTGATTTCTTAAAATAAGATGTCACTAACATTCTTGAAATAAGAATATGTTGAGTCAAAACGTCTTGTTTTAAGATCAGTGGCAAAATTGACAGCTTGTTTTACAAAGTGTCTTAAGTCAAGAAAATAAATGACCGGAAAGAGCATTTTTTTTCTCAAGAAATGTCATATTTTCTCAAAATAAGCAAAATAATCTTTACCCTAAACGTTTAAACTAGAATTTCCAAAAATAAGAAAAACGAGATTTTTAATCTAAATTTAAGCATTTTCAGCTTTGCTTAGATTCCGGTTTTTGCATTTGGGATCATAGCTGTTTATTGTACTTTGCAGATTATGCAACTGCATAGGACCCCCAAGGCACTAGGGGTCCCCCAAGTGGCAGCTTCAGCCTAATAAAAATATATATATTTATTTGTTTACATATTATTTCTTACTATTTACATTTATTTTTTATTTATTTAGATCTATACATTTATTCACAATTTTGTTTTCACTAAGACATGTTATTTAGTTACCATCTAGAGTACTAGAGTAAATCACCAGCTTTATTTATTTTTTTCTACCTTTTTTTATTTATTTATATTGTTAATATTAATACACTAGGGCTACGCTGTCACTAGTTGATTTACTCAGAATTCCCAGAATCCCCCATAATGTAAATTACAAACACAAACCAACTACATACAATCTTTAATTTTAACAACCATAAAGTATACCATAGTAAAACGACTTAAAAAAAACGGTGGCAAGATACAACACACAAAAGAGCATGATGGGTACGGTGTGTTCATGCAAGCTTACAGCCTTGCAGGTATAGAAACGCTTTAAAAGGGCTTTATCTGCCAACCCAATGACACCGAAACGTGTACTCGAGGCATTGACCCATATATGTTTGCCAGTGTCACCCAGCTGCTGCGTTCAAAGGGTCCCCCTGCTGAAAGAGTCTCTTTGAACACTCATGCTACAGGATCAACCGAAGAGAAAGCAGCGAGCGGAAGAAAAAGACAGCACATTGTCTCTGTGTGCCTCCAAAGCTATTTGAGTATTCTCTTTGCTCATCTTAACTTTGGCTTTCTTCAAAGACGTTTAGCTACACGTCCATACCGTGCCTCTATGGCCTGACCCATTTGTCAGGCTCCATGTGAATGGAGATAATGGAGTTGTGTGTCTTGCCCTGCACACAAGCCTCGGGGGGGTTGTAACTCTCTAGAGAGCTTCTCTTTCGTCTTCGCTGGTGGATTGGTAAGATGATGACTATACAGACTTTGTTTGCGAGCCGTATTTTGCTGGTATACTCACTAGTGTGCTGTTATCCAGAAGTGTGGTGGTTAGATTGCTGCTGAGGTTGTGAATTATAACGTGACCTTCCTGGCTGCGGAGTGACACTTCATGCTCTGTAAAACACAAAAAAAAAATCAGCAATCAATAGCACCTCGATGCTTGGCCAGGTTGTTCGACTGGAATTTACAGTGTGATCAATTTAGTACTCTGAAAATAAACGGAGCTGCCACTACTAAGCCACTTCACTACTCGTTTTGTTAGTTCAAAGTAGAAGAGTTTAGAGTTGGTAGCTGCTTCGTTAAAGGGATGCTCCACATCAAAATAAAATTGTTGCCATTATTCATGATGTCACTCAAAACTTTTGTTCCTCCCCTGAACACATTTTGAGATATTCTGGACTTTCGAACCTTAAAATAAAGCTTCAGGGTTTCTGCAAGTTTGATATGATCAAATGTAGACTTTTTAAGACTGTTAAGAATCAAATTTAAAACATATATCTAAACATCAAAAACACATACTCAACTTTTTTTCATGCTTAAAATGCATTGTTTGAACCCCTAACCATCGCTTTTATGTTTTTTAGTATTTATGAAGGTTGTCTCACACTCTGGCAATCCTAACAATCACTTTTAATGCTTTTGAGCAGGGACGCTCGTTTTCTTAATCTCTGGCCACTCTTACAATCACATTTACATTTTTACATTTATGAGTCTTGTGCTAGGTGTCACGGTGACGCAGTGGGTAGCACTGCAATGTTTCTCAGTGGTGGGTTGTGGCATCTGCTGCGTAAAACATATTCCAGATGAGCTGGCGGTTCATTCTGCTGTGGCGAACCCTGAAAAATTAAAGGGACAAGAAGATGAATGGATGGATGGAGTCTTATGCCAATATCTGGCAACCCTAATGATGCATTTTAAGATTGAGCATTTATGAGTGTACACAACCAATTTCTTAAACTCTGGCAACCCTAACCATCACTTTTATGACTTTGAGTGTAAATGAGCCATTTCTTAAACTATGGCACTGCTAAACATCCCTTTTAGGTTTTTGAGGATTTATAAACGTTTTCTCAAACTCTGACAACCCTAACCAAATTTGTTATATTCATTAACATTTAGGAGAAAATTCCTCCTTTGCTTTTAAGCATTATTACACTTTTTCTTAATCTCTTGTAACCCTTGCAATCACATTTATATTTTTTCATTTATGAGTCATATGTCAGTTTCTGGCAACCCTAACAATAACTTTAATGATGTTATGTGTATATGAGCCGCAAACTATGGCAGCAATAAGCACCATTTTTTTTTTTTTTTTTTTTTTTAGGATTTACGAAAGATTTCTCAAAGTCTGGCAACCTTAATAATGCCATTTAAGTTTTTCAGAATTTATGTACATGTTTTCAAACTTTGCCAAAACTAACCACAATTTTTAAATTATTTTTTAGCATTTAGGAGCATTTCCTTAATCTCTGGGATCTCCAAGCAACAATAAAAACACATATGAGATGATCTTGACAAGCACATGAGGAAAATAAAAGCTGTGAATTTAAGACTTTTTAAGGTCTAAAATTAGGCCTTTTAAATGTTAGACTTAAATCCACATTCTCATCTTCTCTATCAGAAACCTTGAGCTAACTATAGAGCACGTTCACATCTCGGGTTTACTCATGTCCAGCACATGATGAACATCACTCAGGCACATCAGCTGACATCCAAATTACATTCTAAAGACCTCCAAATTTGTTAACAGTAGGAAAAACAAGTGATTATTGACTAAATCTTCAGTTTTACCTTTCAGTTTCACAGGTATCATATGCCAACATTTATAATTAGTATTTGACCCCTTTAAACTATCACTGCCCCCTTATTAAATTTTTATAATAAACAATATTTTTGAATCACCCCAAATCACCTGAGCTCCACAAAATGTGCTGTCTGCACCATTCCTCCCCACTGCCATGCTTCCAGCACGCCCCCTGCTGATCAACCCTCACATGGTAGTCTGCATTTGGTTATGAATCAATGTTAACAATTTTTTTTTCTAAAAAAGCATTGTTGTTCAGTGGAGGTCTTCAACTTTTACACGTCCGGGTCAGACAGTTAGCAGTTAATTTGATGGGTTAGTGGGCAGAACTATAACAATGTCCGGTGCTATGATCGTCAAGCCCTTTTGAGCTCCCATAAAGGGAATATAGAATTATACAAACCTGAATGAATGACTCGGAATACAACAAGAAACGTCAGAAATGTCAAGTTGACATAATATGGCATAATATAAACTTTTTTCTTTAGGCTAACTTTTTGTGTGGTTTCCCTGCAACCTTTATCCATGCACTGTAAAACTATTTGTCATGAGCATAGCGACTTGTGTTTAAAAGGTTGACAGATTAAAATGAATTTGCCCAAATATGTTGTTCTGTATTTTTCATGACCTTTTGAGAGAAACAGAATAAAAACTGTGCCTCTTGCCCTTTAATTAAACAGCCAAAAAACTAAGAAAATTAGTCTACCAGGAGGTTTTGATTGAGTAAAACCACATTTTGTCTGATGGGAGGAACACCAAAGTTTCTTGGTCTCTTGCATCAGATCTTTCAAGACAGATACATAAAGTTCTAGCATTTGAATGCCATTAATTACCCTGGGTGTACGGTAACATTATTAAAGAAGTGAAACATTAGTTTTCCACTATTTTTGATACTATTTTAGAAATTTTATTTCAGCCATTTTTCTGAATTTCAGTAAGTTTCTATCATTTTATTCAGCTGTTACTCTTTTTTTTTAATTCAAACACACTATATGAGAATGGCTTCAGCCATATCGATGTGCAATAAAACTTTCCAACTATATTTTACCAGACGTAATTCTGGGCAGACACTATGATTTTTCAGTCGTATGGTTCAGCTCCTGCTTACACTGCACGAGTAAATCACAGGGGTTAAAAGTTCAAAGCACACGATTAATGTTTTCACACTCTAAAAGCTGATGGTTGAATACAAATCGGCTACTCTGTACATTGTCCAAACATAACGAATTACTCCAAAATGAAAGGAAATGGCTGAGAAGAGGTTTAAGGAGATGTTGCATTAAATCAACTCGTATCTCTGCATCAAAAGTACGATGTTCTCTGTAGGAGCGAGCAGGATTTCACACTGCTTTTATTTTCTTGCGACGGTACAATCGTAGGTCGCGAGCTGGTCGAGAGGTTTTAATCGCAGCTTGTTACACCAGAAAAACAGCACGAGCCACGAAACATAATTTAGCAGAAACTCGGGCTGATTCACAAAATAGTCGGACAACTGAAGAATCGTGGCAAAATGGAACACCGCGTCTCCCCAGCTTAAGCATTTGTAAAAAAATCTTGCATGACTGAGAGACCTGTCAGATTTTGGTGAACTTAGGATTTTGTGCACCCCTCAGCAGGGTTTTAATAAGTGAATGAAAAGATTGTCCAAAGTAATTGCTCACCATTTAGCCATGTTGCACACGGGTTATGGACTCTGAAATCTTCGCTCTCGATGTTCTCCAGAGTGAGGCGAGACAGCAGCAGGAGATGAGACTCATCTAAAACACAAGACCAGACAGCTGGTTAGAGTTGCTCTGGAGTAGGGAAGAAATATATAAAACTGATTAAATAAATGATGAAGGCACTGACACTTGGGCCCATGGAGCCAAAATCTGGATTCGTCTTACTCTGACGTTATATTTAAATGTCAAAACTGATGTTTTCTTTCAGCCTCTATGAAACAGGGTCTGGCTGCAGACATGCATAAGAAAACCACATCCCATCCTGTCCCACCACTATACCCAAACATTATCAAAAATCTCTGCAACAGCATGATTAGTCGCGGCAAGGTGAAGTTGTTGAAGACAACCATTTCTAGCACTAATTTTAAAAATAAATCATTTGGGCATTCTGTGTGATACATTAATGAGGACGAGACAGCTTTATTAGGCAAAGACCCACCCAGGAAGCCATTTGACCGATATGTCAAACAACCAATACAATGTCTTTTAGCATAGCATGGTGTGGGGTGTGGAAATGCCACCACAACAACTGTTCAACATACCACAAGTTAACAATAAAAAAGTCACAGAAAATGAGAGTCTGAAATTAGTCTGAAATCAACCAGTGTCATCCACTGAGATTTCAAATTCTTACTCATCTGAGTCTAATCACCTTAGGCTGTGTTCTAGCAATCACTAGCGGCCATATTGAAATTCCTTTTAAGAACTACATCTTACTGAACATACTCTTTGGACTCTGGACCCCTTCACTGCTGTCTGCAGCCAGACCCTACTCCCACTGACGGAGACTGAGTGGAACACTGCATGTGCGCTGCTGAGGCTGCTGCAGCCACATGTGCACCTGAGACTGCATGTCTGCATCCAAACCCTACTCCCCCTGACCGAGACCGAGTGGAACACTGCATGTGCGCTGCTGAGGCTGCTGCAGCCACATGTGCACCTGAGACTGCATGTCTGCATCCAAACCCTACTCCCCCTGATGGAGACTGAGTGGAACACTGCATGTGTGCTGCTGAGGCTTCAGCAGCCACATGTGCACCAGAGACTGCATATCTGCAGCCAGACCCTACTCCCCCTGACGGAGACTGAGTGGAACACTGCATGTGCGCTGCTGAGGCTGCTGCTACCACATGTGCACCTGAGACTGCATGTCTGCATCCAAACCCTACTCCCCCTGATGGAGACTGAGTGGAACACTGCATGTGTGCTGCTGAGGCTTCAGCAGCCACATGTGCACCTGAGACTGCATGTCTGCATCCAAACCCTACTCCCCCTGACCGAGACCGAGTGGAACACTGCATGTGCGCTGCTGAGGCTGCTGCAGCCACATGTGCACCTGAGACTGCATGTCTGCATCCAAACCCTACTCCCCCTGATGGAGACTGAGTGGAACACTGCATGTGTGCTGCTGAGGCTTCAGCAGCCACATGTGCACCAGAGACTGCATATCTGCAGCCAGACCCTACTCCCCCTGACGGAGAATGTGTGGGACACTGCATGTGCCCTGCTGAGGCTGCTGCAGCCACATGTGCACCTGAGACTGCATGTCTGCATCCAAACCCTACTCCCCCTGATGGAGACTGAGTGGAACACTGCATGTGTGCTGCTGAGGCTTCAGCAGCCACATGTGCACCAGAGACTGCATATCTGCAGCCAGACCCTACTCCCCCTGACGGAGAATGTGTGGGACACTGCATGTGCCCTGCTGAGGCTGCTGCAGCCACATGTGCACCAGAGACTGCATGGCCCTAATCCCACCCAAGATCCACTTTTGGCAGCATTTTTGTGAAAATGTTTTTTTATTTTGACCTCAGTTGGCTCTGAATAAACTGCTTTTTATATACACCAACAGCAGTTAAATTATGCACAAAGCATGTATGTTCCTCTGTAAAGGATTATAGAAGATTTTGTTGATTGCCAGAAAAAGAACAAAACTCTTTCAATCGCTAAAGAACACAAGCAGCAAGAGTTCCTTTAATGTTGTTTCCTTTCCTCTCCTCGTCCCATTGTTTGAATGTTTTTGAATTATTGTGGTGAATAATCTCTCTGGTACACTTTATCATAACCCAGAAACAATGCTCTCTTAAATCACAGTTTGTGTTCTCTTCCTCTAATCTTTTGTATACTCTTCTCCCTTAAACTTCAGACTACTTTGCACGTGAGGGCTCTTTCTTACCGGGTGTGAGGAGAAAAATGGCAAAGGTCACCACAGACATGACCCCCAGGATGACCATCATGGCGATACATATCCCCTTCCAGTTTCGAGGAGGTCCTCCTGTGCTCCCCAGCTCCTGCTCAAAAGCACAAAGTGAATGTAACCAAATCAACTTATTTGAGCTAAATATATCAGCAGATTTTAATTAGGAAAAGACTCAATAAGCACAATGCATGCAGTAACAAAAATATGGACAAAGCAACATTTTAGAATTAACTGTGATGTTGTGATCGCATCCAAAACATAATGCATACAGAATACCTATTGAATACCTATGAGCTGAAGCATCAAAGATGAATTGAATTAAGACTGAATACAATGAGATTTAAACAAATTACACAACCACAAAGTAAACATGACAAGGGGCATGTCACTTTATCAGTACTTTACTTAAATTCAGCTAGTTTATTCTGCATATGACTTTTAGACTAAATATCATCCAGCTACTAGATGGAAACATTGTGATATTGACAGATATCACAAAGCTAAGAGAACCAACAACTGTATATAACATAGATGTAGCAAGTGTAATGTCATTCAAAGGTTTTAACAGAAAGGTTCTGGGTTTTAGTAGCCCCGCCCTTAATTAATCAACACTTTAAATCTTAATAAAACTTCACCAATTAGGTATATATTGCCATTCAGTAACTTACTACTGAGCATTGTGGCATTGTGTGAGCATTGAAAACCAATCAATCAACAATCAATAAATCAATCAATCAATAAATCAATCTTTTTTATATAGTGCTTTTTTAGCAATTGCTTTCAAAGCTATTCACAATGTCCTAAACATACACTTCCTGATATGTTAAATATAGAATTTGACAATAAGTAACATAAAGGCTAACAGCTACTGAACTGTTATATAGAATAGCAAATTATCAGCATCACTGCTTAGTACTAAAACAGTTTGTTCTGATTATGGTTGTTTAAGTGCATGTTAAGAATTTTTTTTTTTACAGTTTTCTGTGACTACCTATGTCCAGTCAAAAAACAAGGAAGTGTGAAAAAGGTCTATACAATTAGTTTCTTTCCTTAATCTGTAAAAGGATTCAGAAAATTGAAAACAAGTTACATACTATTTTAGCCCTATTAACCTAAAACCAAAGCACTACCAACTTCAACCTTTGATTCCTTCCTTCTGTAGAACAGAACCTACACGAATGCCTTTTTTATTATTGGGTAATAACAGGCTAAAAACATCTTATTTCAAATGCTAGAAGTTCACACAGACCTGCCAAACAGTCAAGACAAACATCACCGCATTACCTTTTCTTCCACTCACACACAGTCTCCACACCACCAAGGGAGAATATATTAGTGCTGCCTCATTTCCACCAGCTCAGTGCAAGGATTTTTCATGCGCGCTGTGCGTTTCAGTGCACCCTGCCTCCAGGGAAAAACGAAAAGACCTCGCTCTGATAGAAAATGCTGTCATTTAAACCAACCCTTCACAAGATTACCAAGAAAAGAACTCTTCACGTGAAAAATGAGAAGCTAATTGAGTTTCGTGTTGGAGTCGTATCTTAATGAATGGTGCCTCATTTGCTGCAAAGCATGCATAGGAAGTCATTTTCTCTGAAAGCTGGCAAAGACTTTTTGAGCAGGTTTCCTCTAACGAAACACTATTTAAGGTCACAATAAGTCTCTGTGACAGCCAAGGCTGATGTAAAAAACTTGCACTGTGTCGGAGTGGCCGGTTGGGATGTTTGTGAGACCATCAATCATCATCAAGACAAATAAACAACCACTCCAAGGCGGGAGGAAAAATGCAGTAGATGGAAGAGAGCTGTGAGCGTATGCAGTAAAGTGTTTGCTCGTTGACTGGCCTTAATGCTCATTAACTGAGACGTGAGAGTACCATATTTAAGGTTTCAAAGAGATATGCTCCTGCACCATACATAGATGAAAAGGGCATTTTAGTATGTACTATGGAGAAAGTATTGAATGTAAAAAATACTGTCTGGCTTTAAAGTTGAAAATTCAAATCTCAGGATTAAATGAATGTATAAGAGAGTTTATGTTTAAACACCTTTTAGTGAAAATAAGGATTGGCATTTGTCTGGCAGAACTCACATTTATCAGGCACATCATCTGGGCCAAGCATGATCTAAGAGCGTACTCACACAAAGCCCAGCTCCATTTGAAATGAGCCCGTACCCGATTATTCCTTCTCCCCTTTCTCCGCTGTCTAGCATACACATTGCTTTATAAGATTAAAAGTCAGAGTGTGCCTACATCATTATGATGCAACTATTTTTTTAATAAACGAAAAAGAAACACCATGGAGTACACAGCGGTGTTTTATACATTTAGGTACTTTATTTTGAGTTTTCACACTGACATAAGGACTAAAATGATCAGAATGTTTTACTTTTTGTGTTCGGCTGCAGACAGCCCTGCGCACTAAAACGTGCTGAGCCCAAGCCAACCAAACTCTGACAGCCACCAGGGGGCAATTTCTCTCAGACAAGGGAATCTGAGCGTACCTTCAAATTTCAGAAAATAACTTGATAAATGCATCATTGGAACTCAGCTGTTTCAAGTCAATCCTCACATTTCCATGCTTTGTTACTATGACATTAGTGCCATCGGCTGGACTGAGGGACAATCTTATTTCGTATAAATCCCTCGGAAGTTCAGCATGCCTTTTGGATCGCTAAAGGTGGAACTTGAGGGACTGAGAATGAAGGACGACTTCCAGAGGCTGCAGCTTCTCTGGGGGTCTATGAACATCGGGAGTTAGCAGGGCATGGACAGAAGTGAACCCTTTATTGCAATGGACCATCAGTTTCAACTCTTTTCTCTTTTTGATTGACAGTCTTTTTGACTGACTGAACTGAACAGTATTTTTGAGGGTAATTCAGTGAGTTATGGTGTGAACTATTTTGGGGAAATCCCTCCAACAAGAGCAGTGTTTTCACTTTAACCGCGTTAAATTAAAAACGTCGGCCAAAGTGATTTTTTTAAACGCTACTGATTTGTTTCCATGTGGACACGATAACCCTGCAAATTCTTGAAAAAGCTTGCACTCCGACTCTGTGCTAAAGCAGAGAAATGTACTTCTGAAATGTACAGGACTACACCAGCACGAAAAATATTTAATAACGTTTTTAATCACAGAACATATACGTCAAACTTCAACAATGTGTGTTATTGTTACAGAAGCACTCACCTCATACAAATGAAAAAATAGAAAAACAACAGTTTGTGCCTCAGATAAATGAGAAAGTTTTGAGAGTTATTCTTATCTTTGTGTTGGCTGTAATTCCCAGCCATTAACAGGAAGCGCTGAACTCCGAAGTCTCAGCTCAGAGTTGAAAAAAGTTTCTGATCCTGGTTGATTTAACTTCTATGAGTCTGCTGCCTTCCACTGGGTAGACAAACTCTCTGCAACGTTTCAGATCGTTTTACCCGGTTTTGTGCGGTTGCAGTTTTTTCTACCCATGCTCATGTGGACATAATTTTTTTGTAAATGGGGTAAGAAAAAAAGCGTTTTAAAAAATAACCAGGTACGTGTGGACTGGCCTTAGTCCAGTCATGTACCAAAATTCATTGTGGCGAGCAAAACTTCTGCATCAGAAAGACAAATAACTGCCAATAACGATTAACCAATCAAGGAGCACAGTGATTGACCAATCAACAACGATATACTTCAGTTCCAATAAGAATAAAGTATCGATTTGGCTTGAATCAGCCCACTTCATGAAACTTACCTGAACATGACAATACCTGAAATCGATCCCAGTCCCATTAACCAAAAAATAATCTTTGGATCAATCACCTCCACCACTTTTCTCATTATAAAACTACATTTCACAGCATTCTCCATCTGTTAACTTTTGTACTTCCTGCAATCACTCTAATCGCTCTAGCAAGCTGCTCAGCACATAGTTTACTCTACCTACCCTGTGATACTCACTCCTGATCTTATCTAATCTAATCAGTCACTCGTCCTCCGGTCTGCTTTCTGACATTAACACATGGGGGATATCAATAATGTTAATGAGGTGGTCCCCACAAAGTGAAGAGACAGGAACAAGAGACTAATTAGCAGAGCACACAAAAATAGTATGCATAAGGATCATAAACAATAGAGAAACTATGGGTGAAATTTCTATGAGCATTTTTCAATCATTACTTTATTATTGATTTATTACATAAAACTGCTTCGTAAAGCTATGTATTAAAGGTCTGGTTCATGATTTTTTTTCCCTAATGTTGATGTAACCTGGTGCTGATTTCATGCATGACTACATAGACCTCCATCAATTTAGTATTGAAGTCCTTAGCATTGTAGAAATGCCAAAAAAAACTAAAGGATATTAGCAGATCTGTTTCTGCGACCTGAATTCACAGCTTGGAAAAGTCTAATTAAAGTCTTTGAGTTCTGGGCTGCTGTTCATTGCTGTGAAACAAAAAGAAACTTCAAAAAGCTTCAGAGGTTGCCAGAACGGACTCTTGCCAGAGGCTCATTATTAATAGATCTTGCTGGCTGCTTCACACAATTAAAACAGCTGCAGATAGTGTCTGATAAATCTATCTGCGCGAATGCAGCAGAAGGAGATAGATCACAGAACCAGCCTCTTTTCAGAGATCAATGCCTCCCGCAAATTACAAAGTCTTCCCAAACATGAAGCAGATCTGCTTACCGCACCACCAGAAATAAATCAGTTTAATAAATTATTCAAGAACTGTTGATTCTAGTAACAAAACAAGATTCAATTTGTTAACTAAAAAGTCTTACAAAGCAACATCAGGTGTTTACTTTGTACGTCCATTAAAAGGTTTGAGAAACACAGTCACATTGAAAAATGTGTTAAATTGTGTTAAAGTTCCTACAAGTTTCTTCAAGCTAAATTTAAGACTTTTCAAGACTATGCATTTTAAAAATGAATACCTATTTATCTGCCTTCTTCCCAGTCCCAAAGACAAAGTAAACTAAATCCTTGAATTTCAAAACAATAATCTATTAGGCAAACAAAACTTTTCAACTGACGTTTATCAAGTGTGTCTAGCAGATGACTAAAGCTGTACCTTGTGTCAATGTTTAGTAAACACTATTTACAGAAATGTAATGTTACTTAACAATGTCTTTGGCGATATGACCAAAAAATATATCACAATCAGTCAACACGAAAAATATTACGATATTGTAAAAATTGTATTTCTTGCGTGAATAAACGCTAGTTTTTTCTTCCTTAACTGAGGTTTTAAATAAATCTAATAGAGTGTCAGGATCTGCCAAGTATCTTCTTTGTCACCAGGGGTCAGATCACTGACAGTCCTTCCCTCAGTTTTGGTTTTACCTTGTTTTCAGTTATCTCTCTTATTTTGTTTTGCCACCTCCAGCCACATGGCTCGGGTCATGTGACTGATGGTGGCCATCTTTGATTTGTTTTTGCACATGGTCTAGTTTCGTTCCTCCCATTACCCGCACTTCTCATTTCCTTGTTAGCGCTTTCAGTTAGTACACCTGTAGTTTCCCTTGTTATGTTTGGTTGGTTTCCCTTTATAAGCTTCTCTTAGTTTTCTTTTTGTTGCGGTTCATTTTACCCCTTACTGGTGCATTGCTTGCAGTTGTCGTTTGGTCTGTTGCTGTAAGTTGTGTTCTTGTTTAACCCAGTTTTCAGTTTGTATCTTATTCGTTGTGTTCCTCTTGTGGGTTTTGCTTTGTTTACCCTTGTTATTTTGTTTCGTAAACAAATTACTATAAGACTGTCAAGCATTTGGGATCTGCGCCTGACAGATAGACAATCTAATAGATAATCTGTAATCTAATATGAATTAGATTGAACTATATATTTACCTTTTTTTATATTGCCATTGTTCTATTTTTACCACTGCAAGTCTAAATAAAAAATATGAAAGTAATAATAAAAAAATATATATATTTTAACAAATATAAGTAGCTCATTTGTAAGTGGTACTAAGGTGAACTAGTTTTAGATCGGACCTGCAGGAAGCTAATGTGATCCTTGAGGGCGACCTAGTGATGGCAGACACCCTGTTAAAGATCCCTGGTGTAAAGAATATCACTCCTTCATTCCATATCAAACTCTGTTCTTTAAACAAGTAGTACTAGACCAGGGTGTCCAAAGTCGGTCCTGGAGGGCCAGAGCCCTGCACGTTTTTGGTTCAACCATCATGAAACACACCTGTGGCACTAATTATGGTCCTCTGATTGGCTGAAGTAGAGTAGTATGTGTACTACAGCAGGGTTGCAACTAAAATTTGAAGGAGTGGCCCTCCAAGACCGACTTTGGACTAGACTGACAGAGTGGAGTCACAAATCTTGATTGACATGTCTAAAACAAGTCCACTCAGAACTGACAATGAAAGTCAGTGGAAATGTGAATCATGGTTAGTCGAGGTAGGCCAAAACCATGCCTAAAATCGGATAGGAGAGTGGTATATAGTGCCCTCACGAATGAAAGATTAGTAAATATGGCCTTGTGAAGGACTGGTATTCTGTCCAGGATGTAGCTGACAACAGTAAACCTTGTGACCTTAATCTAAACTGTATAAAAAGACACAAAGCTTAAAGAAGATGCTTTCTTGCAGTTTACACTACCAACCGACTCTAACTCTTTCCTCATTACACTGGCAGCTAAACAACACAATTAATGTCATTACCTCTTAGTGAGAACAAGAGTGACAATGTTTTTATTTCAGATGCTTCTCTCTCATTACTGGCAGAGCGCCCAGTAATTTCGGTGTTAAAGTCTCATCAGCTCAGCTTCCTTAATTCTCCTGAGGCTTGAAATGATAGTATGCTCCTAATTACAAAAACTGTTTGGCAAACGGGGGAACCGTGCATCAAGGTTGAGAGAATAACTTGCATGTCGATTAGTGTTGCACTAGGCAGAATTCCTCAAGTTTATCTGGCGATTTTAGAGAAGGTGTGACTGAGTTTTAATGAGAACAGTTTAGCAGCAAGACCAAATATACCTGGGAGACCCGAAACAAAAAAAAATGCCAGAATATACTAACCGCTCTAGCCAAAGTAAATAAAGACCCAAAACACAAAAATCAATCAATCAAATTTTATCTATGTAGCACCTTAAAATAACGTAAATGTATGTATGAGCATAACATGCACATAAAACAAAATAAACAGACTATTACATTTATGCATTTGGCAGACGCTTTTGTCCAAAGCGACTTATAGAAGGGGAAATCATCGAAGCCACTTACATGCAAAGCATGCGCTCTACCACTACACCCCCCATATCATTTTACTCACAATTAAGTCTCCAAAATAATTGTAAAAGCCTGTTTTAAACAAGGAACTGAGTCATGTGAGAGCCTGGCCTTCAAACACTCTGGCACTCATGTCAAAGTGACACATTGTCAGCTGGCTGAGTCTCAAACAGACAGATTTCTCATCGTATTCCACTCTAGTGCTCAGGTCACAGAGCAGTGCCTCTACAAAGCTATCAGTCACAAACATGGTGTCACGCCTGCATAGCAGACTCTACCAGCTAAGATTGTACCGTACTAATGCAAGAGGAGAAACTTATTTAGAGCTAAAACAATCATGTGAGAGAAATCAGAAAACACTGAACCTAGAACTAGCAGAGGAATCAAACTATGGCAAGCAAAGAGTCCAGTGGATTAAAATAAAAAATAAAAGTGAATTAAGTGAGAGGAAGATTCCCTGTGTGTGTAATTTCAGGGGGAAACCAAACGCTTGAGTAACAATTCTTTTTTTTCGTTCATGCCCACTGCTCAGCCGAATATGTGAGCTCCTGTCAGCACTCGTTGTTTTGGCTCGAGACGTGTTCATACGAACATCGATCTTAAAATCAGAGAGTCCAAATCGCAAAAATGGACATGTGTGTGTCACAATAGTACTTAAACAAATGCCAACTGGTTGTTCAGCATAGTATTCGGTACAGGAATGCGTTAGAATTACTTACAATGCCTCTATTGTAAATTTGAAAGATTCCTTACTTTCCTTACTCTCCAGCAAGTTGCTACACATGCAAGGACGAAAAAAGCTTTAGTTTTCTTATAATATGCATTTACTTTTACCGGATTTGGTCACGATTCCTAAACTATTTATTTAGCGACTCGTTCATAATAAATCCCTCCCCTATGTGACGCAACCGGAGCAGTTTATACAGCTGCCGAATTAAATCAGTTTAGACTGTATTTCGAGAAATTGCATTGACAGAAATGACAACCAACCATTAGAGTACAAACAAACACATAAAATAAAAAGTCATGGTTTGAGTCAGGCTCCCCAGAGAAGCTCATGGCTCTCTCGTGTTCATCATTTAGGATCCCGGGTGAAAATATGGTTCCAGTTCCTTATGCCACAGAGAATAAATTCATTTTCCAGAAATCAGATGCAGTTACGCTATAACATTTTCCCTTCCTGCATGCTAATCACTGAGTCAGCAACTCTGAGCTGACTCTTTCTTATTAAAGGAAATCTTTTAATACACAAAGCGCTCTCTATGTTAAAACTCCAGCAGGGTGTTGCTCAAACCTAAAGCTATGTTTCACAGCACATGATGGGTTCAAAAACGTGTAATAGCAGCTCTTTAAAGATCTTAGTTAGAAATGTTGTACCTGTGAACAGATAGATTTGAAAGCACAAAGCAAAAGTAGAATGGAGACGAATAAAACTGGTGCAACATACAAATGAAAAGAAATGTGCACACTTATATTTCAAGCGTAACATTTATTAAAATACTGTAGCTCTGAAATATCACTCTGAAAGCCTTTACTTAACTAATAACGAAAATACATTCTTGTGAATCCTACTCACAGGAAGCAGTATGCAACCATCTATTATTAGCTATAAGTAGTGAACACTTTAGATTCCTGAATCTAAAAACTAAAGTAAACAAGAAGATTAAGAAAAAATTATTAAATCAATCTCAGTTCAGTGATGGTTGCCATTTAAATGAGAAGACATTAAATGAATCAACCGAGCATTGTTTTTCACTTTCCTCTCTATAGGAATTCTCTGTGGGGGCTAAGTAAATCATAAACAGTCCAAAAGCATCTAATGTTTTAGATACCCATTCTCTGTACCCTATCTGAAAACTTACAAAACATCCATCCATTAATCTTCAGTGCCAGCATGGGAAATCCTAATTAAAATCAGTGCATCTGTATTATTTGTACTGTATTTTCTGAAAGCACTTAAATATGTTGCAGTAAACCATTAATCTGCATTAACAAAGAAAACCGACCAGCGGTACAGTCATGATGACTCGTTCTTGATGCAAGTTCAAAATAGTGGTGCCAAACATATGGCGAACTCCATATGCTCAGCTGCTACGACACTATTCCAAGAAAAAGTACATCCTGCAACCCTCTATTCCAACATTGTGTATATCACTGTGTCTTCTTCCCTTAGTTATTTGAATATAAAGTCTTTGCACCTGTGAAATGTTTTTAAAAGGCACGTCACCTAAAAATTCTAGCTGTGAAATTGAGAAGCCTCATGGTGTAAAGATTTGAGTCAAAAATACAGATTTTTTTTAAAAAAACGTATATATTTATGTCATTTGGAAATGAACATCTTTTTTACTGTCTGATGAAAGTGCGCTGAGCTTCTCTGGCACCAGTTATATCTCTTCCTCAAGACCTGTCACTGATCGCATGGTAAGGATGTCAGCGCAGGAGGAGGTGGAGAGATGCATTCGCAGACCTTTCATTAATATTATCCATCTGCAGTGGAGCTCTGTATGCTTTCCTTCACTTCTCCAACAGCCCACAGGTCCCTGGCTTCACAAAAGACACCGCAGATGAAGTACGACAGCCCCCACAAAACCTGTCTACCTCACTCATGATACAGAGAGACAGGAAAGCAACCAACTCGGAGATGGTGTTCGGCTTGTCCGTATATGAATCAAAGGAAATCTGTTTTAAACGAGAGCAATGAATTAGGAATGTTTTCAGATCATTTCCATTCCCCCTTTGATTCCTAGTGATCATTAGGTTTAAACGTGCTCTATGTAAACTTCAAAATTGCTTGTTGATCGTAGCACCTCCCGTTTTTATAGCGCCCCCGGTGAACAATCAGATGAACTGCTAATGTAGCTCATCTCAGTGAAGAACGTAAGCGATGACTGATCCGAAAGACAAACATATTTATCAGAAATGAATGTATTTTCTGTGTGAACAAGCAAAACCTAGCAGGGGGGGGGGCATGACAGTGGTGGGAACAGGGGATGCACGGCTCATTTTGCATAGCACAACCATTTGAGGTGATTCAAAGACATGGTTTACTATAAATACCGCCTTTTGAAGGTTATTAAGAGTGCCGTGATAGTCAAGAGGGGTCAAATATTTATTCTAAATAATTTGAAATGGGAATGATATGGCACCTTTAAAAAGTAAAGGTTCAGAAGTGTGCTCCGTGTGCAAAAACAATTGCAGCCTCATAAAAGCATAAATCTCCGCCAAAACGACAACCAAAATAACAGATGAGACCAGTTAAGACAGTTAAGAGAAGCTAAAATAAATGTTGCAAATGAGTTTAAAAAGAGGTGCAAATAATCAATAATCAGGGGATTGTGATCGGATATAAATAAAATTGGATCTGACAAGCTGCGGTGTCACTACAAAAGCCGCGGAGCTCCAGGAACAAATTTGCAGATGTCTGATGTCTAACGCCCTCTCCATCAGAGCATTAAAAATGTCATTTACTTTAAAAATAAATATTATAAACAACAAGGTTTCAGGCATTTTTAGAGCTTGTGTCTTATTGCAATAATGAAAGCTAAGAGTGAAAAAGCTAATTCTTCTATGAAAACAAAGTGCTGCTATCAACAAAACACCAGGCAAAACTGTCTAAGACGTGTGTTTAATTGGCGCCGGGTTGGATTTATGACAATAAGAAGACACTAAGCCTTTCTCACAAAGATGTTAGATGCAGAATGCTTTATTAAGGATCATTCTGGCAAACAGAAAGTACACTCAATCATGATCAGCCAAGAGGGAACTGTCAGGACGCTTCAAGTACCTGCCTAAAGGGGATAACACCGAGTCAGCGCAAATCACACTCTGACGTTGAGTATAATGAGACGCATTGGTTTCCGTGAGAGTTTAGGGTATGAAATATTGCTATATTGGAGCATATTTGTATGTTGAGTAACATCAGACTAGAAGTGATTCCAGCAACATCTGAGGAAACGTCTCAATCTTAAGCTGCTAATGAGTGATCAAGCAGGCTAAAAAATCAAGAGCAAAGACAAAACAGAGAGATGTTGAGCAGCTCAAATCAGTCTTTTACAGCTTACTGAGCATCCCGTTTGGGTTCTTCCATGCCAACAGACTCACCAGGAGACTCAGTGGACAATCCCTCAGAAGAAATTCCTCTCTTTGCTAATTGTAAAAGGTGCCATTCAGCTTATAGGCTCTTTAAGATTGTCTCTAAAAAAATCATAATTTATTTTTATAATGTAAAAAGCATAAAATGGCTAACTTTTAAGTAAAAGCCTTCCACCATGAGTTCATTTGAATGCAGTAGAAGGCATCTACAGTGCTTTTCCTCATGAGATCTATATTTAATACAAAGTGGGGAGGGTTAATTTAAACCACATGCAACATGCCAACAAGATAATCGTGAACGATAGCTAAGACTAAGGCTTCATTCCGAGAAGAGCCCAAAGTGACCCTAATCCCCATTTTTTTTGCCCATCTGCATCCTGTATCTGATATTCTCAGGACAGTCTGAACAGCTCAATTCAGATTTTGTCAAATTCGACTCAGCTAACTTTCATTTGTGGTCCTGAGTTTGATACATAATGATTTTTTGCAAACAGCCAGGTCACATTTATCTGACTTTTATGTAATTTTATGGGGACAGACGTTGTATTTCTGGGCATGGACCAGTGAAGACGTAGCTGAAAGAAGTTGGTGTAAGTACTACTTAACCCTTACAAAACCCTTTAAAGGTCCTATATCAATCCTTTTTTCATCCATTTAGAATAAAGTTGACTGACACTACACTTTTTGAAATGTAATATTGATTATAAAATGAATATAGAATTACAAAAACACACTGTTTAATAATCATTACACATAAGAAAGTTGAGTTTGCATGATATTCCCCCTTAATTAGCCTTTAACGTTTTAATATGTAAAGGAATATTTAATGTTTTACATGTTTTGGCACCCAACAACACATACACGGGACGCCAGTAGGTGGAGTGTGTAAATAATGGCTCTTTTCAATGACATTTCATAGCATTCTTAAGGGTGACGTTCAGGTAATCATTGTGAATGTATCTACACAGCTGTGAATGATTCCCGGAATATGTTTTTGTTTAAAATATTGTAATAAGTATTAAGGCTAAGCTTATTAATATAGAGATTTTTTTTAAATGTACATATTAATAAACAAGTTTACAAATGTGAAATTTTTAATTGAATGTCTGTTTTCATGTCAAAAAGTAGATATAATGGTCAGAAATTCTAATATAGTTCACACAAAAAGGCTACTTTCACAAGAATAACATTCTTATGTTAGCCATATGACAGTAATGTTAAGCAGTAGATTTAATTAAGACATGCTCTTTTGTTAAATGCCATATTAAAGTAAGTTGTTACGGCTTCACACTGGGGTCCCAAATCTCAGCCAACAATTCTCAATTTTCAGCCCTTCCCTTTAGCTCTTATTAGAGTGTAAAAATGACACTTCTCTGAGTCTATTTGGTCCTACTCTAAATAGAGTTGAGCTCATCACTGAGCTCATCAACCGGAACCACAAAAAATGTAAGTTAAACTTATTTTTTGTTACAATGTGATGAGGAAAATAGTTGTGATGTTATTATAGTGAAACTGAAACGTTTATCACTACGTACAAGTTCTCGGTGAATAATCAATAATTTAGATGATAACCTCATTGACGATTTAACTCAGTTTCAGTGTTATTGTTTCACTCTATTTAGAGTGTATCTGGTCCTGCTCTGAATAGAGTTCATTTTACTCTCAGGATTTTACAGTGTAGGGGCAAGTGAGAGAAATAGCACGCAGCCCAAGTGGTTCAAAAAATTTATTATTTGGCTTTTTAAAACATGTTTTATACATAATTTTTTTTTTACAAATCAGGATCTTTACTGGCTAACATAATGTCAACATGCAAGCCTCTCTTTTGTATGCTGTTATATTTTAATAAACAAAACCAGGGATTGACAAGCACTTCCTCCAGCTACTCTGACAGTATTTCTAAACAGTAACCATTTAATTAAATTGCTCTATCTAAGAGTACTAATTCACAAATTAGCATTCTTTAGCAAATGAAAAAAACATGATAGTTTTCCTGTCTGATTCAAAGGTAAAGCACTGCAGTGCTAGTGCTAGCCTAACGAACCTGACAGGAGACCTAAAGCGCCTCAGAAAGTGAACGAAAGCTGAACTCAATCGATGTGAGCAACACCTGTATCAAAACCACGTGTTTGGATGCACTTAGACAGCGAGATAAGCTGAGATCCAGGTTGAGAAGATGATAGGAAAGACAGCAGTCATCGTGCGATGATTTTGAAGCCAATAATCGCGCACGTGCACGCGCTTCTTTGCTGCGGCTCTAGTTTCTCGCAGATGTTAAAAACCTGAAAAATGATTTCTCCCACACTCTGAATTTCTTCTTTCCTCATGCAAAATGAGAGGCATGCCATTAAGTTTCGTTTACCAGCTCCGTTGTCATATTCTGCTGTGTAGTGGCGATCATGTTGGCCGGATTCAGATACTGTAGATCCTAATGCAGTTCAACGCTCTTCAGCACTTGAAACGAAAGCCTTTTGGAGCTGCTGCTGCTGCTGCAAGTTGCTTTGCACAAGCCACTGGAGGAGCCCTTTCAGAGGCTGCTGTAAAGTTGCTGTCCATCCCATCTCTCTCTCTCTCTCTCTCTCTCTCTCTCTCTCTCTCTCTCTCTCTCTCTCTCTCTCTCTTTCCCTCTCTCTCTATCTCTCTCTCTCTCTCTCAGTGTGAAATAGATTGATTCATTAAGCTTGTAACACTCAGCTTGTACTTCAGACTTATTTCAATTACACCCAGCATCAGTCACAAAGACACACACATACAGATGGGTCTTAATAGAATCCATTCTGGAGCACAAACGTACGTTAATAAGTGAATATATTTTCCCACTCAAATACATGCAGGAAACCGTGAGTAAATTTTTTTTTTCTCTTGTTATGTTGTGACTTATTTGTCACGGTGGCGCAGTGGGTAGCACACCAAGATGGTCGCTGGTTCGAGCCGCGGCTGGGTCAGTTGGCATTTCCATGTGGAGTTTGCATGCTCTCCCCGTGATCGCGTGGGTTACTCCGGGTGCTCCGATTTCCCCCACAAGTCCAAAGACATGCGGAATAAGTGAATCGAGTAAGAACGATTGTCCATAGTGTTAAAGTGTGAATGTGTGTGTGTGAATGTTTCCCAGCGATGGGTTGCGGCTGGAAGGGCATCCGCCGCGTAAAACATATGCCAGAAGAGTTGGCGGTTCATTCCGCTGTGGCGACCCCGAAAGGGAAGAAAGCCGACATGAAAATGGATGGAAAATGGATGTTGTGACTTAATTATCCTGTGATCATGAAAAAATTATGTTACGATAATGACTTATTTATCTCATGATATTGCAATAGTTGTTTTGTCACGATCACAAGATAATTAAGTCATGATCATGACATAACAACACTTGTTTTGTCACGTTCGCGCGATAATTCAGTTAGGATAACGAAATAACAACACTGATTTTGTCATGATCACAGCATAATTAGGTCATGATCACAACATAGCAACAATTGTTTGTGATGATCACAGCATAATTAACTCATGATCACAACATACAACAATTGTTTTGTGATGATCACAGCATAATTAGGTCATGATCACAACATACAACAATTGTTTTGTGATGAACACAGCATAATTAAGTCATGATTATAACATAGCAACAGTTGTTTTGTCATGATCACATGATAATGAAATCATGATCACAACATAACAATAGTTGTTTTGTCATGATAATACAATAATTACGTAATGATCATTAAATACCAACAATTGTTTTGTGGTGATCATGACATAATTAAATCATGATTCTGACATAACAACAGTTTTTTGTCATGATCACAAGATAATTAAGTCATGATCACGACATAACAAAAGTTTTGTCATTATCAGATCATATGATAATTAAGTCATAATCCTGATAAAACGACAGTTTGTTTTGTTTGATCATTACTTAATTATCTTGTGATCAAGACAAAACAACATTTTTAACTTTTTAATCATCTTATGTGAAAGCAGTGTGCATCTGTGTGTGTGTGTGTGTGTGGGGGTGGGTGTGCGTGTGTGTGGAAGAGCACTAGAATAATTGCATATTAGTATATTTTGCAAGCATGCACCTAGTCAAAAATGTCTCTTCAAATCCACATTATTTAGTAATGCATCTGTATGAAAATAAATGTTTAGTATTCATTTAACTAATTAATTTATGACTGACCTATTTCAATACATGGGTTGCACATAAGGACACAGTTGTGCAGAGAAACCTCTCTAGGTCAGAGGGTTGCTGGTTCGAGGCAGGGGTGGAATAACCATTAGGCATAGGTAGGTGGTTTCCTTGGGCCCCCAACTTTTTAGGGGTCTCCTAATCCAGTATTGAAATATCTTTTAGCTAAACGCCAACATGGTGACTGAGCTTCATCAAATATTAATGTTTAAAATAGACGATACAGTGTTTCAAGTGTAGAGTTGCAAGAAAAAGTATGTGAACACTTTAGGATCACAAGGAATTTTGCATGAATTTGTCATAAAATGTGCTCTGATCTGTAGAAAAATATCATAACACTATTATAAACTATATAGCATGTATAGATTCACAGTGCTGGGTGGAAAAAAATATGTAAACCTTTGCACTTAATAACTAGTTGGTCCTCTTTTCGCAAGCAGACATTTCCTGTAGTTGCAGATCAAACCTGCACATAAATCTGATGTAATTTTAGACCAATCCTCTTCACAAAACTGTTTCAGTGAGGTAAAATGCTTGGGATATCTGGTGTGAATTGCTCTCTTTAGGTTATGCCACAGCATTTCAATTGGGTTGAGGTCAGGACTGTCTCTTCAGGTAGTGCTTCTTGAAACTACAACACATCCAATATAATCACACTGATTGGTCTCAAGGTTGGCTGTCTCCTGTCTCCAATTAGCTCGAAGAGAAGTCATTAGGTTAGGGGTTCACATATTTTCTCAACTCTGCACTGTGAATGTTTGCATGTTATCTTCAATAAAAACATGAAAACGTATGAGTTTTGGGTATAATTATTTTGAGCAAACTTAGTTTTTCTATAGTTATGAGCAACTGTATAACAGTTCATATTAGAAAATGTGTAGATTTATTTATTAAAATGAAAAGAGTTAATTTAATTTTTTCGTTTATTTTTTTTATTTTGAATTGACACCAAATAGAATAATGAATAAGGACATAGTTAAGGATTTGGTTGTCGTTTTGCTTTTAATCGTTGTGTAATATAAGAATAATGAAGATAATTTGCTTCTATGTCGCACACGTTTTTATAGCAGTACAGTAGTATTAGCATTTGACATAATCAGAATAATACACACAATAATAAGTAAATATACAAAGAACGCAAAATATGAATAAATATTGTACACAAATATTTTTGCACTAATATATAGATATAATATATAATGTTTTAAAATATTTGGGGAATGTTATATACAGTCTATTGGTTGGTTGGCTGTGCACTCTTTGCGTTTTGCGTCACCCCTTTACGTCATCACGTATACTTTGCGATGATTGGCTGGCGGGCAAATTTGAAACGCAACCACTTTAGATGCTAACGTTAGCAACGCAACCGGAAAAAGCTCCGTTGAATTAACCGGTGTGGTGTTTTTATCCTGGAGACGATTCTATCCTTTCATGTTACTTTCTTGAATCACGTCGAGCCAAACACAAGCCTGGGGGTGTTCAACTTGTAAGTTATACAACTTAACCTAACGCTTATTTATGTTTATTACGAGATTCATTTGTTTCAATCCTCCTACTGACGAGTCGCGTGGAAATGTTCGTATTTACCTATTGTTAAACATCAATGAATGCCTGAATATCTAACATTCTTTTTTTCCTAACCTAAGTTGGTTTTATCAAATGCGTTTGAAGCAAGTGTCTTGATATTTTGCTGAGGGCGCTAAATGCGTTTTTTAAATACAACTTTTTGAGCGTTAACTTTCTTATTTAGCCTCTGTTATGTAATTTCACTAATTAAGTTATTGATCTTCTGCAAATGCAAATTTTTGTACCATGAGGCACGTTTTCCATTGGCATTGGGCTTAAGTTACTGTAAACAAAGAAGTTAACGTTAAACCGACTTTAGTGTTGGGAAAATTATACTTCAGGTATGAAGAGTGTATTTTAATTGTACACACAATGAAGTTAATTCTGTGTTACAGGTGAAAATGGAGACTGCTGTGCTGAATCTTCACAGCATTTTTGATGGCCTGCGAGCACAAGCTGATGTTCTGAATGAAGGCATTGAACCTCGTAAGTACAATAATTTGATGTGTGTTTGGAGTAAACTATGAGGCATTATGTGATTCAAACGAATATCTTCCTCTCACCGATCTCTGTATTCTTCAGAGTTCATCCAGTTGGCTGTGGACTTTGAAAACTCCCGTCGTAAATGGCAGAGAATGGAGCACGAGCTGAATGCATGCAAGGAGGTGCTCACCAAAGCTGAGACGGAGAGAGGAGCTCTGGAGGTCAAACTGAAACATGCACGCAATCAAGTAGATGTGGAGATCCGCCGGAGACAGAAAGCTGAAGCTGACTGTGCAAAGCTGGTAAGTTGGTGTCTAAAATAAAGAATTATTTATTTGTTTTTTACCTTTTTTACATATTGTGTAGACCTGATACTGAGATGTGTTTCCTCCACAGGATCGTCAGATCCAACTCATTCGGGAACTCCTGGTGTCTGAAGGCTCTAGCACCAGCATCCAGTTGAACGAGGAGCAGCGCTCGGCTCTGGCTTTTCTGAACGCTCGCTCACTGAATCCAGTAAACCTGAATACTAGCCGGCGGTAAGAGAAACCAGATTGAAGCCATGCATGCTAACTTCTTGACTGGAGTCCCGATTTTTTTTGGTCCAAGCTACAAGTTATGTAAAGTAAAACATGCCATGGGCCAGAAGTCACACGCCCCTACCTTTAGAAAATTTGACGTTTAATCGTGGTTAAAATTTATTCGCCCAGGTCAAGTTAAGTATAGATGTAGCGACCAAAGATTGTATAGTGAAACCTGCTGAAAATGGGCGTACCCAACCATTGCCTTCGTTGAAGTGCATCACTTCCCGGTAACCAAATATGCGTCCAGAGAGGCGGTACATAGGCATAGCACAGATGTCTTATTGGCTGAATGTTTACATTTTATATATCCTAAACAACCAAATGTAAAAATAATTCAAACTCCTACAGAAGGTCTTGAAGGTCAAAACTATGGAGCTAAATAAAAAACATTACAGCACAAGCGGTGTAAGCATGTTTTTTAGCTCCAAAGGTGGGTATTTTTAACATTGGAGTAAATGAGAACTTGCTCACTTCTGACCCCACCCACTTGTGGGCTGTCGAGGTATTATAGTTCAGTCACTTCCTATTGCGCTGGAGCAGGGAGAGCGGAGGGTTGCCCCTTAGTAGTGATGCTCCTTACCGTTTGATAGCACCAGAGAGCTATAGCAAACCTCTGACCACACCAGTATTGGAGGTATATTCCAGAAAGACAAGTTAATTTACCATCTGCTTAAACCTGAACCTACTCCTTTTATGTGTCTTCCAAAACTCTTAAGAAGAGTGAATTTGTGCTTTACATCTAACCCGTCCCAGTGCAGAGCCGTGAACACACTCCCAGCCAGAGCAATGGGCAGCCATGGCTGCAGCGGCCGGGGAGCAGTTGGGAAACCTGTGCTTGCGCGAGGGCATCACAGCTGTGGTTGTTGAAGATGAGAGAGCTAGCGTCTCATCGCTCACCACCTTCAACTTCAAACCAGCGATCTTCTGATCAACTCCTTATACACCAGACCACAACTGCCTAAACTAAATGCTTAGTTTAATCTACCTCGGCTGGTTACCGCATGCATATGGAGCATGGATAGACATTGTCAAAGGATTTCTCATGCGCAAAAGAAGAGAGCAGTGTTTTTTTAAGAGGCAGAGTTGGAGGTAGAAATGGTGAACTACAGAGATATAAAGCCAATTATTTGCTTTTTATCTCAACGATAGTTATAGGCTTGCTTGCATGACATATTACCAAAGATTAGTTAGTGGAAAGAGTATTTTTGGAAACGGAATACCAGTCTAAAAGGGCCTCTAATTAGCCAAATTGGTTTGGAGCTCCAAATGGGCCAGGGACCAGGACGTGACGGGTGGGAAGGGACCAGGACGTGACGGGTGGGAAGGGACCAGGACGTGACCGGTGGGAAGGGACTAGGAAGCCTAGTGAAGGGGTCGAAAATGGCTTATCTTGCAAATTTACTGATTATGTGCTTATGTATTGAATTAGTAGGTAGCATAACTGGACACACCTAATTAGTGGCTCCTCCCAAGCTTATGTTATGTTATGTTGACTAATCTCATTCAGGGACAATGTGTGGCTTGCTCTGCTTTTGGTTGTACACCTTCAGATATTTAATTTTCTCAGCAGGCCCAGAATATGACTAGTTTAGCTAAAGAGAATGGAAAAACCCTAAAGACTCATATGTTCAAGAAAGCTTTACACTAACTAATTATTGAGCAATCCATCTAAATGTTTTTATATAGTGCTTTTGAACATGCTTCCTTTTCAATCCTTAATCAGAATCTGACCCTTAATTACTGCTTAATAAAATAAAACTATTTTTACTCAGAGCATGAAGGTGATGGCCAGTATGTAAATATATAATCTATTATGGTATCATACGAGATGATGTAGAATTTGCTTTATTTTGGGGGGTAATGGCGACAGTAAATTGAAATAGGTATGTGTTAATGTTTTTCTAATAAGTCAGGTGGGGTGTTTTTTTTTTTTGGCTGTATCACCTTTTTCCTTTTCACCACTCTCTCCTCTAGACTAACCAGGATTGATGAGTCGGCCTCTATTTTGTCAGACATCAGTTATGACAAAACCGATGATTCATTGGTATGTGTTTTAAGTAATACTATGAAAGCAGTCTTTAGCCGAGCATTTTAAAGTGGCTAAATCTTTGTGTAAAATGTCTGTAGGATTGGGACTCCTCTGTCTCCCACAGCAAGCGTCTCCATAAGCGCCGAAAGAGAGTGAGTTCAACAATAAAGCCACTATCAATGATCTTATCCTTAAACGTGGACTAATGTCGGAATGTTTCAATACAGCGCTCTTCCAGACACCACACAGAAGGACCTCCTGCTGCTGCTGCTAAGAGGTCCCGTTCCACCGGACGCACCTCTGAGAAAGTAAGCTGTGTGTTCTTACGATGCACTGGAAGAATTTGTCATCTCGGTTGATTTTGTATTTGTGTGTCTAGAACAAAATCTTTTTGTCTGTACATGTAAACAGTTTGCATTTTTGCTCACAGTGTTTGGGATTGGAACATGAGAGTTTAAGGGTTAGGACACATTTGATGGGGTTGTTCCATTATAGTGTCGTGTTATCTGCATTAAACTATGAATATGAGTTCTGTCACTGCCTGCAGATATTTTTGATGGTAGGAGTGGTTATGGGTTGAGCAACGGTGGGTAGAGTTTCCAAAAATAAGTTGCAATAAGTGCATGTAAAAATATTTACTCAAGTAAGAGTAAAAAATAGTGGAAGCAAATGAAAATGTACTGGTTCCTTATGATCTGATTACGATACAAAGAATGATTGCATCAAACATTTTGTTTTCTTTTATTTATGTAAAAAAAAAGTTTATTTAATTGAATTTCTGGATTTTTGTGCTTGTGTAGTAGCACCATTGACAGGATATAACACGTCACACGTAGCGTTCTGGCAAAGTCATATGAAGCTCAAAATGGGTGAAACTAAACTGAAACTGCATACTCAGAGGCGGGACATAGCCGTGGTGAAGGCGTCTGATTGGCTATATCAGGATTGGTAGCTACTCAAACACAAATGAATGGATCGGAACATCCCCACTGGCTACTCTGAGTTAGTTTGAGCCCTGTAAGACATTCAGTTCCATTCAGTTCTTTAATTCAAGTCACACTTTATCAGGGTAACGAGTCTTTGGTGGCCAAGACCAGAGTTACTGTGCCAGCAAATGGTGGACCCATTGAGACAGTCACCACTGTGGAGGCTGTTCCCTACTGGACCAGGAGCCGCCGAAAGACAGGTATGCTCTCGTAACTAACTTTCCGGTCGTTTGTGAACACACAATGCAGAGCTAGAGAATGGTTACATGCTTCTTTGATGGGGATTTTGGTATTGACCAGATAATAACCCTTAGACTTTTGTTTTTGTAAACCTGCTAGTCCTGTCACTTCCAAGTGGATGGATTTAAATATTAACTTTCAAGAGGTGCTGGACTACGAAGTTGTGGACTATTAAGAAGTGCACTATGAATTTAATGCTGACTAGATTTCATTTGAATTCAAGGGTTGTTGTGTCCAGGCCTTTTCTCTTCTGAGCATTACTTCCAGCCTGAGTCTTAGCTTCTGTTTTAGTATTCTGCATTAGTGAGCACTGCTTCTCGTTTCTTTTTTTCCCCAGCTGCTCAGGAGTGGGACACTGCTGACACAGACTCCGTTCAGTCTATGGATGTGTTCAAGCAGCCCGGTCAGCCGCATGGCCTGAGCAAAGCCGAGCCCAGCACTCCCCAGGGAAACGTAGGGGTTCGTCTGCACGAGTTTGTCTCCAAAACGGTATGATCAGGGTTTCCACGAGGTCCTAAAATGTCAAAAATTTAACTCTCAAATTTATTACTTAAAAAAGTAATTAATTTAATAAATAATTATGCTTATGCAAAGCTCATTAGATATGTGTTTTTTGTTGTTGCTGCTTGGGGTTGCCAGAGATTGAGAAAATGCTCCTTAATGTTTAAAAAAAATGTAAAACTAACGTTTTTCAGTATTTTTGCACATTTTCTCAGACTATGGCAATCCTTACCATAAATGATATTGAGGGTTGGGTTGAGTTTGAGAAAAGACTCATATAAGATAATCAATGCTCACAATCTTAAAGATGATCGTTATGGTTCCAGATAGTGAGATGAGACTCATTAATTTAAAAAAAGTAAATGTGATTGG
This sequence comes from Danionella dracula, assembly GCA_900490495.1. Classification (NCBI taxonomy): domain Eukaryota; kingdom Metazoa; phylum Chordata; class Actinopteri; order Cypriniformes; family Danionidae; genus Danionella; species Danionella dracula. The sequence continues at coordinate 23,910,619 of UELW01000112.1, read as the reverse complement.
ACATTTTCTGAATCCCTGGCAACCCTTTCATAGATGCTTAAAGGCATAAAAGTTGTTTTTGGGATTAACAGAAATTGAGAATGCTCATAAATACACTTTTAAGGCATGGTGAGGGTTGCCTTTGAGTTTGAGAAAACCTTAGTAAATGCTCAAAAACATAAAAGTGATGGATAGGGTTTCAAACAATGTGTTTGAAGTATACTGTTTATTATGCAAAAGTCTTTAATTTCACTTGAATTTGAATTGAACTCTGTATGTTTGCCTGGTACATGCAAGTAAGTTGCTGTTCTTTGGTGTTTAATTGCAGCATTACTTCTCAATTAGGAAAGTGACATAGATATTTGTAACTTGGCAAGAATTGATCATTGCAGCCCTATTTGATAAGTTTTTATGTACCAACATGTCATGGGAATAGTACAGCACTAACGTACGTCACATCCGAAGAAAAGTATTTTCAAACTGGAAGTCAGAATTGGTGAATAAAAGATGGAAATCACCCAGTTTCCACCATAAACAATTTAATCGACAATAATATTGTCAATTATTGTCAAGCAGTTATAGGACTGGTACTAGATAACTTTATTCTCCATGCTGAAACATTTGTTGTGATTAGAATAACACGCACTACCCATGTGACATCATTAAAATGACCTGCAAGTCAAGTTGTGCCTCCAAATTTTGCTTAATGTCTATATTTAGCTCAAAGGTTGGGTATATGACCTATGGGAGTTAATACTGACATTTTAGGTACCAACTCAAACCAGTAGCAACTTCCCTGCTTTAAATCCATCGCTTCAAGATATCCTCAACCACCTTTAATTGGTGGACAAATTATTGATGTTTTTTTGTTTATTTATTATAATGTCTGTGTGGCATTTTTAGGTGATAAAACCCGAGTCTTGTGTGCCATGCGGCAAGAGGATCAAGTTTGGGAAGATCTCCCTGAAGTGCAAGGACTGCCGTGTGGTGTCCCACCCAGAGTGCCGCGAACGCTGCCCCCTGCCTTGCATTCCATCCATGACTGGCACTCCTGTCAAAAGTGTAGAGGTTATAAATCTTTCTTTTGTATTAATATATAGTTTTATGATTGTGTACATCTATAAACCTGAGTTGTTTTTAATCAATAGGGAACCCTAGCAAGCTTTGTGTCCAGCACTTCACCTATGATTCCTTCTCTGGTGGTGCACTGTGTTAATGAGATTGAGCAGAGAGGACTTCGTGAAGTAAGTGGTAGAGATGCCGATGATGGATTTTGTGAGCTTGGGGAATAAAAATACGGGCGGATTGTTCTCCCAGACAGGACTGTACCGGGTGTCTGGATCTGATCGGGTGGTAAAGGAGCTGAAGGAGAAATTTCTGCGTGGCAAGACGGTTCCTCTGCTGAGCAAGGTGGAAGACATCCATGCCATCACTGGCCTCCTCAAAGACTTCCTGAGGAACCTCAAAGAACCCCTGCTGACGTTCCGGCTCAACCGTTCCTTTATGGATGCTGCTGGTGGGTGAGAGGGACCATACTCGTGCTAATGCATAATTTGGGAATTTTTTTGTGGATTTTTATAAACACGTCTCATTTGGTGTGAAACACAGCTTTAAGTTTGACCGACACCCTGCTGGAGTTTTAAAACTTAAGGTGCTTTGTGTATCAAAATATTGCCTTTAATAAGAAAGGGTTGACCCAGAGTTGCTGAAATGAGTCCTAGTTGAAAGCGAAACTTGTAGTCTGCGAGCTCATGTCGTACAGCCTCCCACATCACATGCAAAGAAAACAAGCTCCTCCAAACAACAAAAAATATCCATGTAACAGCTTTCTATTGAAGATTAGTCACATCAACGAAGCAGCATTGAGGCCCTTTTACAGAGATTAGAGACGTACTGCAGTCACCAAATTTGGGTCAAATCACTGTTCACCTGCTAGTTTTCTTAAAATTAATTTTGTAGCTAAACCAGCAGATGAACCAGTAGGTGGCTTTTACCCCCGTTTTAGTGATGGTAGGTAGTTGTGGACAGAAACTGTTGACTATTTTTTTATAATTCTAGATACTAAATACATGCTAAATTAATTTTTTCTGAATTTTCCCAAAATTAGTACTTTGTAACAGAACCAACAGCTCAACAATAATTTCAGAACGGAATTTGGTGATTGTAGAGGGGTTTTTTTAGGAAAATCTATTGACCATTTTAGTATTATTACAGATGCTAATAATATGTAAACTCTCAAAATGTTTTGTAGGAGAGCTAGTAAGAAACAGGGAGGAATGAGCAAATTTTGGTGTCAGTAGAGAGTTTTATGCCATGTTCAAACAGGGAGTTGGTCAACGCGGACATCTTTGCTGAATCAACACTAGAAAAGATTAATTAAAATGTGTTTTGAATAAAAGAAACAATCGCAATGTGGTGCCGGATCAGTGACGTTCGTGCTGGGGGAAGAGCTTCCAGTAGGCTTTGTCTCAATGCAACATGGCGGAGTCAGGAGAAAGTTTGCTATTTGTTCTTCGAAGGCAGAAAAACCGATCATGTGGCAGGGTAACGTTTGCTGCATGGATCCCATACAGGGGCTAGCCAATAACATGGCACATGAATCACTCGTTAACCAACTGAGATCACCGAAAAAGGAATGTTTTGGCTCAAACAGCTTTGTAATTCGTTACGTACGTGTCGCAGATTTGAAAAGAGAATCTTTGAATTTACGGCCAACTTTACTGAAGACAACAACCCTCGAGCTTCCCTGGTGAACTCAACTTGCATGAGTTTATTGTTAGCCATTTCTGTAATAATACAAATGAACCATGCGTAGGCCTGTTTGCTTCACGTAGAGGAGAGGTTTATTATGAACGAGTTACTAAACTATCTTTTGGGGTCATTTGGGAATCGTGACCAAATCTGATAAAAGCGAATACATATTATAAGAAAACGAAAGCTTTTTTCAACCTTACGTGTTTGTCAACCTAATGTGGGAACTTTTCAAAATCACAATAAGGACACTTTAATTGGTTTCCATTGCTCATAAAAGCTAGAAGTAATACTGCAATAAAAAACACAAGTTGTATTTTAAAAATTAATCATAACTTTAATTGAGTACAAGGATATTAATATGGCTAATTTTTCCACTTTCGTTTGTTTAGCAAGTTTAAAACTAAAATTAGTTTGATCTGTAATTATTTCAAATCAATAAGGTTCTAGTTCTTTAACTTGATGTTTATAACAACATAAAATCCCATGAAAGTTAGTGTTAAGAAGTGTGTTATTGATTGAACACATACTTTATTCTTTTTTTTTTTTATAGAGCTGTCAGATGATGACAACAGCATTGCATTGATGTACCAGAACATAAGCGATCTTCCACAGCCCAACAGAGACACTCTGGCCTTTCTCATCATCCATCTGCAGAGGTAAATGTCAGCCACAAAGTGCAGTGGTCAAATCTCATTCTTTCACATGAGACGGCTCATTTTGTTACAACGGGCCTGAATAACTCCTAACTCCCTGTATGCACAAAATTCCCTGCTCTGCCTGCAGCGGGTTCAGAACGGTATAACTCGTTTGCTCACTGAAGCAGGTAGGAGAGAGCACATCACCCCTGTCTTGGTCTCAGAGCACTGGCTGCCGGTCCGTTTTTAGAGTTCATTCTAAATTCTCCAGGCAACTTCACTGTCCATTTTTTTTAATCAGTTCTTATAACTAGAGCTGAACGATTACCTACATTTGCAATTAAATTGTCAAAATGCTATTGCCTAACCACAGAGACTGCAATTATGATTGGTCATGTTATTACGCTCAGCCACATGACATGCATTTGAACAAAGTTGTGTTATTCCACATCTTTGTAAAGCCGTTGAACTTCTACCAAACCTCACATTGGGTGGAAATGCTTTGGTGCCAAATAGGAGCGTTACTTCGGCTTTAAAAGGGAAGTTTATTTGCGTACCTGACATGCAGTCGTATGCCGGTGAGGACTATAGTCGCCCCTAGCGGTGCTCCCATAATAGTCTCTGACATCGAGTAACCGAATTAAGGGGAATGCCTGGTTACTTGCGTACCCTGTTCCCTGAATAGGGAATGGAGATGTAGGTCTGTGATGACTATGGGAGCACTGCTGGAGGTGCCCACAGGCATACGTTGAGTGACTGACTGAAGAGGAACTGTGAGCTACTGAGAATCATACAATGGCTAGCAATGCGATGTCTTATGCACTTTGACATGTGTTTTAAGAAGAAACATGACGTTTCTTTATTATTTTTTTTGTCCATGGTTTAACAAGTACAATACATAATCTGATTATGCCAGAGTAAAAGGTTTTTTTTTTAAGCATTTTACATCGCAATTGCTATATTTGCTTAAAAAAGGCAGTTCGATTATTTTCCAAAATCATTCAGCACTAGTTAAATCCCACTTGTTATCCTTGGCCTGTGCATCCGTCCATCTTCTTGTCTGCTTTTTCCCTTTCGGGGTTGCCACAGTGGAATGAACTGACAACTCCTCTGTCACGGATGCATCACTGAGAACTTGGCCTGTTTAGTGTTTTTAATTTCTGATACATTTTTAATCTGGCTTATTATTTCAATATTTTGCACTTACTGTTTTATTGGTTTTAATTGGTTTTACCTTTATACAGTTGATATTTCATCACTGATTTTAGATTTTCTGTTGATGTATTTTCTCAACTAAAACTTGAAGCACCTTGGTCTGTCTATGTACAGTTTTTGTGCTATATAAATAAAGTTGGCGTGGCTTTGGTTTGCTGTTAAGGGGAATACACAGTCATTGCCAGAAATGCGGTAGTGCTAATAATTGGTAAAGACCAAGAACTTTAGCTTCGGTGCATCCCAAATTGCTAGTCATAAAAAACCATTTAGTTTCAATTATAAGATCAGTATAAGTCTTGCTGAATGATCTTCACAGTTAAGTGAACACAGTGAACACTCCTTGAAAAATACACTAATCTTGATGTTTTAACCTCATTGTTATTTCTTCCTTTGTCAGGGTGGCTCAAAGCAAAGAAACCAAAATGGACAGAACCAATCTTGCGCGTGTGTTTGGACCCACAATTGTAGGCCATGCTGTGCCTGACCCGGAACCAATGACCATTCTTCAGGACACAAAAAGACAACCAAAAGTAAGTGCTTCTGTTAAAATTGAGTTTTTAGGATTGTGAAGAGAGAGGTCCCATATTGGAGTGTTTTGAACTTCTTTTATGGATAGTTTGGAGCTAGTTTGGAACCCCCCCCAATCAGTTTTTAATAGCAGTGCAGATGGCCCATATACAGCCTTCATACTTGAATCGTACACATTTTTACCAGCCTCTCTATTCGTGCGTTCTCTTCCAGGTGGTTGAGAGACTTCTGGCTCTGCCTGTGGAGTACTGGAGCCAGTTTATGATCAGCGACGCTGACCCGGCTCATAATGATCACATGATCATTGAGAACGCCAACGTTCACGCCACTCCCGATCATAAAAGTAAACAAAACAGCTTTTTATTTCTTCTTGAATTGGAAAGAATTCTACAATGAGCTTTCACTGTGTTGCAGCGAGTATGTTTGGGCCCCTGACGACTCCGGACCAGCAGATGAGCAAGACGCCATCCTCCAGCTCTCTCTCTCAACGCATGAAGAACGCCACCCTCAATGCAATCACTCCAAAGTACGTTTAAATCTTCAGTTTTGAGTAGGGCTGCAAGAACAAATTAATTTAATCCAATTGAATTGATTCCCAAAAGAGTTGCCAATGCATTTCATAACCGGTTCATTGTGTTGGGCGATGTAGTTAAACGCTGAGCAAAGTTTGTCACTTCATATACAGGGCAGAGCAAAAGATTTGAAAAATAAATCCGTGTCAGCATTTCAAACTAAAACAATAAAAAAAACAGTTTGTACTGTAGAATATGCAAATATGATGCAGCACCCGAAACCCAAAATTGTTGGAGTGTTTGATGTGGAGGAACAGCAGGGTTGGTTCACTACAGAATGTACATTTGTTGGAACTTTAGTTCTGTTTTGAAGTGAGGAACGTGATGCCGCTGGTGAGATTTGGGTTTGCTTGTTTGACGAGCAAGTCCAAGTCCAAGAATGTGTCTGCAATTCAAAATCACAAGCCTGAAGTAAAATAATAACCCAGTTTTTTGATGTTTACAAACTTTTTTCCACAAGTACCACCTCAGCAAAAATGGGGCACTCCAAGTACCATTAAAATAAACATTATGATTAAGCATTAAAATACATAAGTACAGTATAGCCACAGCGTATAGGCCTTCATATTCGCCTACGGTTAAGTACAGTTCAAATAAGAGGCAATGTTATTACTAATACAATTATTTATATTTTAGCTGCAGTAGACAGCCTGAAAATTAGTAATGTACTAAATGAAAATAAGAAGAATCAAGGCAAACTTTTTTATTCTCTCTTAATTTATAGGCACATGTTAACATAAGGATTATATTGAGAGCACCTGAAAGCAGAGCTAAGACAAAAATATAAAGCAAAAAAATTATAAGATCTTTTAAGAGTTTTAATATTGTTGTGAGAGATGAATGTGAGGCTGTGTTTATATGAGCTATACTTTCGATATTCATCTCGGTTGTTTGGTTTCTTCAGATCAGCAGCGTCGTTATATTAGCATAGCATATATATATGAGTAGCATAAACTCCTGCTGTAATCATTGTGTAAATCTCATATAAATTGTGAATTAGTTATGGAACTGTGATTCCATAACATCTTTCCTCATTTCAGCTGCAGACTTTAAAGATAAATTAAGTTGTAAGCTAACTTTTGATTAACTTTAAAGCTAACATCTTCCTGTTATCCTGACAGGCGCATGAGTAGCTTCACTTTTAAACATTATATGTACAGTGATGGCGTGAGGCAACTTTTACTTTTAAACTGCCTAATCCGTTCCAGAAACACAAATTTTTTTTAATGACATGGAAAACCAGAGAAAAATAAGATGGTATTCTTAACAGAATAAAATAAATTAAAAAAAAATAACCCTTACATTTCTAGTAAGGTGATTTTGCGATGTGGTGGAGAAGAATGGATGATGGGAGAGAAGAGCCATAAAAATATCCTTTGCCTAAAAAGCAACACGAAAATATTCACAATTTTAGGACACCAACATAAAACCTTTGTCAAGACAAGGGGAGCTCTTATGGGGAGCCGTCATGCAGCGTCAGGCGAACAATAGGAGAGCACGATACTACACACAAACACACAGCATCAGGGCTGGAATTGACCAATAGGAGAGCACAATACTACACACAAACACACAGCATCAGGGCTGGAATTGACCAATAGGAGAGCAGGAAAATAGGCACTAACGCACACCATTGGGGTGGAACTGACCAATAGGAGAGCAGGATACTAGGCACTAACACAGCATCGGGGTGGAACTGACCAATAGAAGTGCAGGATACTAGGCACTAACACACACCATCAGGGCTGGAACTGACCAATAGGAGAGCAGAACATTTTGTGATGTGTTGCATGTGAATTCAATCACATGATGCCCAGTTTTGTTTTCCGCCCAAATTTCAAATGTCTATATGTATTTCTCACACACGTTTTTCATATCTTGAATTTTCCGTAGCGTGAAGCATTCGTATATCGATGTACCACTGTACTCACATTGAAAAAATGTAGCATTAGTGCATCCCTAGTTTTGAGACTTCTGCTAGAAGTGCGCTGAACTGACGAGCCGGTGTTATGTTTCCAGGTTTTCCTCCAGGAGTCGAGCCCCAGTCGCTGCGCCTCGCCAGGGGAACTTCTTCGCCTCTCCTCTCCTGAAGTAGCCCAGAAGCTCTTCGTGGCTAAAATAAAGCTTTGGGAAACAGCTGCAATATATTATCGACTCCTACTAACTCACATGTCTGGTTTGAGCAATTTGATCAATTCAAACCAATTTAACCATCACTCTATTTGTTAAGCTTCCAGCAGCATTCGTTTCTAGTCACTTTTAAGTGTTGTACAGTTCTCTTAACCAAAGCAGTGTGCTCCGTCACCAAATCCACAGATTCGATATCGGTTCGGGAGTTCTTTCTCAAGAAACCTGAACCGATGGTGGAGGATGCTAGTGCTGTACGCTAGATGCTAACCCTGTGATGTCGTCTGCTTTACGTGCGACTCGAAGCCTCCCGGAGAGTGACTTTTCTTTCCAGCGAACACTGTTTTTAAAGATTACACTTGTTTCAAAGCCAGTAAAGAATGGAATCATGCTACTGAAATTATTCTTTGAAATCGTTGTAACTGCTTTTAATTTAGTTGAGGGTTTAAAGATCAGTTCAGGGTGCAAAGAAAAAATGTATGCGCAACATTTGTTTTTTTGATTGGGCATTTTGTTACTACCGAATTTTAGACTTTCTTCATGGCATTATTTACAAAGATTTGATCGTTGTTGTTTTATGCTTTATTTAAAGTAGGAAAAAAATCCCTTGTAGGAACGTGTTGATTTAAATTCGATCCATTAGCTCAGTGCTATTGATCGCTGTTCTGTCCCATCGCTCGCTCTCCTGCAACCAGTCGTGTGCAGCACTCGTGTGTCCGCTTGTCATTGTTGTAAAAGAGCCACTGTTCTGCAGGATGATTGGTCCATTCCTGTCCTGTCTGTTTGAGTGCTGTGCTGTTTTGTAAGGCGTGCGCTTCTTTGTAAATACATTCCTACATTGCATGTTGGCAACGTCTTGGTTTTTGTGTTCTTGATTCAGATATTAAGGTTTGAAATTACAAAAAAAAAAGTTAACTTTTAAAAGCCCACATTTTAGGCCTTAAAAAGTATTAAAATCTTTGTTCTGTTCTAAATAATTTTTCACATGACTTTTTTTTTTTAATGTAAAGCAAGTTTGATGGTGTTTCATTGTTGCCAGAAATAGACGTTATTTCTAAAAAAAAAAAAAAAAATGATGGTTAGATTAAAAATGTTTGTTATCTAATATCAACATAAAAGGGGATGGTTAGGGTTGCCAGATATTGACATAAGACCCATTAAGGATTGCCAGATATATAGAAAATGTGCATAAATGGTCAAAAGCATAAAAGTGCCAAATATCTCCTAGAATGTGAATAAATGTAAAATGATGGCTAGGGTTGATAAAGTTTGAGAAAATACTCATAAATGTGTGACTTACTTAAAGGTTTGGTTATGGTTGCCAGCATTCATCTTTGTAAATACTCAGAAACATAAAAGTGAATTTTAGGGTTGCAAACAAGGTATTTGACGCATATGGTTTATTATGCCAAAAAGCTTTTAATGTTTTTTTTATGTTATGATGTAGGTCTTTAAAAAGTGTTACATTTGAACCAATCGAATCCTGGCAACATTTCGATTGATTCTTCTTTTTTTTTTTACAATGTTAATATTAAACGAATCGATAGTAAACTAAAGAATTCAAACTCTGATTTGATACAATTTTAAACGAGCACAATAAAAACCCTCACCGGAGAGGCATCTAGATTAAGAGAATAAAAATTAAATCTTTTAAATATTAAAGCAAAAATGTTTTGCAATCACTAACTTTAAAAAGGGTGTGTCTCAATGTTAAACTATGCAACAACAAAAAAACTGATTTACAAAAAAAGAAGCCTGAATTGTACAAGAATACTTTCTCTTTCATGAATCTGGTTACTGTTACCGTAAACTGTGATTCTGTTTTCGTTACCTTTTGTTACCATTTAATCCTCCGCGATTGATTTATTTGTTTTTTTAACCCCTGCAATATTAAACTTTTTGATGAAGGATAATGATTTCAAACATTTAATTCATTACATTACAATTTTAAGAAAACGGAGCACAATAACCATTGGAATAAAATTTAAAAAAGTTAAACTTTAAATATTAAGGCAAGAATCTCAGGAAATATTTAACCTTAAAGCAAGTTAATCTGATTGTGAACAACTGATCGTGATTGTTGTTATTACCTCCGTTTGATCCTAAATTAAAAATTTTTACGATCACTTGAGTGAGGGCACAGATGAAGAGTGGAATCTATTCTGCTCATCTTGAAAAATAAACTGCTTTAATATCACATACTTTTGAGTGCTATTTTTAACCCAAACTAATTAACAAACAACATTCTTCCTTTATCAGCATTTATTATTCAGATGATTATATTCGCGTCTACTTAATGAATAAAACCATTTGAATGATGCCAAAGCGTTTTAGTGGTTATTTGATAGAGCGATAGCGTTGTTTACAGTAATACATTAAAAGTAATGACAAATAAAAATTTATTCATGGTTATAATTGACAAAATGTATTGTCAATTTATTTTCCTTGAAAGCAATGACGTTACAGCTTATAAAGCTCTTGCAATAAAAAATAATGCATACAATACTTTAACATTATCGTCTTATTTTATTACATGTAATTATTTGTTTTTAATAATAAAATTGATAATTGTTTTTATTTATGTTGTATGATTTGTATCAACTGATGGGTTTCTATGGAGGTTTACACTCCTTATTTTGAAGAATAAGTGAAAAATAAAATAATTCGCATCAGGTTGTGTGGAAATGTTTTTTTATTTTACACTTCCAAAAAAATGGGTTAAGAAAAAAACACAAATTTAGTCAAATAACTGCTTTTTTTCATTAAAAAAAACATTTCTACAAATAGATGAAGAGGTTTTACATTAACATTTGCAGTTAATTTCATATGGAGTTATTTTTAAGCATGTTTTGCAGTAAAAAAAAAAAGTTAAATACATCATTATAATCAATAGTTTTCTGATTAAACACATTAATAAGCAAATAATTAATCCTCATTGCTTGTAATCGTGCGTATACATTTACTCCCCTTTAAACTTAGGAAAGGGCCACAGAAGTGGAGTGTTTTTAACGTAGTCCAGGAACGCAGCGTCTGAGCCCCATTTCTTCATAGCTTGCTTCTCAAGGATGGGGATCCCACTGAGATGTCTCAGTAAGAACCAGACGAAGACGGGGGACGCCGCGCTCAGGTACTGAGGGCCACGCATGACGGAGGAGGCGGACAGGAAGAGCCCGGACCACTGCAGGATCTCCCCCAGGTAGTTGGGGTGTCTGCTGTAGGCCCACAGTCCATCACGAATAAACCGGCCCTGAAATACAGTTCACAGACACCAGCATAAAGAACGCCTTCGAGCGATCATTTACTAAAATCTAATTTGCAAGTTCGTTAGCGGCCTCTTGAAGCCAAATCTACATTTTTAATGAAGCTTGATTTGATGATTTCTCAGGCTCTCTAAATGGAAATGCAGCTCTGAGCCATGCACGCTCATGCCAGCATGTGTTTTTTTGGTTGGTTGATGAAATAACATGCAGCGTTTTCACCACAAGGTGTAAAAACTTGTTTTTATAGTGTAGGATTTTCTCTCAACCGGGTCGCCTTTCTTCGCCAGTGAATACCCTCGTCAGCGCAATAGGGCTCAAGTGCACTTGGAAGCCGGAGTGAGAAAACCAGATTGTGTTCAGTGTGATTTATTCAAACAAGCTCAGCACATAACAGTACAGGCGGCTATTATACCCCGAAAAGAAGAGATAAAGAGAATGTGGGATGTAGCAGCCGCAGAAAAAATCAAGTTAATCAGTCACAGAGAGAAAAAATCAAGGACGCCTTTTACATGAGAATTATTCTCACATATATTAACAAAACTAGACACTGGTTTGGATAACACATGTGAGTGTCAGACTCGACAGCAACGAACGAATAAACTTTCACCAAAACACATTTTAGCTGAAGTCAAACGTTTATAGGTTCGACAGGTTCCTGTTTTAACACTAGAGGTCACCGGGATTCCAACAATATCAAACGCTGACGCTTGATGAACGTGCAGAAGAGAGTTAAATCAACTTCAGCTTGAGGTTATGACCAATCCTGTCACTTACCAACTTCCTTCAATTTACATTTCTTTTTTATTCTGCTTTATTTCATTTATTATGAATACAATTTCATTGGTTTACATTTTTTGTATTTCTAATACAATTACTTAATTTATTTACAATATTTTTGATATTATATATATATATATATATATATATATGTGTAAAAACAAAGTAAAAATTTCAATGTAATAATAAAAATCAATCAATTAAACTATTTAGTTGTATTTATTTAAACGAAAAAATATATATAAATGATCTTATCAAATTAGTTCAACTAAACTAGCATGCAGTAAAATAAAATGATTACAAAAAGTAAAAAGCTACACAATATTTTAAATAAAATAGGTAAGAAAATGTAAAACAAATATTTGAAAATAATTTATTTAGAAAATAACAAACACACTTTGCACCATTACTCAAGTTCCTGTATCTAGAAGGTGCTTGAATACACTTTTACGTGAATGATTTATAAAATAATTCCCACAGAATTATCCACGTTTTAGTTATCAGTGCTGTTTAATACTCACAGCGTTATCAGGATCACTCTTAAAGGTCCACTTCTGTTGGTCAGCGATGGCCTCTGTAGCGAAGCCCAATCCCCAGATCCCCCAGCCGAGGTAGTCCCGCGGGCCGAGAGGCTCGTCCCGCCTCTCGCTGTTCAGAATTAGGGTCGGCAAGAGCGTGATAAAGACCCATAGAGCTAAAAGAAACGAGGAAACCGTTTCATTCTGCTTCTCGAATTTAGTTTTTTTGATTTTGTTATTTTTATAAATTCATTTATTTTTATTAACATATGAGAACAGAGGGCAGAGTAATTGTGGTGCATTGTTTCAAGCAGCTTCTCAGTGGAAAAAGATGCTGTTTCAATCGCTGCTGCAGTGGTTTGGTGATTAAAGTGCAGAGTAGTGAACAATATATATCATATTTCTTTAAAAATATGTAGTGTAAAAATAAGTATGTGTATAGCCATGTATTTTATGTGTCAAGTATTGTTGGATTCACCTCGAATATGTGTAATGATGTAAGATTTTCAGTGTCATAATTATACTAGAAATATATTATGCGAATGATCTGAATGGAAGCTTAACATAAAAGTCCATAATGGGCTTAAAGGCATATTTTTTAAAACTACAAAGCCATAAAAAAATACTGAAAATTCTTCTGTTATGGACTCTGAAGATTATTGTACCCATAGTCAGAGTTTTGTGGGGGGGTGGGCACAGGTGGTCGCTGCTCCTCCCCCTGCTGAGTGTGACTGACAAGACATTTGATGTCATTTAAATTAATTAAATAACTAAACTTTTAAGTTTGGATAGCAAACTTTATGTTGGTTTGAGGAAGCCGATCTTTAAAAGTTTTCAAACACTTTGAGCCGTTGGGTAAGTGTAGGAGCTTGAAGCTATTTAAAGTTGGAATCAATAGTTGAAAGTTTAATGCTTAAATAAGCCATCAAGTTCTGTGAAGATGGTTACTAGGGTAGACAGTCTCGTTGCTATGGAGGGGTCAGTGACGTTATATAATGTCCCGATTGTCAATATGAGTCATATAAACCAACCCTCGTGTCTTAACTCTTTTTCTAAGCTGAGATATTGATCTTTGAAAATAGTTTCTATGGTAAACAATCTGGTTGTTATGGAGGGGTTGGTGACAATTAAAAAGTCTACCTTGCCATCATGACTGATACAACCCAAACTCTGTGTCTCTAGCTTGTTTTCTCTTTAAATTGTTGGTGGCCCTATTGCACATTCATTTTCAATGGCAAAGTTAAGTTAATGGTGAACTTTGACCTCTAGAGCCTCTAGAGTAAAATACTTTTGCACCTTGCTCAGCAAGGCATTGCTCAGACTGACAAATTCCTTAAGTGTTGAGACAGAGTTTTTTTTATTTTTATTTATTTATTTTTTTATGTATAGATGTTTACAAAAAAAAGTTAAAAAAAAACTAACACATACACATTATGTGCAGGACAACCTGAAAAGGTGATTTTCCTGAATTTGCAGAATAATTTTACCCAAGAAATGAATGTATTAGACCTGTTTTGTTCTTAAAATGCTCAAAAATTAAGCATTAAACCTGAACATTTTAAGGAGACTCAGGGGCACATGTTTAATCCTCGAAAAGCTCCAAAATTAAGCATTAAACCTGAACATTTCAAGGAGGCTTCAGGGCTCCTGTTTTGTACTGAAAAAATGCTCTAAATTAAGCATTTATTCTGAAATTAACTGGAGAACTCTCAGGAGTCACAACTTGTGCACATGGAATACTCCAAAATTCAGCATTCGATCTGAACAAATGTTCAAACACAAGTTTTATGGTTTATTTCCCTAAAATCTTTATCTGAAGGTTGACATCATGTATAATGTGGTTTCATTATCTGCGCACCCCAAAGCTCTGATTCTGCAGGTCATCCATAAACATGAAGAATCTTTTACATAGAGCGATGCAAGTCTCACTTTAAGTAACCATTATCAATAAATAAAGATTCCTTCTCATTCATAACATCTTTATTTGTTGAATACTACAAAAAGCAAAAGAGCTAATTGTACACTTCATTTCCTATGTAACATTAATGAATCCTAACCAAAAGTTGCACTCCACTACAGCAATTAACACAGTATCTATGCAACAAAACAAAAAATCAATATGTCTTGAAATACCTTGCATGGTCCAGTAGACAAAGAATGTCCCTGGGCTGTCTCTGACATTGTTAAACCGGCGGTCTTGTCCTTCCTTTAGGATTCTGAGAAACAGAAACGTCCCGAGCCTAAAGCACAAGATCCAATCTGTTACTTATTGACTTATTAACCAGGGCTTAATGGATACGATCCTGCAACATGAGCCTGGCCTGATTTCACTATTAATAAAACCATTCTATGTGTTGTGTTCACTTTCACCATCAGAATTCATCTGATATATCTGTCCTGCTCACCTCAGTCCCCAGGCCGACACAAGTCCTGTTTGTACATTCTGTCTAAGGTGTCCATATCCACCCCAAACTCTGCTTAGATGCGCCAGCAATATAAAGGTACCAGATCCTACAAGCAAAAGGATTTAGCGATAAGGCGATTGAGTGTTCGTGTGTTCCAGATATGGGCAGAGCTGCCAGTCACCTGGATCTGACCGTTTTAAAAGCAAGGCGTGTTCTTTGAATATTTCACCAATGAACCTGGAGACAATTGGTAGCAAAGTTCAAGGATTCTCAAGAGCGAATTTCACTCAGAGAGCGAGAGCAAGAAGGAATAGTACTCAGGAAATTGGGTTTGACAGACTGAAATGATTGGATAATATTTTAACCCCCAAAGGATGCAAATTGGATGCTGAGAGGTGAGTAGAAGCTATATTTAGTAGATTATTATTACTGTTGTTTTAACCCTGTGCATTTTCTTGCTAAATACTTAACAAGCAAAACGTAAATATAACTTAACTGATTCATGTTACAATTTTTGGAGGCATGAAAAGAAGTTAATATTATCTAAATATAATATTTATCAGATAATACAATATAATTTAAGATAAATTTTATATGAATGAATGTTGACATAGTCGATTTGAGGTCATCTTTTAACTGAGACAGAAATACATTCATTTAATGTTCTAATTTGTTTAAGTAGTTTGTAACATATCCTGGTTACAGCCTTCACTCTCCGTTTCCTAAGAGTCCCGCCTCTACGTTATGATTGACACATTAATTCAAGAGGTAAGCCAATCATATAACGCGGGGTATTCAAAAGGCAAATCTGATTGGCTGGAAGACCGGAAATGATCAGGAACGTTTTTGCACTCTGTAATCAGAATTGTGTTCACAGCTTCGCGGTTTGTGAGAGGAGTAAATGATATAAGTTGCGATATCAAGTTTTGATTTAAATAACCAGCATTTCGTCTACAACCTTAATAACGTTTTGTTGTTCCTTATTTAAACATTATAACAGTCCTACTGCAAACTATGCTAACATGCAAAACGTAACTTGGCAAATCAGGAAATCTACTCGAACCCAACGAGAGTAAGGAAGATAACAGTATATTTCGATATAGTGTGACAACGCCTTCTTAATAAATTATTTACCTGCCAAGTCGTAAAACTTTTCAGTTTTGAGAGCTGAGGCGAGCGCCCATCCAACCCACTGAATAGCTAGGTCTGCGGCCGCACATTTAGCCAAGGTGCTTCCCATGATCATACCCAGGAGCTCCTGAAGAAATAACGTTATAACCTTGACTTCAGTCATACAAAGAAAAATAAAACTGAGTTAAAAGATAGTGCAAAGTTCATTTGCGAATAGGAGTGGCCAAAGCTTCGACGTAGTGTTCTGAGGCTTATGGGTAGTGTAGTTTTTTTGTGAATTGGGTCGTATCACGGATTGCACCTGCTTTATAATAAAGTGCAATACTTATCAAGTGCAATACAAAGCGAAAAAATCTAAATAATAGCTATAATATAAAAAAATATGGTAGTAAGCACAACCAGATGAAAATGTTTGTCTTGATAACTTATTGACAGTAATAGGACAGTTTTACTATCAAGGGACCTGCTATTACCTCTCAAGCTTAGGGTTACAGTATGACAGACAAGCCAAGTTCTTTCTGGTTGTAATTTTCATATCTGCATGTTTTGTTAGTGTGGGTTTTCTCCCATAGTCCAGACATATGCTCTAAATTCCCTTGCGAAATTCTCTCGTGTTATGGATTTGTGTGGATGGAAATTGAAATGGACATAGTTGGTGTTAAATACTGCAACACAGGCCTGGTATTGTAAAGAATAGTATAATGCATACCATAAAAAGACAATGCAAAAAATATCAACCAATGCAATGTATGCTACCTGAAGATCCATTAACTGTGATCCTAGCAAGGACAAAGACGTATTGATGTAACATGGTACAATACTTCTTACAGATTGCCCTTCGTATAAAAAAACCCTTTCATGATAAAATATGGCTCGGGAGCTGCCACAAAAAGATAAGCAATTTATGACCACACATGAGGAAAAGAGAAGGAGTGTTGGGTACGGACAGATAAAGAAAAAACCTTGTCTTTAAAAAGTCATTTTTCTCTCAGGTTCACTGGTATAATTTAAAGGGCGAGTGTTCAAGGACAGCACAACTGAAGAACATGGCAGAGAGCAAGGCCAGCATCAGCTCCAAAGGAACGGCTAATGTGCTTGCGAAACGAGTGCAGAAACAGTTCAGCAGAGCACAAGAGAAGGTACGCCACTGGAGATAAAAACAAACTTGCTGGCATACTTTGGTGTAAATCAGTAGATTTCCTTTTCAATAATGCAGTGTCAATTTCATCCAGTAATCAATAACTTGTGATGGGAGTAGCTGACACAGGTTGCTTTATCTACTCAACCAGTAAGAGTCTAGGTAAACACACAAGAAAGCCACCTTCTTTATTGCCACAATTGATTTTCCGGTGTCTTCTGAGGTTACGGTTACTTTTCTGTTTTCAACTCTTTAAGACCTGTCAGTGACAAATAAAGTAGTCTTATCAGATATGAAGCCTTGAAAGGAGACCTTTTCTTGTGAGTACTTTTACATTTTTAAAAAACGACTTGTAACATCTGTCCCATCGCTGTCGGTGTAGTTTGAGAACGCCCTTATCATGGCTGTCAGGTGTGTGGAGGTGCATCGAAAAATCTTTTTTTTTTTGTGCAGGTTTTGCAGAGGCTTGGTAAGTCTGAGGAAACCAAAGATGACCACTTTGAGCAGTGTGTGATGAACCTTCATCTGCAGCAGGTACTAAAACCACGCTAACGGAACATCTTCGAAGATCACGAGAAGAACTAACGACCTTGTAATCTCCTTTTCAGAGTGATGGATACCGAATATACAAGGATCTGAAGGCGTATCTGAACGCTGTCACAGGTTTGATCTTGACTCGAGATTGAGGCTCAGCTGGAGATCTGCTTCTTATACATTTTTAATGCTGAGATGTTTGCTTTGATGGTGTTCAACAGTGATGAGGGATGCCTCCAGTCGATTGTTTCAGTCCTTGTTTGATGCCTATGATGAGAGATGGGATGGAGGACAAGATCTCGGGGAAGTTGTAGAGGTTAGTTTGAAGTTTTAGTAGTAGTTTGTTCTGAGAAGATGAAGTGCACAATGGTTTTCAATGGGAGTGAATAGCGTGAGAGATTTCCCACTGAGCTCAAGGCACCAGTTAAACTAGTTTTGAACCAAAAGATGTTATTTAGATCTAAAATTCATTTTAAAGTCACATATTTTCTGCTTTTCCAAATATGTTTTGGACCGTTTTTATTCATTTTTAGCATGTGCTCTGATTGCTAAACGCTGATTCAGTTTTTATTGATGATACTTAGTAAAAAAAAAAACTTTTTTTGTCAAGAATATTGAGTAGTTCACGGTATATGAAATACATTTAGTTTTTTGTCAAATTTTGTGTGATTGAATTTTGCTACATAAGACTATGACCACAGTCTCTCCCCCACAAATCTAATCCATTCTAAATAACGCACGCACACAAACATGATCCTAAACAAAGATGACAACTTATTTTGAGGAAGAAATGATTACTAATTATTACAGATCAAAGACAAAAAAGGCAGTTCCCTGTTTCGCTTTTTTTCTCTTGAAAAGTTTTATTTAAGACTGGACAGCTAAGTGACGCATACATTTTTTACATTTCTCCACCTAATCACCATGGTTTTTATAAGCCCACAAAGTACTTTTAAAATCAGCTAAAATTGTATAGCCCCGTCCAATGCCTATTTTCCCAGCCCAACGTAACCAAATGTAGTCCAATTGGACAGAAATTCACCCAATCTGGCAACACGGTCTCCAACCGGCCTCTTTCAGAATTAAAGGGGCAGTGATGAAGCCGAGTCTATAGTCCTTACACCGCACTATCTATGTGCTTTCTCAGGCAACAAAAGAAAGCTTGCAGTTAGCTGCGGAAATCGATATCTGCACTCCAATTCGCATCTTCTAATTGGCTTAACATGTAAAACATCTGCTATTCCCGTTTTCTGCTTGTTGGTGTGAACAGATTTGCAGATTTCAGTGAGAAATGTGAGTTGTGTTTTTAAGAACTTTCAACTATTTGTTTTTACATAATGACAATAAAGTCTAAAGCAGGGATCACCAAATCTGGTCCTGGAGGCCCGGAGCCCCACACGTTTTTAGTTCAACCGTTGCAAAACATATCTGCGGCATTTATTAAGGTTCTCTCTGCTTATTTGAAGCTAGAGTAGCATGCATGGTTGCGCTTAAAATGTGCACGACTCTGGTCCTCCAGGATTGATCCCTGGTGATCGTTGCCTTTGAAAGTTTTCTTCAAACTATAAAAAACCCACAAAAGCTTGCACCAGTTATATTCTTCCAAACCTATATTCTTCCATTTCTATGAAATGCTTAAATATATTACTGCAGTATCTTCCACAAGCTGGATTTATTCTCTATTTCGATCAGAACTCAGGTTGGCCCTGATAAAACTGATTCTGTTCATTATTATTTGAGATTTCAGGTTTGAGGTTGTGTGGTTTACAGTACATCACTTCTGAAATTCATTGATGCTCTGTCACAGTCTGAGGTGACACTAACAAAACCTGACTAAAAGTGCTCGTCGTCGTGTGTCTACAGCAGTGCAGTGTGAAATAAGCTTTGTATTGCAAGAAAGAAAACACTTACACCTACACACATTTCCATCATCCTAAACCCAAAACCATTGAAACATCTTGAATTAAAATATACATAAATTAGCACTGTATTAGACTTGTATTAGAATGTAGGGCAGTCTGGATGTACTGGACCACATTTTAAAGTGTATGTCACGCTATCAAAATTTAATGGCTAAAGTGTATCTATTATACATCGGTCAGTTTAGTGACGGAGGTATGCATAAAGCACTTCATACTCCTCTAAAGTAGGCTGCAAAGAAGCTGGTTAGCAGTTTACACTCCATTTTTTTCACTGGATCGGTCAGGGTCTTGGGGTTCCCTTGCTGCCAAATGGGTTTATTTTTATGCCATAATTATGAGCGCATAAAGACATATTTTGAGAGCACAAAAAGACATTTGGCACGCAAGTTAGTTGAGTATTGTGAATAAAATGTTCTCGCAAAGAAAAATGCAATTTGAGCAAGCAAAAATAAATTCAAACAGTCTTGTTTGCTCTTGTAGCAATGCCTTGGCTCAAAACAAATCAGTCATAAACTGCCACAATTCCTGCCAATCAGAGAGAAGTCTTCTATATTCTGATTACAGACAGATTACAAAATTCGGATTACAGACAGATTACTGATTACAAAAAATACTGAGTTGGTGCTTAGGGGTGTTTCTTCACTGCAGTTCTAATTCATCATACCTTCACTCAATTTATATTCTTTTCAATTCCTTTCACACGACATACACGATGAGGAGACTGCGTGAGGAAGGTTCTGCGTGTGCCCATTTGTCAATAAAAGCATCTATAGCTCTGCGCTACATTGCATGCTGTCTGACAAAAATTCAGTTTGTATTAAAAAAATGCCGGTTATATTTACCTCGTCATATAAATATAGCTCCATAGATGCATCCGCTGCTGCTGTAGAAGCACTACCTTCGCACTGATCGATAATACATCATGATGTGATAACAATGCTAACTACTAGCTAGTCAAAACACAACAAGGTTGTTTGCTTTATTGCCAAATAACTTCATCATCCAGTGTTTAACACAGAGCGCAAAACAAGAAAGAGAGTAAAAACTGTTGCTCTGCTCCACCTCGACCAATCATGGAGCTCATGCTTGCAAAGACTTGATGCAAAGTTAGAACATCTCCGAGGCATGGGGCAGGCTTTGCATCAGGGATGTTCACAAAGGGCAATTGGTCCTTATATATATATAGAATGGCCTTTAGTCACCTGCAGCCAATGAAGCTGAGAGCATGTGCTGCTTTTGTACTAACTTGCTTTTGAGCTGACACACCTGGGAAGAGTCAGGCCAATTATCTGATATACACCTCTCAAATCTTTTTGTTAGCAATAGCTGACAGGATTGCTATGATGCTAGTGCATGTGAAACTGAGGCTAAGTTCAGACTGCAGCCCAATGTGAGCCAAATCCGATTTTTTTTTTTGTCCATATTTGACCTGTGTCTGTAATTTTTGAGTCTGAACATCTAAATTCAGATTTTTTTTCTTCAAATTTGGCTCCTGAATTCAATACATATTCGTTTTTTAATGTATTGATAATACTTTTACATCATCTTATGCAGACAAACCTATTTTTTGTGTGAGCAGGAGGTATAACAACATTCAAGGCTGACAGCGGAGCAGAAAGCAGTCTATACTAACTAATAAATATTTTTTTCTTTGTCTTCTTCTTGATATGATTTGGTTTAAATGATGATGGAGGCATCGTGCGGATCGGAAATAAACTGAAACAAAGCCACACAAACTCTCTTCAAATCACATTGTCATCCATGTTTACTTTCGTTTTGATAAAAAACTGGGCATGCGTGCCTCACAGCGAGCAGAATTGCATTCATACAAAGGACGGATACAAGTCGCATGTTATGTGTAATGTGAACGAGCACACAAAGAATTCACAAGATTTCATAGGAACATTTTTGAATTAAGATGTCAGAACAGCCTATAATGGTGCGTAAATACTATGTAATGGAAGAGGATATTTTTTATTTGAGTGGGTTCATATTTAACCACATAACCAGTCCTTATCTAGTTTTCTAGTCTTTCAGATAACAGATCTAACATTTGTGGGTTCCATCACTTCAGTCTGTCATTGATGTCTGGTCAATCTTGCTTCTAAACATCATCTAGAATCCAGAGAACCGGAGTACCAAGAGGATAAACAACTACAAGGAAAACATTCAAATTCCACTCAGATACCCCGCGGTGGGCCTCGAACCAGAGAAGTTCAAACAGGGAGGCATCGTGCAAGAAAAATTATTTGAAAAAGAACAGTGCTTACTTTAAAGGTTCCATTTTTATCCGATGATATGAAATTATTTAAAATAAATATTTGACCCCTCTAGACCATCACGGCATGGTCGTGTCTTTGAATGACCTCAAACGGTTGTGCTCTGCAAAATATGTACACCATGTTCCTCCCACTGCCATGCTTCCGCCAAGCCCCCTTTTGGCACACAGAAAATCACCAATATATTAATCATTTGGTAAGTCAAAAAACTCTTTCACAAATACAAAAACATGCTTTCTTTTCATTGTTTATCCAAAACGGTTCCCCTATGCTTCCACTCCTATGTCAGTCAGCGCGTACGCTATTCATAGAGGTGAGCTGCATTAGTGGTTCAGCTGATTGGTTAGTGGGCGTGGCTACGACCATCGAGCTGTTTTGAGCTCTCAGAAAAAGAAAATAAGATTACACAAACATGCAGAACCAATCTGAATGACTTGATGCATGTTTTTAAATAACCCTAAATCCCTAAGTGAATAACCCTAAAACATGCAAAACTATTTCTGAAAAGTCTGGTTTACATGATATGGCACCTTTAAGCTACATCGATGCATTTTTCTCTGTGCTGCAAAGGGAGAAGATCTTCTGTGGAAGGATTACGAAAGCAAGCTTCATGATCAAGCTTTGATCACTATGGAATCTTACATGAGCCAGTTTCCAGATGTCAGGGTAACCGCAGATGATCATACACCCGTCCACGTTTAACCTTCCTAACATAAACATCAATCATAAACACCTTTCTTTACGATCCAGGAAAGAGTGGCTAAGAGAAACAGGAAACTGGTAGATTATGATTCATCCCGCCATCACCTGACAGGCCTGCAGACGGCTAAAAAGAAGGACGATGTCAAAATTGGAAAGGTGCGTAATGATGCATCTTTCTTTTTGTGCTGCTTGTAATGTAGCTCACATTCTATGAAGCTTGAGATTTATTAGTTGCTTTTCTCTGTGTTCTCTTCAGGCAGAGGATGAGATGAAAGCTGCCAAGGGGATTTTTGAGGAAATGAACAGGGAGCTGAAGGTCGAGCTGCCTATTCTCTTTGACAGGTGAGCTTTGAGTCTGCTGTATCAGCTTTAACAGGAAGTGAAATGTCATTTCTAAAATGCATTTAGGTTGTTAGATGTGAGGAATGGGTTCCCTCTCTAATATTTGTTCTGCTTTTGATAGTCGCATCGGATGCTATGTCACCGTTTTCCAATCCATCTGCAACCTCAGAGACATCTTCTACAAAGAAATCACCTCGGTGCACCTAACTTCTGAAATACACTTGTGACATGCAAGAGCTTTCTTGTGACTAATTCAAGGAATTCTCTGATTTTTCTTCAAGAACAACGAGGTATTGCAGACCGTGATGAAAGAGTTAAGTGCTCAACATCCAGACAAGAGCTTCGTTGTGAAGAACTTCAATCGGTAGCAAGTTTTGTAGTTGTAAAATCTTTGTTTTAATGACAGCATTCAACTTGAAATATCAAACGAATCTCTTGTGGTCTCTTTAAGCTCCGGCTCTCTGAAGAGAAGGTCGTTTAGAGACACTCTGTCCCCGAGATCACTGAAAAGCTTTTATGATTTCCACATGAGCATGAACCCCAGAGGATCTCTCAGGTAAAGCTCTCAGCAAAGCTCTCTGCTTTGATTTTCAGATGTAAAAGCTGTGCACTACTGCCCTCTTCTGGTAGAAAAAGATTCAAAACTGTGCAGAGGCATACAACAAGACCATCTTATTTGTGTAGCACATTATTGTACACATTGGCAATTTAAAATGGTTTACAGAGAATAAAAACAAATCATTAAACAGACCTTAGATAAAAAGCAAGAAAAAAGCATTCAATTTCAAGAAAAAAAAGTTTAAAGTATAGCGCTGTTCAGACATTAAAGGCATATTTAAATAGTTAACCTTTGAGCCTGGATTTAAACTCTACTAGTCTCTTCTGGAAGCCCGTTTCAGCTGCGGGCAGCATAGTAACTGAAAGCAGACTCTCCCTGTTTGGAGCGAACGCGTGGTAATTATCACCTGAATTAGTTCTTTAACTAGGACTGAACAATGAATCGAATTTGCAATTCATTTATGAATATGAATTTACACAATTTCCAAATTGCAATTACAGTCATGTTAATAAACACAATCATGTGAGCGTATAACAGGCAGAAAAGTTCCAGCTTATTAAGTAAAAGTCTGTAATAACATTATCAGTCAGTTTTTTTAAGTGCAACCCACAGGTTTACATGAGTGCTACAGCAAATTTGAACTAAACTATATTAAAACCACATATTAGAACTTTTAAATATATTTTCAGTAAATTTTTTTACGTTTAGTTTTTTATATTTGAGTAAAAAGTTTTTACTTTTTTTTTAATTAACATTTGCCCCAGATTTAATTTTCGAACAAGACTGGAACAAATCAATCATTGCGGGACTACTGTGATTATAGTTAATGAATGCTAATTGTATTCATATCGATTGTTGCATCACAGGATTTAATTTAAATAATAAATATAATACAGTTTAGTTCCTTTAAATTTTGTTTTATGAAGAGTTCGATGATTTGTTACTGATCATTATTGGTGAAAGAATAATACAGAAAAAATACACCTGAAAAAGCTTTGGAGAAAAGAATTGTATTGTAAATCGTTATAGCAATATTGGTTAGAAATTAGCGTGACGCTGGTGCAGTGGGTAGCACGGTCTCACAACAAGAAGGTCGCTGGTTCGAGTCTAGGCTGGGTCTGTTGGCTTTTCTGTGTGGAGTTTGCATGTTCTCCCCGTGATCACTTGGGTTTACTCCGGGTGCTCCGGTTTCCCCACAAGTCCAAAGACATGTCAATTTATACGACATAAGTCAATATAACATAAGTCAATTTATAAGGCATATAAACAATGAATGAACAGGTGTGTTTCCTGATGGTGGGTTGCGGCTGGAAGGGCATACGCTGTGTAAAAAATATGCCAGATGAGTTTCACTCTGCTGTGGCGACCCTGAAAAATGAAAGCGACTAAGCCGACAAGAAGATGAACGGAAGTATAATCGCAATTTAAAAAAAATCTAATTTCAACCCAGTGATGTAAGAGCTTTTTTTGCTTTGCACGCAGTCAGCAGATCTGTTATGTGTTTTGGCTCAACTGTTTTGTGACTTGAAGACACTTTAAAATCTATTCTGAATGGAATAGCCAGTGTAGAGACCTGACGACTGGTTTATGTGCTCCGATGTGCCTCGTATTCTGAACACTTTTGGGGAGACCAGTTAGGAGACCATTACAACAGTCCTGAGTACTTCTGTACATTTCCTTTTAAAAAATCTGGTTATAATTACTGAAATGGAATGAATTGTTTTCCCACATAAACTTTGAGAACTTCAAATCCCTTTTCTTTTTGCTCGAAATGCCATTCTGTTTTCTGAAATGTAGGTTTGTTTTTTGGTTTGCAATTGTGTTTTTTTTAACCTGTTATTTTGCTTTCGTGATTGTGAATTGTTTTGGACCTCTCGGCAACCATACTTTTGTCCATTCTGTTGATCTTTGAGGATGCTAACAAATCATACGGCATCAATCCCTTATGATGCAAACATAACTGGTTGTTTACAGGAGAGGGACCTCCTCCAGTTTTAGGTCCGAGTATGGCTCTTACAACCCTAAACCAGCAAGTCCCACCAGCCCTCAACCCCTTTATGAGAACGACTCTGAAGACAAAGGAAGCCCTAAAAAATTAGATTATTCCTCAAAGGATGAAAGCCCTTCTCACGAGGCTCAGGTTGAGGAAGCCAGTGCCTCTCAAGAAAAAGCAGAGGTGGAAGACAAGAAAGAGGAGAAGAAAGAGCCATCGCAAACTTCAAATCAAGATGGATCAGGAGAAGGGGGAAGTGAGGAGGCTTCTTCAGAAGAAGACAGCGATGAAGGAGAACAGAAGGTGAACTCAAAACCCAGCGAATGTTCTGGACGCAAAGAAGAAAAACCAACGGAGAAGGGGAGCGAAGAGGCTTCAGGGGTGGAGAACGGAGTAGCTTGTGATGCCAAGAGAGCCAAGGAGAACGAGACTTCAAATCATGTAAGTTCTAACACATCGTTAAACATGAGAAACCTATTTGTTTTTGAGGGAATATCTGCGATTTAATCTGAAAGTGCTGAAAATGTTTATTCTGAACACAAAAATAGGGATTTTTCATCAGAATTTAGAAAACATATTTCAGAAAATTTGCTATTTTCCCATAAAACTGATTGTGAAGTGCAAACCAAGAAAACACACCAAGAAAAAGCCAATTTAAAATCATTTGTTTGTATTTTTTAGCTCCTAATTTCAATAATGTCATTGATTTTTTTTACACATTTCATTTTTTTTAAATATCAATGACTACCAAATGCTTCATATAGTTTTTTTTTGTAAAAGTACCATACACTAATATGAAAATCCTCCAAAAATGAACTGTAATACTAATTTATTTTTTATGAATTGAAGTATCAATTAAAATATTTCAGCTTTTCATTTGACACGGAAATTTTTTTCTTTAATTTTTACCTGTAAACAAAAATAAACCTAAATAAAATACAGCGACTTAGGGTTTGCTCAACCATTTGGTTTAGATGACAGTTAAAGGGTTAATATGCATTTTTAATATTAACTAACAGCAACACAACGATGTTCCTTCTAAAACTGAACGTAATGATGCTTTATGTGTAAAGGCTCAGAAGAAGGAGGAGCATCCATCGGGAGAAGTGAAAGAGGGAACTAAGACTGAAGCCTGTAAATAGCAGAATGAAGGTCAGCAATATTTGAGAACGTGGCAGCTCACATTCATGCAACGATCATGTGTTTCATTTAATATGCAGCCTCTTTGATGTTTCATTCGTCTGTTTCAGATGGACAACTCTCCAGATCCGGACATGGAATAGCATTGTATCGGATGATCTAATTACTCTTTTAACTTGGCATCTTTTTTTTACCATTCCTGATTTATTTGGGTATATTTTAACCCCTTCAGACCCTGCATCCCTGCCAATGAACACCACATTTTATCTGCTATTTACTGCTTTTACCATTCCCTTCAATTAAATGAGTTTTTCCTGACATTTGAAGATTTTTATACCATAAAACGTATGGAAAATAAATTAAAAAACAATCAATGAATGACCATGTTTTCTTTAAACGCAACTTTTACAGCGTTGTAAATTTTCTGAAATTTACATCTCATCGTATGGACAAAAATACCAACAAAAGAGTTTAACTTTATAATTATTAATAAGCCGTGACTTAATACTAACAACTTATTTTTTGAGACCTCGAAAATAATTCAGGTCTGAAGCGGTTAAGGTCGTCTTAGTGTAAAGATGCTTTCTTCATTACCAGTTTTCTGTTTTTCACATGTGGTCTATGTTTAACTTAATTTATAGAAATCATAAAATAACATGAAACCTTAATATTGTTTGTAATGTACTTTAAAATCTTTAATTAATCGATAAATTGTCTCAACAAAATTAAACTAATCAATAAAAATTGTTGTCCAGCTCGTTTTTTTTTTATTTTTTATTTACATTTTCATTTACTTAATTTACTGAATCGAAGTCACGTTTACTCTTAGACTTTTAGTTTTAGTCTTAATTATCACTTTTATGCTCAAATTTACATTCACTCCAAACCTTGAAAGACCTTTTATCTCAGACTGTGTTCCTGTAGTTCAGACATGGATGAATGAGAACAATAAAGAGGCAAAACGGAACACTGGAATGCTGAGACCTAATAGGTGTTTGAAAGTCAGGGGTTTAAGGCTGTTTCTTGATGGTTCACTGAATGAGGAACCTTGGTGTGACATTCAATCCATGTCTGACTGTTGAACAATTTCTCCAGACCAAGTCTTAATTTTTTCACCTGAGAAATGTAGTTAGACTGCGTCCTATGATGCATTTCCCTTCAGCTGATAGACTTATCGACGCATTAGTCATGTCTCGTCTGGTTTACTGTAATGCTCTCATATAAATCTACTCTGGACAGGTTTCAGCATGCTCAGAATTCAGCCGCCCATTGATCAGGACCAGAGCACATGATCACATCACACCTGTTCTTACATCACTCCCCTGACTCCCAATCCGCTTCCGAGTGGATTTTAAAATCTTACCATGATTAAAAATACTGCTAAATACTTGTTTTGTTTTCCTGCGTTTTATCACTATTATGTTTTAGTTCATATCCCTTTATTTGCTATTTATGTGCACTTTCTAATCTATTTTATGTCATGCTTCAGTAAAGAAAATCTTTAAATAAAAAAGAAACTCTCTTGTGTTTCAGAGCTCACTGCTCTTTGACATCCTGGGGCAGTTCCTGGTTAATATTATTCTTTCGTGGAATTTAAGGCACTTATTTTTTCAATCTAACTTGAGGGCCAGGAGGAAACGCGTGCGAAGCTCGACAACATGCCTCGCCTAACGAATCGAATTGTTCGCGCGAATCGGTTCATTTGAACAAAACAAAAACGCTTCTTTACGTAACGACATTTCTGTGTTCAACACAATAACACAATTACTTTTTAATCATAAGTTATATATCTTTTGTTGGTAATAAAAAAAACTCAATATAATTTCATAGTTAACATAATAAATGTATCTTATTCAAATGAAGTCATGATTAATTTAGTTTAAAAGGCTTAGTGAGCCTACACTGTTCTTTCTTCGAATCACAATACTGTAGATATTTTGTGAATAAATGCGAGTCCACTTTGAGCAGATGTGTTTTTTATTTAGTCGTTTTCCTCAACGGATCTTTCTGCGCTACACAACTGATTCAAAAGATTCGACTCACAGCTGATTCACAACTCGCTTGCTCACGCTCAGCCAAAACAACTAGGTATATTCGTTTGGTCCCAACCTAATCATAAAGTCCTGCCTCAGATGTGTGCAATATTACGTTAAATCACACTTTCCTCTAAAGTTTGACTTCGACGGGAACTTCAACTTCCGCAGATTATTCGCGACTTTCTGCAGGTAAGCTTTTCTTCCTGTTGCTCTCCGAAGAGAAATTACGCGTTTACGCACCAGAACAGCTGGAGCTGACTCTAAAGCTGTTTATTTCCGAGTATGAAAGCGGCTTTCAGACTCGTATGTGAGTTTATTTAACAAATAGCGCAGTTTTAGGGTGTTTCTTGCGGTCCCCGGTGGGTGTTTTTGGTCAGGCGCCGCAGTCTGCTCCCAACACCTGGCTTTGTGTGTTGAACCTCAGCGAGGACACGGCTTTGTGTTCCGCTCTAGCGAACAGAGATGGTTATATTTTTAATTATGTGGTTATTAAAGCAATCCTGCGATTTCATCCGACGTTAAAATCGACATTACTACTGTTTTACCAACAAACAAACAAAACATTCGGTTGTAACTACACAGTAACAAAACTGTTCCAATTACAAAAATTCTCTTTTATTTCTTCTACACACATATTTTCCTCTTGTCACATGATGCATCTTGTGCAATCATATTGCTTAATTTGCTGCACCAATATTCATGTTAGCTTACTTCTGTGATTGAAATATAGTAACGTAAACATCTGTAATCAAACAACTGTCTAAAAGTAGTTTTAACAGGTTTTGTGAAACCTGAACATTTATTAAACATCAAGTTTGGTCAATTTCACAATCTTACATTGTAATCTAATATTTTTGAATAATGTGTAAGTTAATCTTTTTGAGTTCATACTTATAGAACACCAGGGAGGTCTCATTTACAGGATTACTCATTTAAAAATCTACTTTTCTATAACTTTTTCATGGCATAGAACAAAATGTTTATCTGACCACCATAAACCTAAAATATGTTCAATTATATAACTTGAGGTCCTAATATTGGTGTCAAAGCTGGCTTTATTAGAAGTAAACTGTACAAAGGCAATGTAACACTTACACCAATGAACCAATTTAACACTTACATCAACCATATTGGTGGTTATGCGATAGTTAAAATAAAGTAAAAGTTGAAAAATACATATTTTTGAAAGGAGTGGACCTGTTGATGTTAAAATGGGACATGTGTTCATGTCTGATTCGATTAAAACAAACCCTGGTGCTTAGTGCGCACCAAACAAGCAAACAGAGGTTCACTCACACATGAACGGTAATGCAGTCTATTGTAATATTAAGGTAAATACAACGTGGAGGCAACGATCGAGAACTGCAGATGTTCTGCATATGTTCTCCATTTCCACCAATTTACTCTGGGTTTAGGTAGAGATATTGACAGGGACTCATTTGCCATTTACCATTATGGTCTACCATTACCATATGGCAGGGGTCGGCAACCCGCGGCTCTTTATCGCTTCCCTAGTGGCTCCCTGGAGCTTTTTAAAAATGTTTGAAAAAGATGGGGGAGGTATATATATATATATATATATATATTTAATATGGTTTCTATAGGAGGACAAACATTCTTAACGTTTTACGATGCTGTAAAAGTGTGTGGAATAAACATTTAATTTCAACATTTCTGTCCACGAAGATTTGCGTTATAGCCTGCGACACACGCTTCTACCAGCAGGGGGCGGGATGCCAGGCAGGGGGCTACTGTAAACAAACCGACGACTGTGTGATGGGTCATGAATCCCAAAGAGAAAAATAACTGAGAAGAACAGAGGATTCAACGTTTCTTGGACCGAATCATGGTTTTATTGCTGTTTGTTGCCCAGATAAAGGGCACATTATGCACGTTCAATTTTGATGTTTTTTAGAATCCTCTAAATAAAAATGACATAATAAATCTGATGTCTTTATTGCATTTTTTAAATTTCATCAAAGCAATGAAACATAATTCATTAATATTGTAATGAAGTTAAACTTGAGGCGGCATCGTACAACAGAGTAGTCACGTGGTGCGTCGTTCTCTACAGAAAAAATAATTTTATCATGAAGGATCATTATGTATTTGTAGTCAACTTAATAATTTTTATAGTAGGCTAATATAGATACATACAGCATGTGTTACCTTCATTATAAGGCTTATACAAGGCTTTTATTTTTTTGCGGCTCCAGATTTATTTGTTTTTAGTTTTTTTTTTTTTTTTGGTCCAATATGGCTCTTTCAACATTTTGGGTTGCCGACCCCTGCCGTATGGTCTAGTATCTCTCATCTTTTGTAACTTATTTATATGACCAACTAGGACGAATAACTAAGGTTAGTGCAGCGTGGTTGTAATATGAATGCCGATCCAACCAAAACACATCCAGTCTGACAAAAAAATAAATAAAAATCAGGATGTGATGTCAAGATGTGTGATCACGCAATGGAAAGAGCAGTAAGAAGCTTACGTTAACAGTAAATGGTAAAACAATTAACAGTTATAGGTAAAAAAAAACAAACAAACTACAAAAACAAGCAGAGGGCTTACTTTGTCAAAAGTGAAGGTATAGTGCCTTGTAAATATTTGGTCAGCCAACTCAGTGAGTCGCTCAAAATAATTACAAAAAGGGAGTCACAGCGAAGATTCATTCAGATAAACAGTCTAGTACATCATAAAAGCAGAAAATTAGACCGGTATGAACAGACTAGTTTTTCACCACCCTCAGAGTTGTCATGAAGGACAAAACTAAAGATAGACATAAAAACCCTTGAGGTACCAGACATTAAACATGTTTTTATCAGCTGTAAAGTTGCTTGTTTTTTTACATGGGTGTTAATGAAAGTCTGCTCACTTCTGGCCCCACCTCCAGTGGTCAGTCGAGGAATTACATGTCCAGTCAATTTCTATTGCTCATCAAGAGGGAGGTTGCCACTTGATTTCTTTACAGCAGTCTTGCCCAAGTTAAAATGGTGGACACTGTGACATATCGCAGCAAAAGTGAACAGTGGCATTTTGCTAAGTGGAAATTGCGTGTCTGAAACACTTTTTTTACATTTTGGTCTGAAAAATGAGTTAAAATTAATTGAACTACAAACATAAACACGCCAAATCCCAAATGACAACATTTTTATTCTTCAAAAGAAATTTAGATCCTCAAAACGTTGTCCATTTTTGTCCCTTCCCACTTTTGGCCTCAGAGTAAACTCACCTGTATCCTTGACTCGTCGTCACTCTCACTACTAACTTTTGTTCACCTTTACGTTAATCTTTAAGCAGAAGATTACTCAGAAAGTCTATTTTACTGACACATGTTTGTTTAGGACATATAGTGTGCAGTGCGTTTTACCGATGAAATCAGTGTTTCGTGTGTGTTTTCTCCGTAGGTGTCAGTTCTACAAGTATGACTCTCAGCATGACCAGCACTGCATCGAGTGGTATGTTCCATCATCTTTAAAACATTCATGTTTCTTCACTGACTTTGAGACTCACCCAGATAAAATAATACCAACACTATTAAGGTCTTCACACACCTAAGCAGCAGCTTCTCTGCATCTGCTGCTCCAAAAATGAGTGCACAGACCTTCCGCTGTACACTAGATGCCACTTCGGTAAACTGCAAGTGAACTCATACCACAGGGGGGCGCAGCTGCACCTAACGTAACAAATAAAACAACATTTCTCCTGTATAGAGTCTGTTCTCACGTTCGTGCAAAAAGCTCCTCTTATATACAGATCGCATAAGACTTCTGTCAGAGATCGGATGACAGCACTTTCTCGTTCAAAGTAGTTGTTCGCTGAAAATAATGTTCTTTTATAATTTAATGAAACACAAAAAGAGAAAGGTGAGCTGAGTGTTTCAGATGTTTATGAACAATCGCTTATAAACACGGACACCCTTCTTCTCGTCTCCTGATGGGAGTATTGTGTGCCATTTGCGCCATCAAGTGGCGAGTTAGGAACCTTCAGTTACCTGAACCGAGGACCAAGTACAGCGTTTAGGTGCACTGTGTGTGAAAAAACAAGTTTTTTTGGAAACTGCGTTGTTTTCTGGCTGGTGTGTAACATCAAATGAGCGCTCAAGTACTTAGATGAAAAATCCACTGCTACGCAGGCCCTGCTTGCAGGAGATGTGGAGGTGTGTAGAGAGCTTAAGACTACCAGTTAAATGCAACACGATTCAGTTTTTTGCTCATATGTGAGACAGAGCGGACTGGTTTATGATGAGCATTACTAGATGCAGGCCTCATTCATATGTAGACGTTAATCAAATATATAGGGTGATTAACAAAGAATACAGTTGACTTTGAAAATCTGCATTTCTTCAAAGGAACTTGATGAAAGAATTAGTTGACCTAATGAGCAACCAAATTAAGCTTCAGAACTTCCTTAAATCCACGACAGAAAGAGCTTAGCTCTCCTGTTCGTCTTTGCAAAGTTTTCGATTTGTAAAGTTGTGGGGGTTTTTTAATCACTATGTTTGATGCAACTTCTGTGTACTTTGGTGAATCTGGTTTTATGAGGCATTGATTTTTGATGCCATTAAAATGTGAGATGTATTGCTCTGAAGGGCATCATGTGAGAAGTACATGTGGAAGTGCGTAACGTCAAAGACTGCAAGCTCAAGACAGTGTAGGGCATTGTCAGCGCGTTCGCTTACGATGGCGATCCAACGCGATGTTTCACAATAGACTTTGCAAAATGCCAAATGGGTTGACGTCTCCCAACGGTAACGTAAATAAAAAAAAAATGGAGATTCAGTTGGATTTCATGTACTCAGTAAATTGGTAAATAGCAGGTTAAATGATGAGAGTGCCTACATTTGTGAATAGAAACATTTAAATATAGCATTTCTCCATTAGCAATTTAATTGGCATTATTACTTCCATTGAAAAAGGTTTCAAACAGCTATGTTATCACTTATAGCAATAATTTGAGGAAATGAATTGCACTGCCAAATTAGTTATCATAACAGTCTTAAACTAAGCAGCAAATCTGAATGTAGAACAAAAGGCCTACAGTTTAAACATTTGGGTTTTTAAAATATTATTATACTTGTCAAACGTGCCGAGGAATTCATTGAAGGCATGGAGGAAGCGCTTGATAAACTCGTTTTCTTTTCTCCTGCTCAGATCACTAATCTCCTCTGAAGCCAAGCTCAGGAGATCCTCCTTCTAGAATGTCTGTAATTCAATGAATGTAAACCTGACTGACAGGTTTTGTGTCAAATTCGGTGTTTTATGTTGTGTAGCAGGGACAGGCGTCACAACAGCAACAGGGGCTCCCCCTCAGACAGATCCCACCATCATCGGAGGTAAGTAACCGGAGGCTTGGGGTTCTCCTACGTGGAGTTTTTTGATGACAGTTATTTGTAAAGATAGACTTGTATTGTATGGCATTGCTCTATATTAGAGGTTTTTATAGACTCTAGGATCAGAGCTTTAGGATGCTCACTCTTAATGAAAGCACAACATGCACAACGTTAGGGTTCAGATCGAAATATTCTCATAAATCGGTCTCATGAATGCAGTTTGGACTTGTTTGAAAGTTTTTTTTTGTGAAAAATGCCCTCTTGAGAAATGTTCAGGTTAAATGGTTAATTTTGGGGCAATTTAATGGTCTAAATAGTGTTTTCAGTGAATTTACTGGTCAAAAGCGTTCACTTTTTAGGGTAAAAGAATAGTTGGTCCTGAAACGTGCCCGCTTGAGAAAATGGGAATTTTCTGAATAAATTGCTTGTTCAGGGGTTTAACCAAATTGTGTGTAATGATCACAATCAATTCAGGGGGTTTACAATCTCACAAAAGAAATGTTGGAAAGTGTTTTAAAACTTTTTGTTTATTTGAGTCTATGTTCGACATGTTTGGATCAAATATATAATGAAATAGTTTCAGATTTCCAGTTTCCTGCTACTTATCTCACAGAAACTCATCTCATGCAGAAGGATCTGCCTTTTTGTGACTAGAATTAGTGTCCACAATTTTGGTTACTTCTGTGTTCCTGTGAGATATCTTAGTGTGCAGCCTCCTCTCGCCTGGCGACGGAGGTTTGCAGACTTATTTTGGATTCAGCAATTGAGAATATCCATCAAAGCCAAAGTAATTTATCAGCGGTTCTATCGATTAGCTTACTCGCTTGTTAAGTTAATGAATTTAGTTCTGTCAAATTTTGTGCCAGTTTAAGACAAAAAAATATACTTCTTTTAAATAATGATAAATATGTAGTGCATGCATTTAATTCTATTAATGAGTTTAGTTTTTAAATGCACATATATTGCTATGGCAGTCATTACCACTAGAGGGGGCAGTGACCCTTTGTGGACTACCCTAAACTCTGCCTATAATTGTATTGTTTAAAATCTGTAGTTGAATATAATTATTGCAATATGATTATTTCAGTTGTGCAAAAAAGAGCTCATATCAAATGAGCTTAGTGGTTTAGTCAAAATGGTTAAATAATTGTTAAGTTCTGTTTTCAGTGACTTTAGAAATGAAGGAATAAAGAAACTGAACCAATAAATGTTTCAACAACAGTACCTTCTCTGAAACAAAATCATGGTTGTTAAAACAACCCATATTTCTTCCAGTGGTAATCGCCCTGATCCTGGTGACCCTCGCGGTTTGTGGATTCCTGCTGTACCGATACCTGTGCCACAGCAAGGGGGAGTACAGAACGGCAGGCGAACCCGCTCCTGGAGTCGACCCAGACCAGGTTTACAACGACACAGTGACTGACAATAAGAAGGAATACTTCATCTGAAGAGCAAGAACACTTGAACAGCTCTTTCTGCTAGCCGTATAAAGGGTTCTTAGGGAACGATAGCCACCGTCTCTGGTGGTGTGTGGAGGAACGTGTAGATAAGGGTTAAAGTTGAGCTTTACTTTATGAAGTTTTGGATGCCAAAAAGCTCGCCATTGTTGATATTGTTTGGAACTTATGATCAGTTACTGAGTGTTTTGTTGGTTGTATATACTTTCAGCACAACCCCAAAATGTATAGTTACAACCTGAAAAGTTCAAATGCAAGAATTGGTTGTTTGTGACAGAAGTGGCTCGAGCAGCCACGCCTCTTGTAACAGTGTTCTAACTATGTTTGCTACCCTGCGAGATTTGTCTACTCTCACTTTAAATTGAGTAAAATAGTGCATCTGAAGCATAAAAATGCTAACCAATCACTGCATTGGGTCTCATTTAAATTTTACATACTGGTATTAAATGCTCTATTAAATAAAATGTTAAAATAAAAGTGTTAATATGGTTTTATAACATGACTTTAATAATGATAGTATAATGAAATCTTTAAATAAATAAAATTAAACGCGGAGAGTGTTAAAATGCGTATCGTCCATGGAGTCCAGTACGATGCAAAGAATTATGATGTGAACAAATAATAAAAGGGATAAAACAAAATAATGTTTGTCTACACATGTGCGGTAGGTAAATCTCACGGAGTAGCAAGTAGATAGATCACCGGTAAAAAGATGCCAATACTGCATTGAATTGTTTATTTATTGACATCAAACAGTCTATGTTCCAAACGATGCTGTGTTAAGTAATAAAACATAAAAGAGCATATCTTATAAACGTTAAGCAAACTCTAACAAGAGGTTGTTATTAGAAGAAAAAAAGGTTTGTTAGTGTCCATAAGCTCTTTATTCTTACCCAATGCACCTTGTTCCATATCATAATAACTTAATTACTCATAACATTAGCTGTTATTAAACATAAATTAAATGTGTGCCCACCTGAGTGAATATATACCAGCATGCTCTCTTTGTCTACCAGATATTATATCACATATTGCAAATGTACTCACTATCAAAAGTCGCGTTTCTGTTGACCATGACATTGGATTTGCGATAATACGTGTAACTTAATTTAATAAAAAAATTAACAAGGATGCAAGATGGAGGTTCAAATAGTTTAGGCTAGAGTCATTTATTGGTTAAAACACTAGTTTATAGCAACGGCATGATCCCGCCTGCACCACTCTGCCACTGGCGTTCTGAAACCGGTGGGCTGCAGCTGGATCTCTTTCGCAGGCTGCTAGATAGAAACTGGTTCCACGCTTTAGAACTGTGATCACTTCTCCATAAGTAACGATAATCAGTATGACCTTGTATTTAGTGAATTCTGGCTACATTTTAAGGGTGATGAAGCTAAAACGATGAAGAAGACAGTCTTAAGGTCACCACGCGCCTATGTGAATGTATGCAAATGTAAATTCTGTAGCGGCTTCCTGCAGGGAGCTTTCACACCCTTGGATGGCGCTCAGCGGAACTAACATGACACGCCAAAGTTCAAGACAATGATATGACATGGCTTGTTTCCTAAATTTTGTCTGTGTTTTTTGTAATTTCTATGGGAGTAATCAAACAATTCTGGACACAGCTTAAGTTTTCACTATCTAATCTCTTCCCTAAACGTCTCTATTTTCTGTCGTGAGGTGATGCCTGTGTGTATCGAACTCTACCCAGTGGCTCTTTTATGTATCAACAGTATTCTGAACATGTGATCAAAAGAGGCAGCTTTCATTGGAGGACCGTGAGATCGCGCGCTACGTCATGGCAGAGCGGAACCTTTTCACTTGCACCGATCCGACGGTCAGATGCGTGAGGTCCAGGTCCGCATTTTAGGCTCAAGGCGTATACGCATGCATAATTTCTCACTGATTTTACACATAGGTGTGTGGTGACCTTTAACATTGCGGCACAGAACAGTAGCTTTGAATGTGATGTTTGTCTACAGGGCAAAACCAAAAATAATCATCCACTGATTAAAAAAATGCTATACTTTTGTAAACTTTGATCAGCTTTATCAAGGAGAAGGATGTTTGGAGGATGAGATATTTGCCTTGACACCTCGACGACAAAAGCAAATATTTAAATTCGGCATCTTACAATATATGAATTTGTTGATTTACCTTCAAATATTAATTTTTGTTGTCTTAACCGCTAATATTGTTTTTGTTATGTACTCGTTGCCCACCAGCCAAGTTACCCGCATAAAAAACTCTTGGTTGCCTATTATTTTGCTCTATTTATTGTTTGTTAGAGGCCTGAAAGAACGATTTTAGTCTGTTATGTTACTGACTTGCCACGTTTAAACACGGACCCTTCAGTCCTCGATTGTTACGTTCTGTTCTACATCGATGACACGTTTTTAAGGTTGTGCATGGATGAGAGCTCAGTTACAGCGCCTTCAAATTCATTTCAGAATATTTTATTAGCACGTTTTATTAGACTGGTATTATTCAGGTTTTTTCTTGCCAAATATAATGATCCGTTTTTTATTTGTGAAAAACACATGTATGTAACTAAATGTATTTTTCTTGATAATGAATGTTTGGGTGGAATTTTTGTGTTTTTACTTTAATTGCTGGTTTACATTTTTTTGCAAAATAAAATGAAGTTTTGATAAGTTATTGGCTTTAATGTATTTCATTTTGTAACCAAAGAGGATTGTAACTGATTGCTGAAGTGTAAAAACTCTGGTTGCTAATCAGCATGCAGACGAAATATTGACAGGAATACACAGTTTTTAAAAATTCCAAATAGCTTTTATTCTAAAATTACTTTTACGCTGAAGGTTAAGTATAAAACAAGATAAGTGGACCAACTTTTTCAGAGGAGATCGTAGCAAGGAAAGATCTTGATTCCTTAATGTTGCTGTGTGCATTCGTTACAACCAATCACAAGTTTTTATACCATGTGTTTATGCATACTTATATTAAAAAAAATCAATAGTGCCCACCAAACAACCAATGAGATCACAATTTTGAGGCTTTAAATTACATACAGACTGTGTTAAAATGATTTAAAATATACTTTAGTTCTGAAGGGTTTGCCCTCTTAAGTCATACTTAATTGCAAGTGTGACACCCATTCTGAATGGTATGTTAGTAAATTTATTCTGAAACTGGTGTTTATTTCTGACAGGCAAAAGCTTTAGAACAATCCAGTCGGATACCCAGTGATGATGTTAGGAACGATAGAGATCAAGGGTGTCCTTGAGGGCCACGTTTTAGTTCCAACCCTTGCTAGTATGCACACTAATCAGGCTTTAGGTGAGCAAAGGGGCCTTAATTAGTGTGATCAGGTGTGTTGTATGTTGGTTGAAGCTAATCTGTGCAGGGCTGTTGCCCTCCAGGACCGACTTTGGATACCCCTGATATAGTATCAGTTACAATCCACTTCAACACAAGCTAAATAAACAAGATTTTATCTTGAAGGTACAGTATGTAACATTTTGCCAATTTGCATTGAGTTTTCCAACACAAACAGAAGCTGTTGGCACAAGGAGGGTGAGGACTGCAGCTAATCACGTACAATACACACGGGCTGGCACATTTAGGATTGAATTGATTTAAATCTTCTGCAAATAACTAGAAACTTCTAGCTTTTTAAGATAGTATATAACTGGAAATCTAGCTTTTAAAACAAGTTTTCAGTACACTTATGCCTTCAACTCTCCAATCGGTGCTTGGTAGTCGCATCATGTGACGTATGGAGCTAGAGATCTTCCTAAACAATCTGAAATTGAATTTGTGTTGATTGTCAGTTGTAATTTAATAAACCTGAAAATTATACGCCATCAAAAAAAGATTTTGAATTTCTTTCTATATATAAATATTGAACTTCTGAAATGTAAAACCACTGATTTTTTTAAAGGCATAATCATTTATAGATGTATTTTCAAACTTTTTTTTTCTTTTACAGATATTCAGTTTGTAAAATTAAAGCTTGAAGTTTTCAAGAAGAAAAATTTCAGAACATTAAATTCAATATTCTAAAATTCAAACCACAAAATTCAGGTTGTGAAACTCAGATCTAACAGAAAGTAGGTCAGGGGTCAACCAGGGAAGAGTAGACGATCACAGAACAGTCGATGAAGCTATAGGAACATTGTAGTGATTTGCTAATCATGCTAGTAAAACGTTCAATTCATGGTTACACGGCTGAACCACACACTTTTCTAGAAAAATCGCAGTTTAGCCAAAATGCTTCATCGACTGTTCTATGATCGTCTACTACAATTACAGTTGTCAATAATTAAAATCAACACAATTCAAATTCAGATTATTTAGGCAGATCTCTAGCTCCATAGTGAGCGGTATCTCAGCTCAAAGTAAAATTCAGACGATTTCGTCAAGAGTGGATTCTGAAATCTCACTGCATAGGTTGGAACTAATGTGATCCCATTCAACTCAACAGAGCTGTTTTCATAGTGTGGCCGAGGCATAAGACTTCTGGAGACTAGGTTGGGCCAGAGTGGTAGATAAACAGAGTGGTGTCATTGTGTGGTTCACGGAGGGCCTAATTAGTTCCAAATGAGCCTTTAGAGGCTAGCTCAGATCCACTGCGGTCGCAGTGAATATTAAAATAATTCCAGGAAAAAAATGGCTATTTCACTTTAACTTTCAATCTTCATTCATGGTTTGCATTAAAAGAGGTGAATAAATTAGTCTGTTTTATCATTAGATTTCAGAGGGGAATAAAAAGAGATCGTAGGCGCATTTTTGGCATTGTTAAACTTTAAAAAATTATTTTCTGCATCATCATTGACGTTCTATTCTAGCCCTTTCTTTAGAAAAACGAATCATAAAACACCAAAAAAATAAAGACCAAACTGCACAGTTTGATTTAATATCTAAGAGCGCTAACTTGAACCCGCAATGCGATTGTGATCTCTACATGAGTTATTTAAAGATCACGTTGCACAAATAAATGCATTTTTTTATGCATTTTATTCCTTTATTTTATTTTCTACGTTGCCTTGCTTTTTTTCATAAATTATGTTACATTGTATTAACACATTTGATGTCACATAACAATAGTTTTGTCAAAAGAACTAATTTGATT
Organism: Danionella dracula; assembly: GCA_900490495.1. Classification (NCBI taxonomy): domain Eukaryota; kingdom Metazoa; phylum Chordata; class Actinopteri; order Cypriniformes; family Danionidae; genus Danionella; species Danionella dracula. The sequence continues at coordinate 23,870,191 of UELW01000112.1, read as the reverse complement.
TGACAATCGAATGTCGATTACATGCAAAAAATGTAATAATATACTGCAGTAGTTAAACGCTATAATTGTGAGGCGTCTCATTTATAAAAATGACCAAAATTACTTGTACTTGTTTTTTTTTGCCGTAATGTTTCACATTTATAAAAAATAGAACTTGACGTGAAAGTTTGCTACCTTGATTAGTTTACAAACTAATCAGTGAACACAAGCACACTTCTGTGAATTTTCGGAATGATTAGCGCCATCTAGTGGAACCCTCAAGCATTCAAGCTTTAATGGAAAAGCAATCATAACAAAGAAGTCTTTAAAATTACACTGAAAGAATAGACAAGGCACAAAAATGCCTCTCAATTTCACAAGTACGCGGCTGGGAAAATACAAACTTTTATTTTAGGTATTTGGACCTCCACCTGTTGCAGTTGTGCGAGCGAAGTTTCTCCTTTGCCTCCGCCTTTTATTTGTTTAATAATTATACACTTGGTATGTGTCCTATAGGCTATAAATAAACACGCTTATAGTTGTTTTGGTAACTCAGTTATAAAATAGACACAAGCAGCTGGGTTTTATTATTTAGGTTTAACTTAAAACGCTGATATTTAATAAACCACATATTCCCATCCCACCATTTCGTTTTTTTCTCTTTTTCATTTTTGCAACATTTCCTTCTGTCCCACTAACACAATTCCTAGCTTTTGTTACACTTTTTCCATCCATTTTACCGCTGCTTTGGGGTCCAAACAGATTGTTTTTTTCGGGTCTCCACCTCCCCTGCATGATTTTTAAAAGATTATTGAAACAAATTCAGCTTTTTTTCAAACTTGATTTACCAAAAGCAGATGACTATGAACTGATTTGCATATATGATTTTGAATATATATGGTGTAAACGAGGAGTGGAGACGAGGGCAGACACGTGTAGTCCATTTGATTCATTAAAGGACTATTCAGTACGAACAATTTAATAAATCTGATTTTTGTGTCAGAACAGTCATGATATGGATCACTTTTTAAAGTTAGCTTTAAAACTTTCCTTTATAGACAGCCCTACAGTGTGTAGTTTTATGTTCTTTGATGTTTTACCTGCATTGTTTTATTACTGTTGTTTGTTCCTAATCTTATTACTGTTGTATTATTGCTATGTCTCCTCGAACGGTGACTTGACGTATCTGCAAATACATTTTTTTATTTATTTATTTTTTTGCTCACACAAATTTGACCTTTTTGACATTGCTTTGTTTAATCAGAATTCTACACACTTTTTAAACGAGACCCTTAAACCTTTGATTCCAACCAAACTTTTTGTAAGTCTAATTTAACTACTTTTTTTACAGCGCTTTCAGGAATGAAGTCACAGTTTGTTGCCAGATTTTTCTTTTGTTACAAAATAATCCTACAGGCCAGATTGGACCCACTGGCCGCCCTTATTTAAAAACTTTGAGATAACTTTTGTGCAAAATGCATTGTTAAGTATCAGTTTTAATCCCTGCATCAACTATATCCCTATTACCAAAACCCATGAATTGACTGCGATTTAACACAACAAATTTGAACAGTTATTACAAATTGTACCTTTAAGTCATGTTTATTGCAGGGGGCGTGCTACAGAATGTGTGCATCGCAGAGAAAAGCAACAAACAGCTGCTTTTCAGGACCATTCGATCAAGACGCAGCAGATACCAAGCAGAAGAAAAGTATAAATCGGTGGAAAAAACATTTGTGCTCCCTTTGGAAAACATTTCTAACTCACATAAAGATTGAGAGTGGAAAACTTTTAATCCCCTTGTGAAACATTTACAAATCAACACCACAATTTCTCAGCCGAACAGAAGCTGTTGTATACACTACTACATCACCAAACTGCTTTGAAAACATCAATGCAGCAAGTGGAACTCGCCTTGTATTTGTTTATAAAAGCATATGTACAGACGAAATCCACAAAAACATCTCCGAATCTGTTGACAGTGCACATAAATTAATCTGCTTGTCCTTCTAAAAAACTAACAGTGAAAACCCTAGGAACTAAACTACTGAAAAGTGCATGCAGAAACATCAAGATGCGAGCGAGAAACATGAACACAACCCCCTACGAATGCAGTCACGGCACTGATGTGCTCCAGCTAACAATGATATGTTTGTTTCATTATATCTGTGTGAGGCTCTGTGCAGATGTACTGACAGAAGGGATACCAAAAAACAAAAACACTTTTCGAGCATTCGCTTCCAGATCTTTGGTTCAAGCCGCTCTTCACCAACACAAAACCATTTTTGCAAAATAAAAGTTGATTAAACCCTGACAGTCACGATCAAAAATAATATCAAAACTTTTAGGGGGTGAAGAAGCTCCGAGCTGGAACGAGCATTATCTAGCGAAGTGAAAGTGCTGGGTATCCGACTTATGGATTTTACAAAAAATACACTTTCTGAACTAGTTTAATTGATCTCTTTTGCTCTCTTGTACTGCATTTCCTGTCATTCGTGTGTAAATTACTTTGCTTTTAAATATTGGTGCAGTTTTGGCACCTGATAATGTATACGCTTGCCCAAGATGCAAAACGCCACTGTCGTGTCACTTTTTTTTTTTTTTTTTACTCAATTTAAGCAGAGAGAAAGATTATAATGATGTGAATAAAAGTTTCCAGTCAAACGCTACGTCTGATCATCTTCTCAAGTCATGATCTCTGCTTGAAAAAATAAAATCCTGTAAAAATTTTACCACCAAAAAATATGCATGAAATCTCCATCATTCGCTCTATCGCAGTAGTTCTCTCAACAGTGGCGTGTTGCACCTCAAGTAAGGAGCTCTAAAATATTACATTCCGTTAGATTAATCAGTATTGTGGCTTAGCCAAGCAGCCCGTGGGAGGCAGGGGTGGGAGAACGAGTAAAGGGAACCAGGGGGAGGAAGTGGCCCTTCGGTTCCAGCCCCGAGGGGTGTTCGGATGGGTTACCAGATGGTGTAGCCACCACCGGAGCCGCCCATGAAGAAGTTGCCCTTGCGTTGCGTCATCATAACGTTTGCACCTTGCATGGCCGCCATCTGAGCCGCGTTAGGGAGGTGTCCAGGAGGCGGAGGCTGAAAGGAAAGAAAAAATTTGTAAGTACCCAATTTGTACAAAAAATAACTCTGCCGATACCAACCTCAAGTACTCGTACTTGTATTAATCATTACATGCCAATACAACAGACCGATACCTTATGACATCATTAACAAATCATAAAAGTTGTAAAATGCAACAGGTTTCGTTATCAGAATCAGTATCGTGGAGTACCTGAAAAAAGTACTCGTATTCGAGCTTAAAAAATTGGTATCAGTACAACATACACATAACATTTACAATAATTGCTTCCATTGAGTTCAAAATCATGCAACTACTTACACAGGAGTAAGATTGAAAATTCGCTCTATAATGCCTTTTTAAAAGTCGTTAAAGAGCCAGTATTGTGGTTGTGAAAAAAAAAACTGTTCTGTGGTCTTTTGGTACCTCAAACAGGATATGACTTCAACGCAAGGTCAGAAAACATTTATTCCGACCTGATTTTTCAATGACTCAAAAAAAAAAAACAGTTCCTTGGGATGATGCGACCAAATCACAACTGCCAGCAACTATGCCTTCCTTTATAAAGATGATAACTTCACACAAATACTTTTCACAAATAAAGCTCAAGCTGGATGTTCCTCAGACTTACAGCTATGTTACCTACACAACGCAAAAGATTATTTTCAAGAAGTTATAAATCTGCCTCTTTAATGCGCAACATGTTCAAAGCTCAAACAAACACACCCATAATAAAACACACAAGTTCAAGCAAATCTAACATGACTCTGAAGACTTACCTTAACTGAAACAAATTATACATATTATCTTTGCAAAATTAAGCAAGCGTACTTGCCTCGAAGCAAAAATAATGGGTGCCAACGCTAGCTCACACATCGGGCCATCGGATTGGTGCAAAGATAAAAATAAAAGTTTCGCTCTGTTGTCCTGGTTTGTCGCAGTGCATGATTTCATGATCGACCAATTAAAGCTGGCTCTTTTGATCACGTGTTCAGAGTACTTCCGAGACATAAAAGAGCCACTTGGTGGTGCTCGATGCCTACCCTCACGTCGGCTCATGACAGGGAATAGCAAAGAAGAAGAACTAAGGATATTGAAAAGCTTATCTTGTTGGTGACCTATACCAGTATTTGTTCGATAAGGTGCACAAGGATTATAAAAACACGGCCAAAAGAGAGGAAATATTGCATGGAATTGCCATAGAATTAGGGTTTGATGGTGAGTTTCATTTTCTAGCACTTTTGTTGAATGTTTAGCGCCACCCAAGGGTAAGGCAACTGCATCAATAAAGGTGTTTATCTTAAAGGACCCCACAGAGAAGCAGGTGTGGAAGGTACTTTGCATATTTTGTATGTGCACACCTATACATTTTCCATGTTCGCCTCATACGCGAAAGGTCCCTGGTTCATAACTGGGTAGAAACAGCAAAGATGTGGTCTGATGGATAAGGAGATGGACTGGAGATCAGAAGGTCGCCGGTTCGATCCCCAGATCCACCGAGTTGAAGGTGGTGTGAGTGATGAAACTCTCCATCTCCATCACTTGCTCTCCATCTTCAACAACCACAGCTGTGGAGCCTTCAAGTAAGCACCAATTTCCCGACTGCTCCCCGGGCCCCGCAGCCATGGCTGCCCACTGCACCGGGTGAGTGCTCACGGTGTGTTTGCTCACTGCAATGTACACTGGGATGGGTTACATGCAGAGCACAAATTCTGGGTTTGGGTCACTCCATATCTGGCCAACAGGCCCCTTTCACTTTCACTTCACTGCTTGTGTTCCCTGCATGCCTTATGTATTCGAGATGCACCAAAACAAAAATATTTTAAAAAGTGGTAGGTTGGTTAAAGTTACTCACAGGAATAGAAGCACTGGTGCCAGGACCAAAGCGAGCTCCAGCATCAAATCCACCCTCCACCATGACAGTGGAGCCAGGGGGGTACACATGTCCCATAGGATAATAGGCCATCGGGACACTAGGAGCCATACCCCCCACAGAGACAGACTGACCATGCATGGGCATGTACATCTGAGTGCCAGGGTAAGCTGAGGTCATTTGGGCCATCTGTCCAGCCCCTGGGGGAGGAGCCATGTATCTGGCCTGATAAACCTGCAAGGGAAAACTCTTTATTGGCAAAACTTTTCACAAATTTCACATAGGTTGCCCTAATAACTAAATCCAGAGGTTTGAAAATAGAAAATAGTTTGAAATAGAAAAGATCCGTGTACGTTGTGTTCACTCGATTTTTGATTCCAAATAGGAAATCAAATATTGAATAATGAAGCCTTAATTCAGTTTTCATTAGAAAAATTAAAGTGAAATTACAAAATAACTGTGTTTATTAGAAGTATTTATTCACTGATAAATAAAATATACAAAACACTTGTTTTTTTTCCCTTTCTTGCTATCTTAATATTATTACGATTACTTTGAGTTGATGTTGAACGTTCCAAATGGAAACCAATTTGCGGTGACTGTAAGGTTAAGTGATTCATATTTTAAATCAAAAACTTAACGGCATAAAGTGTTTTGAAGGCGGTGTACATGGACTGAACGCGAAATCGGGAATTTATTGTTTTATAAAAGATCTCGCTGCTCCTCCGTCTTGTTACTGACCGATGCGCTTTCGGCTGTGAATAGAGGAGCACTCGAGATTTCAAGTGCGACTCACTTGTTTATCACAAGATTTGGTTTATCCCAAATTGTAGTAAAAACGTTAAACTCATTCAGCATTTTTACTATTTCTGGAGTACAGATTACCACTCAAGCAGATGACATTCCCTGAGTGGAGATGAAATGGATCATCTGTTCTAAAAGGGATTTCTTCGTGGTTTAATGAACATGCAAAAGCAGAGAGAACCTGGTTTAGGTGTTCTGGGATGCTGTGAAACTGTTCTGATGATAAATAAGAGTTTTAGTCCAAAGTTCAAGTCTAAAGGTTAAAACATGAGGTTTTTCCAAAGGAAAACATGGCTAAACTACTTCCAGTATGGTCTCACAAGGGAAAAGAGAAAATAACTAACTTTACATAATTTTGATTATTACACATACTATGATTGAACAAATTGAGGAAAATATAAAAAATGCACATTTTTCTCCTTTTGGGTGTGCATTTAGAGAGAAATAACAGCAAATATTAGTGTTTGTTCAGTAACACATAAAAACATGAATATTGAGACCATTTTCATTTTAGGATCAAAAATCGAATGAATGCAGCGTACACAGACCAGGAAAAAACTATTCTGGAAATGTTTAAAACTCCAAACAGCTTCTGATGATTCTATTCTAATAACATCTTTAATGGAGCCATTTATACGGCGCCTCACTAGATAAATCTGATCTAAATCAAGTACAAAAGTGGAAGTAACCTCAGAGTACGGAGGTGGAGCATCTGCATATGGAGACACCTGAGTAGGAACTTGCATTGCAGGAGGGTAAACAGGTGCTGAACTCTGCTGAGGGTAGACACCTTGCTGTGGGTATGAGCCTGCATGGAGAGCACACAGAAAACGCTATTACTGCAACAAAGCTATTAAAAAAAACCATAAAGTTGCATCTACATAAAGAAGTTCTTAATCAACATAAATTGGTCAACATAAAGAAGTCCTGAAATACACATATTTCAGTGATTATTATCACAATTCAAAACATTTACATAAAGTTATCTTTATTAGAAATAAAACATGTATTTGTATCCATGCATTTACATTCAAAAAGACAAATGATATTTTAGGTTATGTACAATGCTGGTGGAAACTGATCAAAAGGCACCTCAGTGGGACTAAGATTATAACATTTACATGCCAAAAATGAAGAGAAACGCAAGATTTTTCTTGCAAACGAGGTTTTGATTTCAGATCTTTTTAGAAGAGATGATTGAGCTTGCTTTTATTGGCCGATTTTTGTGCACACGCCTTTTATTGACCTCAATTATGCAGCGTCAACATGATTAAATATTCACTGTGATTGGTCAGATATATATTCTTTTAATTATAAATAAAAGTGATGTATGTAATTTTTCAGGGCGTGCATTTTATTGGACTCATCCAAGTACCAAAAGATATAGAAACGAGGTGCCATTTGTGTCTGTTCGTTGATTTCAAAAGTGAACACTGGCTGGCAGAAATCACATACTGTACCATTAAATGCTCACGACTTACATGAGACATATTCAAATGTGATATTAATGCTGTTACTGGAATCACAAAAATCAGGTGTAATGCGCATTCCCTCACCCTACTGCAAGTTACCGAAACAATCAGTACAAATGTTGATTGGAAGTTCAATTTCGTTTTATTTTGCATGCCATTCTAACAGCGATCCTAGTATTATTGTAATAATGTTCGCAATAACATGTTACTTATTACTTCTTTAATTATTACCTGTTCAATTTGATACCTCACCTGAATATAGGTTAACTGCTTTGTCATTTCATTATATTTTTAGGGAATATTTGGAATATCTGTTCCTTACGTTAGCCAAACTTAGCTGTGTAAAAAGAAACTTGAGATTAAAAAGTGATATATTTTACCATCAAACATTTTTATTCCTCCAAATATCTCTGCCATAACGTCAAAATTACATTTCATTGCAATTTAGTGTCGAATTGTACACGAATCTCACACTGACAATATGAGTTTTCGTTAATAAAAATACTTCCACAAATAATAATAAAATGCTGTACATTCAAAACCAGCACTGTGAAAAAAAAAATAGTAAACTAATACGATAACAAAAGAGGTGAATTACAGAATAATTATGCATTGTTTTTTCCGCGCCAAATTGTTACAGGTTTTACAAAGAATAAAATAAATAAATACAATCAATGTTTTGAACGTTTCCATCTCTTAATGAGGTCACCTTTCTAATCACGTCATCGCCTGTAGGAGCCAAGCTACTCAACCTTTTTTTATTTCTCAAAAAACACGGTATTTTCCTTTCAAACGAGACAATGCCACGGACAGATATTGGAGTTTAATTTGCTATACAGTAGCTGACCGATGTTTTCAGACGCTCAGCGCAGAAAATCTCCTCGTATTGTGTCATTTATGTAAGTCTGAAATGCTAACTGCTTTGGACGATGCTAGGAAACGGCTAATCAAAAAAAAAATAGCAAAAGAGCAGATGTGATCGCGGGTCGCTTACCTTTGTTGTTCATTTTTCTTCAACGTTGATACACAAATTTGTATGGAAATAGTATTAACAGTCCGAATTCTGCGTGTATAAGACAATAAATATGAGATTTTCTTAAAGTTCTTCGTCGTTTCCTGGTTACTTCCTTGTTTTCGTCAAGCAAACCTTTGAGTATATTTGTGCTGGGAGGGGCTACGTCACGCTTGCGTCATTTTCTATGGACGCCAGTCTTTGCTGTTAAAGGGAAGCTCATGACCTGTTATATACAGCCAATGCTCATGACTCGCATTTTTGCCGAAAACGAAAGTTTCAGGGACAACATGTTTGCTAAATGTTTAGCTCTTTACTTATTCTTGTTGAATTTAATAAAAAGTAACAACAATTATCCTGAAGGAACTTCTCCAACTAATGAATAAAGATTGAAACAATGCTCACAACTCAAGCCAATTTTATATGTAGATGCTAAAAAAAATGTGTTTTAGTTCATTAAATTAGTTCATAAAAGTTTATGAAATGTCATATCATACATCTTTTAAACCCCTCTAGACTATTAATGCACCCTCAATAACCTTCAAAAGGTAACATTTATCGTAAAAAATGTCTTTGAATCACCTCAAATGATTGTGTTCTGCAAAATGGGCCGCACAGCTCCTGTTTGTCCCACTGCCATGCCTCCACCACGCCTCCTGCTGGTTTTTGCTTGTTGGCACACAGGACTTTTGGCCCACAATATCCAAAAATAAGCTTTATTTTAGTTGTTTATCCGATGTGGTTCTGCTACAGTTATACTTCAGGGTCAGTCAGCGTTTTTCATTGAGAAGAGGTGCAATAGCACTTTATCTGATTGGTTAATGCAGTGCTTCTCAATTATTTTCTGTCATTCCCCCCTAGGAGGAAGAAAAGATCATAAAATGTATAGGTAACATACATAGGTAAAATGCATAGGTAACATGAATAGGTAATATTCATAGGTAAAATGCCTAAGTAAAATGTATAGGTAACATGTATAGGTAACATGCATAGGTAAAATGCATGGGTAACCTGTATAGGTAACATGCATAGGTAAAATGAATGGGTAAAATGCATGGGTAAAATACATGGGTAACATGTCTAGGTAAATGCATGGGTAACATGCATACGTAAAATGTGTAGGTAACATGTATAGGTAACATGCATGGGTAACATGTATAGGTACCATGCATACTTAAAATGTGTAGGTAACATGCATAGGTAAAATGCATGGGTAACATGCATAGGTAAAATGCATGGGTAACATACATAGGTAAAATGAATGGGTAAAATGCATGGGTAACATGTATAGGTAACATGCATACGTAAAATGTGTAGGTAACATGCATGGGTAACATGTATAGGTAATATACATCGGTAACATGCATGGGTAACATGTATAGGTAACATTCATTCATTCATCTTCATGTCGGCTTTTTCCCTTTCGGGGTCGCCACAGCAGACAACAGAATGAACCGCCAACTCTCTGGCATATGTTTTACACAGCGGATGCCCTTCCAGCCGCAACCCATCGCTGGGAAACACTCACACACATTCACACTTTAACACTATGGACAATCGTTCTTACTCAATTCTCTTATTCCGCATGTCTTTGAACTTGTGGGGAAACCGGAGCACCCGGAGAAAACCCACGCGATCACGAGGGGAACATGCAAACTCCACACAGAAATGCCACCTGCCCCAGCCGAGCCTAGAACCAGTGACCTTCTTGCTGTGAGACGACCGTGCTACCCAATGCGCCACCGTGACGCTGTGTAGGTAACATGCATAGGTAAAATGCATGGGTAACATGTATAGGTAACATACATAGGTAAAATTTATAGGTAAATGTATAGGTAACATGTTTAGGTAACATGTTTAGGTAACATGCATAGGTAACATGTATAGGTAACTGTATAGGGAACATGCATAGGTAACATGTTTAGGTAACATGCACTGGTAAAATGCATGGGTAACATGTATAGGTAACATAAATAGGTAAAATTTATAGGTAAATGTATAGGTAACATGCATAGGTAATATTCATGGGTAACATGCATAGGTAAAATGTGTAGGTAACATGTATAGGTAACATGCATAGGTAACATGTATAGGTAAGATGCATAGGCAAAATATGTAGGTAAATGTATAGGTAACATGCATAGGTAAAATATGTAGGTAACATGCATAGATAACATGCATAGGTGAAATGTTGAGCAATACTTACTCATTAAACTCACCGTCATAATTAAATTTCGAAAGTACCCCTTCATTTACCTGCTCAGATTAGGGTACACCCTGGACAATTCAGCATCTGAGCACAGCACCATTTTCACTTCCAAATGCCTCCTAATTAAATCTATAGCCAGCAATTCACCTGAAGCATGTTTTAAACTGCGGGAGAAAAAAAACACAAAAACATGAGTAAAACAGGCACCTGATATTTAAGAAGCCCCATGTAGTGTAAACCCAGAAATTCTCTGACTATCTGCTCTCCACTGCGCTACTAAACATGTTAAGATGAACAATAAAATAAAAACATTTGTGTGTGTTTTTTTTTATACTACTTACTCAATATTTAGATTTTACCACAAAGTATTTGATATATGCATGTTGGGTTGAGCTGGGTAAAATCAAACTTACCGGTAAGTGTTTTAAAAATATATAATTGGTTTATTAAAGGGCTTTTCTGATATCTTGTGAGATCCAATCCGGGTTAAAATATGTCATCATGTTTGAAACTCAACATTAGTTTCAGGAGAAGTCTATATTGTGATTGCACAATTTTTTTATGCATGAGCAGATTAAAACAGTGTTAACCCTTTGTTTCCCTGCATCAAAATTAATCACAAGTCAGTTTTCTTAAAAAAAACAACAACTTTAAATTATTTTGACTGCAAGCTTTGATTGCAATGACCATGCTATTGGTTAAAGTTATTATTAGAATATTAAATTATTTCCATTAAGTGCAATGTATTGGCTGGAGTATACATTTGATGTGAACCTCATTACAGATTCATCTGTATTCAGCCAGTTCCTCTTTGAGCGCCATGGTAATATGCTGTTAATGCATGCAAATGAATGTGCTTGCCAGCTGGCTTGGCAACTGAGCAACGCCAGATATGTGTTGCCCCTTTCATGTGCATGTTCTGTATACAACATGAGAATATCCCCTCTAAATCAAGTTTATGTTATAAAGGCATTCCACAAAACAAGGCCAAAAAGGATGGAAGAGCTGGAGCTTCACATCGTTCTCAGAAGCAGTTACGTTTTAGAGCAGTTTAGAGATCTACATGTGAGAAGACAGAGATAGACATTTGATTGCAGTGTCCTAAATTGATCTCGCAAAGAGAAATCAGCTGAAACTACTCGTGCTAAAGCAGTTTGTTTGCTTCGTTTTTTTTTCTCAGGTTTAACTTTAACCAATGCATTTATTGAGGTTTTATCCTCATCCTTAATCCTTGATCGTTTTGACTCCCAAATCCTTTTAGTTTGTAGACTGTGGAAGGAAAAAGTAGGCAAGCGGAGAAGGAGAACATGCAAAGTGTCTGACAGCCTTGACCCAGAACCCTTCTAAGGAGGCACAGGGCTAGCCTAGCACCAATCTGGCAGGAGTCCTATGTGTTGTTTAGTCATTTCATTTGTACACTGTAAACCCGTATAAGTTGAGTAAGTACTCAAACATTAGTTACATCAATTTTTTGAGTAATGAGGGATTTTATTTTAAGTATGCAGATTTTTTTCACATTTATTGTACTTAAAATAATTGCTTTGTCCTAACTGTAAATAAAGACTCTCTCTGTATATGTTTTTCTCTTGTGCACCATAATAAACACCCCTGCACCAAAGTGCTCCTCTATGGGTCAAGCCATCATACTTATTTTTATTTTTTGGAACTAAAAACATTGCCCAGCAACTCTGAGTGGCCTCGCAGCTACAACCAGGATAGGCGCAAGGGGTTGCTGCTTCACACCAAGCTTGTTTGTTTTGATAGCAACTAGCTTGAATTGTTTAGTTTTAACATCTTACATGTTTAAGTCAAGCAAGTCATACGTTGTTAGATTAACAATCTAAACTACTATAAAAATCAAAGTATTGTATTGGGACTATAAAAATTACATTTACTTGAAATATTTAAATATACTACTACTAGCTAGCAAACTCTAGCACATTAGCCTCTTCAACATCTAGTAAAAATGTATTTCCATGATTATTAGTTATGGAGCAATGTGGATAGGATGTAAAGGTACTGATATTTTTTATAAATGTACTTGATTAAAAGTACACATTTTATAAAGTACTCAAAAGTTACTCAAGTAAATGTGACTAAATGAAATGAGTTATTACCCATATCTCCATTTAGAAGATGCTTTTATCCACAGTGACTTACAGTTCAACAGAGAGGGAGAGAGAGAGAGAGAGAGGAGGAGAGAAGAGAGAGACAGACAGACAGACAGAGAGAGAGAGAGAGAGAGAGAGAGAGAGAGAGAGAGAGAGAGAGCGTGACTGTGAGAGGGAGAGAGAGAGAGAGAGAGAGGGAGAGAGAGAGAGAGAGTGTGTCAAACAGACAGACAGACAGACAGACAGACAGATACAGACAAGACAGAGAGTACAAACCAATGGTACAGACCTGCTTGTTTGTTTTTAATTAACGTGGCATCTTTAACAAAATAGCAAACATAGCATATATTTTTGCCTTAAATATTTAAGGAGGGAAAGTGATGGGATACTACTTGGTCTAACTGGTAGACTCCAACTTGAACATATTTATACAGTTTTACTAAAGACATTTACAAAACCACTCACTGATTGACTCACAGCTTTTGTTCTCGCATACTCACATAAACTTAGTGAGAGCTTGTTTTTAAACAATACAACCGCTGCAAACATAGATTGAGTCAACATTTCCTTTAAAACCAGGAAGTGCAAAAATAACCCGAAACAGGTTACAGTCTTCAGCAGAGAGTGTATGAATGTTCCTATAACCCAAAAACATTGTATGAATTTGTGAAGCTAATAGCTAAGGGGACAAGTTTCAGTGATTTGCCACTTAAAAATATTGTGGCGTTAATCTCAGTTGTCAGCAGTCTGTTAGATTTTTAAAGAAACTGATATTTGAAAGAAAGACTGTTGTAAGAAGAGCATGCATCTGAGTATGTTTTAGCTGTAGCTAGAGCACAGACAGCTACTGGACTTCCGGCAGCCATCGCTCCTCTCTGCTTGTTCCTCATCACAACTCACTAAGAAAACCCCATGGGCCCCTGTGGCTGACGTAGTTACAATAAAGTGGATTTTAGATGCCTACACCATGTATTGTGACAAGTAATGAGCAGGGGAGGATCTATTAAAATAAAGTAAATAAAATTTCTGTCAAATCAAGGTTTCGCTGTGGAGCTGGACACGTCACTTCCCAGCACCAGTGAGCACTAGTTTAAACTAGTTTCGCATCATGGACACAGAAGACCTCTCCGAAATCAATGCACCCCTCACGGTCAATGAACAGGTACCTTAAATTTTGAACAAAAACACTTATTTACTTAACATTTCATCACATGACCAGCATCAAGTCCATGCTTGTGAGTGTACAGCAGGGGTCTGAAAATCGTGGCCTGCAGGCCATTTGCAGCCTGCGAGACGATATACTGTATGAAATAAATGATGTGCTATTGGTGAAAAGAAATACTCTTATATATATAGTTATTGTTCTTTGTGTTTGTTTCCTATTTGTATCTTGTACTGTGCTCTAATGATCTGATGATGTCACTTTAAAAAGAAAATTTGCACACACAAAAATCGCTGTTATAAGAGGTATATTCATAATTAGAGATGTTCAACGACTTTGACGAGCACTCTGAGGTAAAGGTACACTGTCCCTTTAAGACGGCCATCGCTCCCGTTCTGTCGAGCCAGCGCCATTTTTTCAATGCAGGACTCGGCCCGCATAAATTATGTTCATGACGTAGTGCAAAAGAGCATATTTCTGTAAATTTTTCGCCACTTTTCTACCGGTAACGAGTTACTTTAGCTATTACGGTGTAATTACTTCTCCGAGACGACAGTTACCGGAGATACACCATGATATATTTAGTTGAAAAGAGCACCGGCGCTTCCTGAGCCTCCTTATCAATGCAAATAGCTCTTTTGTGTCCGTTCGCTGCGCGCGTCGGAAGCTGTGAGATGAATTTTTAATTATGCATATTTAAAGCTAACTGTGGCAAAGCTCTCGCAGGAGGAGAAATTAAGGGAATATCCAGGCTTTCGGCGGGTAAGTCGGAGATGTAGTCAAAGCTTGCACGCATTTTTGCAACGCGATACGAAGTCGCGAGTTTTTGGTTAATATGCAATGGTCTTAATTAGCATAATTTATATATTTATGATAAAGAGAAGGGAAACATCAAACGCCGTCCCGAGTCGTGCTGTATTGACATGTGAGGAGTGATCAGCAGAGGAGGAGTGTGTCCCTCGGGGAGTTTTATTCTTCTGTTGGGGATGTTTTGGGAGGGTGACACTTGTACCTCACAGGCCTCTCTCTGTGCATGTGAAAATGCGCAAATCTTACATAATGCGCTATTAAAAAATAAGAACATAAGCGGATCTATAACTCAAAGCATACATTTAATTTTAGCAGGAATAAAGATGATCATTTTGACTTTACATTAAGTATAACAACATTTTGCTTCTGTTTATAGTTCTGTGCACGTGGGTTTTTAACATGAAAATCTTTTACTTTCTGTGTCGTCAGTATTTTTTGCTGTGTCATACACAGATTAACTGAAGGAATCAAAGCCCTTAAAGGTGTCATATCATGTAAACTCTACTTTTCAGACATTTTTTCCATGTTTTAGTATTGTTGCTTTGTGAAAAACATTAGTGCGATTCTATTTTCTTTGTTTTTTTTGGAAGCTCAAAACTGCTCGATGGCCCATTGGACCTATCAGATAAAGCCCCAATGCAGCTCATCTCAATGAAGAACGTATGCTCTGACTGTGCCGGAAGACTAGTAGAACCATGTCAGATAAACAATGAAACGAAAGTGTGTTTTTGGATGTCCCTGGCCAAAAGTGTTTTTGGCTTACCAAAAGATTAATATATTCGTCAGAAATGGGTGGATTTTTTGTGTACCAACAAGGAAAATCCAGCAGGGGGTGTGGTGGAAGCACAGCAGTGGGAGGAACATGGAATACATGACTTGTTTACTGGAGCACAACCATTTGTTGGGATTCAAATACATTTTTTACACTAAATACTGCCTTTTGAAGGTTATTAAGGGTGCAGTGATAGTCCAGACCAAATATTTATTGTAAATGATTGAAAAAGAGCATAATATGGCATTTTAAACTAAATAGCAAACATTGGCATATATTTTTGGCTTATATATTTAAGGAGAGAAAGTGATGGGATACCCCTTGGTCTAACTGGTAGACTTCAACTTGTGCATATTTATACAGTTTAAAGACATTTACAAAACCACTAACTGATTGGCTTACAGCTTTTGGTCTCGCGTATTAACATAAACTTAGTGAGAGCTTGCTTTTAAACTAGCTCAAAATTTCCTTTAAAAACAGGAAGTGCAAAAATAACCCGAAACAGATTGCAGTCTTCAGTAGAGAGTGTATGAATCCTACTATCTCAAAAACGTTGTATGAATTTGTGAAGCTAGTAGCTAAGGGGACAAGTTTCAGTGATTTGTCACTTAAAAATATTGTGGTGTTAATCTCAGCTGTCAGCAGTCTGTTAGATTTTTAAAGAAACTGATATTTGAAAGAAAGAGTGTTGTAAGAAGAGCATGCTTCTGAATATGTTTTAGCTGTAGCTAGAGCACAGACAGCTACTGGACTTCTGGCAGCCATCGCTCCTCTCTGCTTTTTCCTCATCACAACTTGTGTCATAAACCCATGGGTTTCTGCAGCTCGCATTAGTTACAATAAAGTGGATGTTAGATGCTTATTTTAACATGTATTATGATGAGTAAATATTTTAAATACATTACGTATTTTAAAGTAACAATTAAAATTACGTACTTTTGTCTTATCAAGGTTGCACTCTGGAGCTGGAAACATCACTTTCAAGCACCATGCAGAACCAGTGAGCACCTCAAAGTTTAGAATTGGGCATCATGGACACAGAGGACCTCTCTGAAACCAATGCACCCCTCACGGTCAATGAACAGGTACCTGAAATTCGAACAAAAACACTTATTTACATACCACATTTCATCACATGACTAGCATCATGTCCGTGCTTGTGAGTGTACAGTCTATGGTTACAGCACAAGCAATCCTCTTCTGGGGTCGAGGAGCAAGAAGTGGATAGTTCATGCTAATTTAAGTCTTTGTTTGTTTGTTTGCTCATTTCACAAGTCTGAGTTTGTTCTGTGTGTCCTAATATGTGCTTGGCATCTCTGTTCTCTTTAGCCATTCACTGTCTGACTGCAGAAGTGTTTTCTCAGCTTTTAGGTTCCTGCACTTTGAAATTTCCAGCACAAGATGATCAGGTACGAACCCTTCCCTGCCTCTTTGCTCTCTGTGCTGAGCTGAGCTTCCTTCTCTGCCCGAGCCAAGAAAATTCCAATGCTTTCTCTGCTCTTTCTCTTTCTCTGTTGTATGATTTGATCTTAAAAACTCTTACCATTAAAATGTTTCAGGTTTGTAAGTCTATGAAGAAGTCTAATTAAAAAATTTAGCGCTACCCCTTCTCCACCTGATGTGGCAAGGCATGTATATAAATATATTATAAATATATTAAATTAAACACCACTTTGAAGCTGCAAAGTGTCATGAAATAAATGCATGCATTGGATATTTACTTCTGTATTTTCAATATAAATTCAGTTTAGACAAAAGTGTTCACCCACCTGTTCATATAATGTGATTCAGCAGTTCCAATCACTTCTAAGGCCACAGGTATTTTAAATCAAGGAGTTACGGATGCAGACTGCGTTTACAACTGTTTGTTGTTCTCAGGAACGCCCTCTCACATAATGAACTTCAAGAAGATTGTTCAGAATCATTCAGTACAGCCTTCGCTGTAGAATTGAATGTTATGCTGTTATGCTTTGTTCACACTGAAAAACAGAAAAGCAGAGCATCTGTGTGTCCCACTCTAAGACGGCTGCAGAACCTTCAGTTTTGATCTGCTCCCTAAAAGTCTGCCCAGGTTCGCGGATGATAACTGGCGGAGCAGAAAGTTGTAGCTTCAGTATCTGTTCTCTTCTCCTTCAAAAAAAATGTCTCTCAAATTTTTGCCACTTCTCTCAGCACACTTCAACTACAAATACAGCTGTTATTCTACAGTAAAGCGCTAGTGGCTAAAGCTAATGGAGTGCCATTAAATTTCCAATGTGAGTAGAAGACTGGAAACTCACCAGATTCCCCTATGAGCAAATGTCGTCTCCCTGTTCAAATGTCGTGTTTTTGAAAAAACTTGTTTGAGACAACAGCAAGCGTTCATATACTGTTACTAAGTTTCTCCCCTTTTTTTGAAAGCATCACCATTCTAGAGCAAGCTTATTGGTTGAAGGAAACAGATTTCTACTTCAGAATTCTTTGCAGTTTTGACAGATTGGGTGGTTTTCTGCCAGACTGGGTTAATTTAGTTTATTTTGGGCTGAGAAAATTTAGGAAGCTGTTAGGAAGTATATTAATAATCTTAATGTATTAATTTAGAATTTATATATATATATTTAATATAGATTTAATAAATAATATTTTCCATGTATAAAATAATATTCAAACAAACAGTAAAAAATAGATTATATGTAAATATTTTTGGAATGTATAGAAATTTATCTGTTAAAACATATTTAAATATTTGAAAAATTTCCCACATATTACAAAAATGTATGTAGAAAATATATTATTAAAATATATTATTATGTTCTGAATAAGCGTCACGGTGGCGCAGTGGGTAGCACGGTCGTCTCACAGCAAGAAGGTCGCTGGTTCGAGCCTCAGCTGGGTCGGTTGGCATTTCTGTGTGTATGTTCTCCTCGTGATCGCGTGGGTTTTCTCCGGGTGCTCTGGTTTCCCCACAAGTTCAAAGACATGCGGAATAAGTGAATTGAGTAAGAACAATTGTCCATAGTGTTAAAGTGTGAGTGTGAGTGTGAATGTTTCCCAGCGATGGGTTGCGGCTGGAAGGGCATCCGCCGCTTAAAACATATGCCAGGGAGTTGGCGGTTCATTCCACTGTGGCGACCCCGAAAGGGAAGAAAGCTGACATGAAGATGAATGAATGAATAAATAATTTAGTTGAATATGTTTAAATACATAGAAAAAAAGTATAATTAATACGTTTCTTTGTTTTTTCTTCATTTGTTTTGAAATCAAACCGTTTATAATATCAGGCTGCATATATTTTTTTACATACAACATAAATTTTTCGAATTGGAGATGGGCCGGTTTTATATTAAGTTTGGGCTGGAAACTGTTGCTCAGATCTCTGCTACTCCTGCAACTCCAAGAAAGCAACAGCAAATCAAAATCCGATCTGCAAGTCTAGTTTTCCCACATACTCGCATGTTTTTTGACTGTACATGTAAAACATCAATAGCATTTTTCTGCTTTCCAGTGTTAACAAAGCATTATAGCTGCTAAGGGTCGAGCAACGTCTTATAAAACCCTGTTGGTTAGTGATGTTTAATATTTTTAATCAAGTGTAAAACATAGATATGACATTTCTTACTCGGTTGCCAGTAAGATTAGGACATCTCTAATAATTATTGATGACTGGTATGATTTTATTATTTTTACAATTCGAACAAAGTACATGTAAACAGTAAAAGTACATCAACACTGTAAAAAAAACGTATAAAGTGCTTTTACAACAATAGTTTCCATAAATTGAAATAGTCATTTCCATAATTTACTTGCATAGATTTTTTTAATGATTAACTTCACTTTACTAGAGTACAAAATTTGTGTTCTTTCCAACAATCTCAGAGATCAGAGAATACACACGGTTTGTTTAACTCGTCCATAACACACCAAAACCCTTCTTCATCATGTCGCTTTTACTTATTTAGAGAGGATACAGAGAAATATTAACCAAACAAATCTTCTTCTTCAGGTCATTGTCATGGCCGGTCAGGAGACCATCCGTGTGCTGGAGGTGGAGGTGGACACGGGGTTATCCTCTGTGGGGGAGGATGGGAACGTGGAGTCAGTGGAAGAAGCGCATCCTGTGCAGACTCTGGAAACAGTGGACGAAAGCCCATTGGACAGTCCAGTGACCACGAGCGCTGCCACCACTGGTGAGCCCAGTCGAATGAACCTGTTTGAAAACCATCTCCATCAAAAGAGAAATTTTTGTCACAATAATTGTTGTAAATGAGTAGGTTCGAACAGTCGTCTGAATGTGTTGTGGTCTCCATGCATAGATGTGTGAAGCTAGTTTTTCGTATCTTTGTTCAGTGTCTGTTGAGGTCTCGGTACCTGCAGTAGAAACCGTGGTGTGCAAGGCTCCCATCAGCTTATCTCCAGCTCAACCGCAAACCAGTGTTCCCATCACCGTCCAGACCTGTCCTCAGGTAGTCTTTCATTTCCTTTAAGCTGTATTCTTTTTTCCCCGTTAGTGTGTTCTTTCAAGTTGACCTTATGACATGTCTAAAAATTCCAGTTGGAATATGAGAGCTCAACTGTTACCAATGAAGAGACATGAAAACAGCAATATTACAAACTAAATCTAATCAAAGTTATTTTTGTCTAGCAGCATTTCTGTTGCCCAGGGAGCTGTAAAGAGGATAAAACAATAAAAGAATCAAGACAAAGAGTTTTACAGGATCAACAGGATTAAAACTAGTGACGAAGACAGTACCTCCTTCTCCAGAGGATACCGAGGCGTTCCCAGGCCAGTCTGGAGATGTAATTTCTCCATCGAGTTCTAGGTCTTCCCCAGAGCCTCCTTCCTGCAGGACATGCCTGAAACACCTTCCTAAGTAGGCGTTCAGGAGGCAGCCGGAACAGATGTGAAAGAGCAGGAGCTCTACTCCAAGCTCCTCTCAAGTAATGGAGCTCCTCCCCTATCTGTAAGGGAGTGCCCCATCATCCTGCTCAGGAAACTCATTTCAGCCTCTTGTGTTGGAGATATCATTCCTTCAGTTGTAACCCAGAGTCATGGTCATAGGTGAGAGTTGGAACATAGATTGAGTGGTAAATCGAGAGCTTAGCCTTTTGACTCATCTCCTTTTTCACCACCACAGTTCAGTAGATCGAGCGCATTACTGCAGCCGCTGCCTGTCAACCTCATGCTCCATCTTTCCCTCACTCATAAATAAAACCCCAAGGTACTTGAACCTTTCCACTTGAGGCAAGATCTCTCCTCCAACCTGGACTGAAAAAAACTACATTTTTCCAGCTGAGAACTGTGGCTTCAAATTTAGAGGTGCTGATCCTCATATCTGCCGCTTTCAAATTAAGCTGCAAATTAATTTGTAGGGAGCCAACAGGTCAACATCATCCACGAAAGGCAGAGATGAAATCCTGTGGTCTCCAAACTGGCCCTCTTCCAGCCGCTGAGTCTGTCTAAAAATTCTGTCCATAAATATATTGAACAGAACTGGTGACCGAGGACAGCCTTTTCAGAGTCCAACATGCACTGAGAAAAGGTCTGACTTACTTCCAGCAATGTGAACCGGGCTCCTACTTTGGTTGTACAGACACCAGGGGCCCTTGGTAGAGGGCCCGGATGCTATTTTCCCAAAAGAACCCTTCAAAGGACCACACGAGGCACAAATAAAAATTTACCATTTAAAATGGTACCATGACAAAAATAACTAAAACACCTTGAAAATAACCAACAAATCAAATGTTTTATTCAATACATTTGCCAAATATATCAAACGTTACTTTTTATGAGGATGTAAAAATGTAAAAAAAAAAAAAATCACAGATTTTATTTTTTTTTCCAGAACTATGTAGAATAACACTATGTAGAATAAAACACCAGGATAAATCTCAACAAACTCTTTTCTGTGACTCTAACTCACGATGTATCTCTTCCAGATGCTGACTCAAGATAGTTTGGCCTCTCTGATGACTGGCATGTTTGCCCAGCAGAGTTCTCTGGGGCAGCCCTTGCTCATTCCTTTCAGCATGGCTGGGTCTGTTGGGGGCCAGGGGGGTCTGGCTGTGCTCACCCTACCAACGGCCACTGTAGCAACCCTCCCTGGACTTGCTGCTGCCAGCCCTGCAGGAGGCCTGCTGAAGCTGCCCTTTGCAGGACTGCAAGGTAAAGCGCTCTCATTTATGTGAGAAATATAATATCAATTTGGATTGTAAGTAGGGACGTCACGCTGGCACAGTGGGTAGCATGGTCGTCTCACAGCAAGAAGGTCGCTGGTTCGAGCCTCGACTGAGTCAGTTGGCATTTCTGTGTGGAGTTCTCATGTTCTCCCCTTGGGTTTACCCCGGGTGCTCCGGTTTTCCCCCAAATGCATGCGGTATAGGTCAATTGGGTAAAAACTATTTTCCATAGTGTTTGAGTGTGTGTGAATGTTTCCCAGCAATGGGTTGTGACTGGAAGCGCATTCGCCTCATAAAACAAATGCCAGAAGAGTTGGCGGTTCATTCTGCTGTGGCGACCCCGAAAGAGAAGAAAGCCGACAAGATAATGGATGGATGAATAGATTGGAAGTACGATCTCAGACAAGGGAAGCATTCAGAGCAAATGCTGGCTTCGGATTAATATTTCAAATAGAATGCAAGAAATTTTTACAAAAGACAACAGCACTTCCTGTAGCCTTTTTAATCAATTAGCATGCTTTTAAAGAAAAGAAGTGAAGACTGAGCAACTCTTTTTGGTCTGTGTTTTTATTATTCAATCTACATAGAGTGAATCTGTTATTTCTGTAACCAACATCTTCACTTCAAGTGAGCTTTTTAATGTATTTTTAGAATTAGGTGCTCTCCGAATTCCACTTTGATTTGTGCTAGACATCTTCAAATGATTTTGTTAAGTTGCTTTTTACATGTGTGGAAGTGCATTTTGATCACACCCCACAGAAAACACCGTTTTACACACTTGACCAACAAACAATGCATTCTATGACTCAAAAATATGGATCACTTATTAGTTTGTGAAACAGAAGCTGTCTCTTTTTACACATGGTTTTGATCATTGTTTAAAGAATCGTATTAAGCTCATGCACTGATAATATTTGTTCGTGCTTTGTTTTTTTCAATGATACTTCCTTTCACCTCTCCTCCAAGTAGCACATCAATGTTCATGCTGCCAGATCCACTGTGCTACAAGCTAAAAGAAAATATTCCCTGTAAGAAAAACATTGTATTGTTAAGAGTTACAACACCTTATTTCCTTTTCCAGCAGCAACAGTGTTGAACTCGGTGGCTCCTGCGCAGGCACTCCTGCAGCCTCAGGTGTCTGCCCTGCAAACCACGCCAGTAAGCACTGTGTCCGGGTCTGTTGTGCAGAAGCCAGCAGAGCCCGCAGCATCTGTCGCTACCCTTCAGACCGCAGGGCTCTCCTTCAACCCCATTGTGAGTATGACCACCCTATCAGGCTTTATTATTATGCATAACTGTATCTTGTCAATATTGGTTATGCTTTTTATTCATGTTTCATTTAAAGGGGGTGTGAACTTGTTTTTTTTTTAAATAAGGCTCCTGCTCTTACAGCCAGTGATTGAGAGTTATGAGCTCTGAAACAGTAGGGAGGCCTTAAAAAGCGCTAAACCCCTTAAAGGTGATTAGCGCTTTTTATTCATGTTTCATTTAAAGGGGGTGTGAACTTGTTTTTTTTTTAAATAAGGCTCCTGCTCTTACAGCCAGTGATTGAGAGTTATGAGCTCTGAAACAGTAGGGAGGCCTTAAAAAGCGCTAAACCCCTTAAAGGTGATTAGCCGAGAAGCTAACGTTAATGAGCATGCAGTACATTTGAGCGATGAAGGCTAACTCGAGATGTGAAACACTTTTACACAAAACTACACACCAATCTTAATCTCTGAACTCTCTACCATAGAGTCTTCTCTAACAGGATACTCACAGACTGAATACAGTTAAACTCGCAGACCAGAGCAACAAGCTAACTTTATATTAACTTAATTCACTTGCCTGGAGAGAACTTTAGTGTACTCAAGCAGAACACTGCAAACTTGTTTAATACAATCCAGCTTTCCAGGAGATTCCCAGCAGAAAATGCTGTGCAGAAATCCCATCACTAGATTTCCCGAAAACATCACAAATATTCAAATACAGCTGAGATTTGAGACTTGGTAGCATTTTTTGGTGCAAATTTTGAGGGGGAAAACAACTTAATAAAAACAAAACAGTTAATTTTATTTGTTGGCGCCTCTTATGTCCAGCCTTTTACTCAAGGTCACTGTACACTTAAAAATATTGAAGAGTGAATGAACCTTGTATAAAAATACAAACACCTAAAACGACACAGAAAAACACAATGAGCACAGTTTTTAGGTTAAAAAAACTGATTAAACCTCTTTGACGTCATCATAAATTTAGGTTGAGTAATCTCACATAAAAAAAGATCTGGATGTTTTGGCTGGTTTGAATCTCCACGAGGAGTTTCGTCCACAGAAATGAAGCTGGAGAGCTAAACGCTCACGACTCGAGTACTGTTTTAGGGGGACGTGAGGAAGAGGGTAGAGGCAGGGCGCTAGTTAGTCCGACTCAGAACCTTCCTCTGTGAGATGCTGATTTAGATAGAGATTTAGGGAGGCGGGAGAGTGTTGCGAGTTGGTCAATGTAGGAATCTGGAGAGGGTAAAAACATAGTGGTAAACTACATTTGTTGACTCGTTTCAATTCAATATATTGTTATATTGCTGTATTTCATCATTTCCCCCCTGTTTTTTAGTTGTATTATATATTTATTGTTTTACAATTTTTAAATTGAGCTTATTTGAGATTACTCAACCTAAATTTATGACGACATCAAAGAGGTTTAATCAGTTTTTTTAAATTGTAATTATATTTTTTCAGATAAGTGCAGCTTCTCTAGGAGCCCAGCCCCAGTTCATCAGCTCTCTCACTACAACTCCCATAATCACCAGCCCCATGTCTAACATCGCTGGACTCACAAGTCAACTCATTACAAATGCACAGGGCCAGGTTTGTGCTGTTCACATACTCTTTATAGTGCAGACACAATCAAAATATTACTCATGGTGCTCATGTGTGTTTCAGGTGATAGGAACACTTCCTCTACTGGTGAACCCTGCGACTCTAGCCGGAGCTGCTGCTGCTTCAGCGCTACCTGCGCAAGGGCTGCAGGTTCAGACCATGTCCCCTCAGCTGATCCTCAATGCGCAGGGCCAGATCATTGCTACGTTAGGGAACACTCCAGCAGTTACTGCCCCCACCACTGCTTCTCTCCTCCCAAAAGCTGCAGTTCCGCTCACACTCGCCAAAACTACCACACAGGTACCACTCGGGGACGTTTGTAATATATATTTTTTAAGTCCGTTTAAAATGACTCTGTTTAAACAGAGCTTTAAGTCAGTTTAATACTACAAAAACACAACTTGTTTACTTTCTCTTGATTAATAAGGTAGCTTAGTGCTTGCAGTGGTTAGAAGCTGTGATCTGTGTGCTCTGAAAACATACTAACACCATGCCCTCAATGCTTGGGAGAGAAAGATCTTGAGGCAGATCTATGGATCAGTTTGTGACACAAGAGAATGGGGGACAAGGAGATATGCAGAAGTGACAGAGGTGTAAGGAGAGCCAAGCCTGGTCATAGAAATGAAGAGGAACCAGTTATGATGGCTGGACCAGTTAGAGATTGTCTGAACGGAGAGCGGTTAAGAAAGTTTACAGCTAAAGCTGGAAGGTAGGAGACATCCTGGCTGGCCATGAAAGAGGGGTTACATGACTTGGAAGAAGATGTACGGTTTGAAAAGTATGCTTGGAGAAGTTGGGCATTGGATCGGGAAAGCTGGAGGAGAGTGGTTCAAGAGGTCAAGGCTCACTCAGATAGGGCTGTAGCTTTGCTGGAAGAAGAAGAAGTTGACAATACTGTTCAGAGTGCACAGAGTAAAACAAACGTGTGAGCTATTGTAAATTAAGCGAGCGGTCAGAAAACCGAGCTTCAATTTAAGTGAAGTGCAATAAAGCTAATGAAGTTCCAATGCATACAAAATTGCAGTTTCTGAGTTTTAGATCTTGCGATGTTAATTCAAATGAACAAAAACATTGAAAAACCGACCAGCACTCCTGTACACTGATTTGAAGCTTTGGTATGCTATAAACTCTGTATTAACCTAGCAGATTGTAGGCTCAAGAGTCCACCTCCTTAAATTGGAATGTGTTTCTGTTTCTCCAGGGTCCTGTTGGGAAGGTGGCCTCATCTAAAGTGATCATTGCTCCTCAGCCGTCAGGAGTTAAACCAGTGGGGTCGCTCACCCCCGTCATCACCTGTGGGGACATGCCTACAGTCGGTCAACTGGTCAACAGTAGGTTTACATTTTAGAAGCAGTACATATTTTTTTATTATCATTTTGAGCTTGAGTTGAACTTGAGTTTGAGTTGAAAAAGTGCTTACAATATAGTAACTAGATGAACAAGAATACAAATAAAAATCAAGCTTAATATAATAGAAAACATTTAAATGAAAATTACTCATGCTGTGCCAAAGTCCAGAGCGTGTTAAAAAATTAAGATTTAAAAATAGTGGAAGGTGGCCTAATGTGCAGAAGGAGTGCAATACGAAGCTTTGGTGCAAGCCCTGTCCCTGCGGATCCTGATCAGCTGACCTGAGAAACCATTCATGTGGAACATGAAGGCTACGTCCCAATCTGTGCACTATTCACACTTGTATGTGTGTGATATGAGAATTAGGGTGTCCCAAAACAATGTGTGCATAAAAAATGTATAGGAGCGGTGCCCGGATATTGTACTTTTTACGGTTAGATTTTGAAGTGCAGATTAATGGCTGCTTAACCGGCTGGTATTACCCACAATCCACTGCGCCTGGGCGGAAGGAGTTTTCTCTGGGACCCAAACAAAAGAGCACTCTCTAACAGGACTCATTTTTAAAGAAGACGCACATAAATAAACTATATCAATATAGAGGGTGTTTTATTTATCATTCGAATATATTTTAATGAAGGAATGGAAAAGGAGTTAAGTTCTCGCACACATTGTGCGTGTTGATGTGGCACAACTGATGTACGTCCCAGATCATGCACACTCTCGTCTCACACACTAAAAAGTATGTACATTTTCTTCTGTAAATGAGCATCTACTTTTAGGGTGCAGTGTAAGTTTTCGGATTGGGACGCAGCACTACATTGATGTGGCGACTCTAATCATTGAACAGGAATTACTAACTCGCTTCTCGTTTTTAGAGCCTCTGTCTGTGAATGAAGAAGAGGCCATAAATCTGGAGGAGATCCGAGAGTTTGCGAAGAATTTCAAGATTCGTCGGCTCTCTCTGGGCTTGACGCAGACACAAGTGGGCCAGGCTCTCACAGCAACTGAGGGTCCTGCCTACAGCCAATCAGCCATCTGCAGGTGAGTCACTTCCTGTCTTCTTATGCTTCTGTCTTTTAAAGGACCTGAATGAGATCAGACAAGCCATTTTTACTCTACGATTTATGCTCGTCAAGCCAAACCAATAATGTTACAGTAGCTAGCTTATTAGGGACAAGGTTTTATTTGCTGTTCAATGCAAATTTCTCATCAGCCAATTACATTGCTGCAGCTAGATTGTAGTAACAGCATGAAGCTAGAAGTTAAGGTGAGGCTAGGTGAGACAAGGTGTGCTTTAAGCCTTGCACATTTCAACTCCTATAGGTCAACTTCTCTGTAGTGATGTCATGCAGCTTCTCCAGATTCTGAATGGTGTGTATTTATTTGTGTTTCTGTGCTATTTTCAGCGCTCCTTCAAAGTTCTTTTTTTAAGAAGTTTTGTGTAGACGCTGGCCTCTCTAGTTTAGATTATAGATTATTTATTGAAGAGATTCACAAACAATAAACAAAGAAAACAAACTGACTTTCCATCTTTTTTTCTTTCTTCAATTCTTTCTCTGTCTTTCTTTTCCTTTCCCCTTTTTACTTTTCTGTCTCTCTGTCTTTATTTCTCTATATCTGTATCCTTTTTTCTTCCTTTCCCACCCTTCTTTTTATTCCCATCTGTTTTTCATTCTTCCTTTTCTTTTCTTCTGTCTTTTCTTCTATTTCTTGCTTTCTTTTTCCTTCTTTCTCTCTCTTCCTTTTTTCTGTCTTCCCTCACTGCCTTTTTCTTTCCTTTCTTTTCTCTTTTCCCTTCTTTATTTCCTTCCTTATCTTCTTTCCTTTTTTCCTTCAAAATTTCCTTTCTTTTTTCCTTGCCTTCTTTTAAGATGTACAAAATACCCGTAATTTTTTAAATTTCAAATCTTTCAATGAATGTCCAGTAAAAATATTTAATGCGGCTTATTTACTATGTCATGTACACTTGAAAGAACACTTATTTTTTTTAGTTTTTAGAGTGCTGAAGATGTCACAATCTGCGGGACAACACATGAGATACTCTGTTTCTCTCTGGTTTCCAGATTCGAGAAGCTTGACATCACCCCTAAAAGTGCTCAGAAGCTGAAGCCGGTGCTGGAGCGCTGGCTGGCCGAGGCCGAGCTCTGGAATCAGAAAGGTCAGCAGAACTTGATGGAGTTTGTGGGCGGTGAACCTTCCAAGAAACGCAAACGGAGAACCAGCTTCACCCCGCAGGCCATCGATGTCCTCAACACTTACTTTGATAAGAACTCCCTTCCGACGGGCCAGGAGATCACGGAGATCGCCAAAGAGCTCAACTACGACAGAGAGGTGGTCCGGGTCTGGTTTTGTAACCGGCGGCAGACTCTAAAGAACACCAGCAAGATCAACGTCTTTCAATCCCAGTAGGATTACGGTCCGTCTTTTAAAAAGGCACTTACTGTAGTTGGTGCTAGCGTTTGTGCTGTTGTTATGAACCCAGAGGCAACCGGATTGTGTGCAGTATGATGAGGATGAAAACACACTTTTGAGTCGCTGCATGCAGCCTCATTTGTTCTTATTTACAGTACAACTCTCTTTCTAATATTGTAATTGCATTTATTTAACATCAGCAAGGACCTATTACATCTTACTTACGTTATTATAAAAAAAAGCACTTCATTAAATGTTTTTTATTTTATTTTAACTGTTTTAATAGATCTTTTGTGAAGCTATTGAACCAGTGCATTTATCATTTGACTGATATCGTTTGTGTTTATTAGTTTAGCTTTACAATTTCACCTTTGTGACAATATTTTGCTGAGCTAAGATAAACGGTGTGTTAGGAGATATGCATTTATTTTCATGAATTCAGTTTTCCAGTGCAGAGTACAGAGGTTCTGTATCTTTGTGCTTATTGTTAAGTGGACAATCATGACCGTGTGAAACAGAAAGCATGCCCTGCTTGTTTATTGCTTCGTAGAGTTTTTATTTTGTTCTCAAAGGAAAGTTTTCAGCAACTGCTGTTGACTGATATAAGAAGCATGTATTGTATTGTTACATTTATTTTGCAGTAGTTCATCAAGGTGTGTGTATCAAATTGAACTCCTGCAGGGCCGTGAAATTGAGTTGGGCACTTCTGTGTCAAAATCAGGAGAGAATAGCTGTGGCTTAGTGCCACCGTCTTGCAAATGTTTAGCTTCAACACAGCCTCAATACATATAAAACATTACATACTTACATACATATGTTCAGACTGCAGGTCTTAATGCTCAATTCAGATTTGTTTTGAGAAGGCTCAATTTTTTTGTGTGTTCATTGATGTTACAAATTATGGAAACTCATTTAAAAGTAAAAGTAAAGAATAAATACCTATAAAGTCAATATTTGACTTAAAAGGTCAAAATTTTAAGATATAAAGTCGAAATTCTACGACTGTCAAAATTTAGACTTTCTAAACTGTTATTTTTTTTATTTTTACCTGGTGACTGCTATCTGTCATCTTTCTGTGTTAACAAAACCACATCACCCAGAATGCACTGCTATATGGAGTGACCCATAACCAGAATTTGTGCTCTGCATGTAACCCATCCCAGTGTTCACACACAGCAGTGAACAAACACACCGTGAGCACTCACCCGGAGCAGTGGGAGCCATGGCTGCGGGGCCCGGGGAGCAGTCGGTGAACTGGTGCTCGCTCGAGGGCACCACAGCTGTGGTTGTTGAAGATGGAGAGCAAGTGTTTCATCACTCGCACCACCTTCAACTCTGTGGATCTTGGGCTCGAATCTGTGACCTTCAGATCACAAGTTGATCTCCTTCTCCACCAGACCACAACTGCACAACAACTGCAAATGTTCTTAGTCACTCTTGTGAATTGTTTGGCATAAAAGTCTGATAAGAGTCAAATATATTGACGCTGAATAGTATGAAGACAGCGATTGAGTCAGAAAACAGTGGAGGTGTTTGGTGGGGGTTTAATTAGAAGTGCTGGGATAACAACCATAACTTAATTCAAACCTTGAAATACACGGTTTTACTTAAGCTTTTAAATAGGTGTTCACTCACTGTAACAATTTCAGGAAATGAACGTCATTAATGAGTTTTTCTTGTGTCTCTGAGAAACCATGTTTAATGCCAGAAAGATTTCATTAAAACATCAGATTCAGATTTGTGTATATAAAAGCGATCTGAGTCAGATTTAAAATAATCGGAATTGAGCTGTTCGGACTTGCATGAAAATATTTGTAATAGGTCACACAACAGGAAAAAAAATGGATTTGTGTCACTTTAGGCGGCATTCACAGTCTGTTGCATTAAAGTTGAAGCGAACTGTTCAGAGCTGTGGCACTTGAGGACGTTTTCTGCATCACAGAACATGAGAGCTGAAAGATCATAACTGCTCCCTCGTTTGTGCTGTTAATGGATGAAATGTTCATCAGTCATGAAATAGCTTCCATTTTTACTAAATCACCTCAGATGAAAGATTGCATATTGATAAGTATAAAGCTATTTGTACTAACAATATTTGTCTTATGATTTATACTAGTATAACCATACATTTACATGGACAAAAATGCTAGAACACGAAACTGTATTAAAAATACAGCGTTTAAAATCAGTTTAAAAATCAAACTTCAGAATGACACTCCTGTAACTGTTTTGTATCAGTTTTAATGTTTGGTATTCAATATTTTTTAATAAACAAATACTAAACCAAATTGTTTTATTTGTCATTTTTTCATTGGTGGGATTTCACTTGATGAAGTGCCATATGTTTCATCACATGAATTACATGTCCTTATGAAATAAACACGTGTAATTGAACACTTACAGTGGCTAAAACATAATAGTTTTTTTCTATCTGCATTTGTTAAATGGTTAGTGTCATTTTTTTTCATTTAGTTTTCACCATAGTTTCACCATATTATAAACTCTAGCGGTAGCACCAGTAAATATCATGTTTACAGTTTACATAAATACAGTTTAATATCATGTAATGAGCAAATAGTCCAAAATCTTTGAATTACATTTAAATATTGTAAATATAGGTGAGCTTTCTGGGGTTGAGTGAGCAGCCTCTGGTTCTGAAGTCCAATGCGACCCTCTACAAGTCACGAGATCAAACAGTTGCGCACATTTTGGAAACGAAATAAATATATGATATCTGTGAAAGATTTGTGTATTACTGTTAACTCATGTTTTTCTTTCTTTAATATCACTTTAAATATTTGATAATTACTAAAGTTGTGTTTTACCATTAACGGGAGATATTCATGCCATACTTTAACAAAAAACAAATTTTTATCTAGTATCTGCTAAAATTTTGTGTTTTATCATCAACTCACACTATTTTAACTATTTTAATAATATTTTACTCAAAAGACACCATTTTTAATTAAGTATCAGTTTAAATATCTGCTAAAATTTTGTGTATTATCATCAACCCACATTATTTTTAATTCATGCTATAGTTTTTTTTTTAACTTTTTTAAATTTTGTATCAGTTTAAATATCTGCTAAAGTTGTTTTTAGCATCAAAAATTTTTTTATTTATCCCCTATCTTTTATTTAACCCAAAAGAACGTTTTTTATTTTTTATTTAAATATGATATCTGCTGAAGTTTTGTGTATTGGTATCAACGTTTTTTTACATTTAATATTAGTATTTTAATCGGTGTTTAATTTTTGTTTTTTTTTTACTCCTGAAACCAACATGTTTTTTTTAAGTCAAATCCGTCTCCACGCCGTTTGGGGTCGCTAGTGCTCAGGAGTCATTTGGTCTTCACGCTCTGAGTGAGGAAGACTACTGCGGATATTAAACGAGATAAACAAACAAGTAATAGTAAATGAACAAGAATTTTTCTTTCTCGTTACTAATTCAATATTCTTTTTGTACAATTTCTTTAAATTTGGAACACTGACGACATCGTTAAGAGCGCTCTGTAAAGGAAATTAATCTCTTCTTTCGACCGAAACGAAGTTGTCTTGCCAGAGGGAGAACGATGGGTGCAAAAATGGCGTGAAACGATGAGCTTTCTCACACTTGTAATCTGACTGGTGTCAGAGGTAAGATATTCTCTTTATATGCTAATTTAGTCCATACACGACCTGTCTTTTAAATTTATTTATTTATTTACGCCACGTCGTGTAACTAAATTCGTAGAAAGTGACTTATAAATGGTCAACATGACGTTTTATCAGTGTTTAAAATTACTAGTAATAAAATGGTGTGAGTTTTTTTTTCAACTGAGAGTGAAGCTCCTCAATAGCTTTGCAGAAAAGTATATTTACTCGTAATTTTAAAGTCGATGCAGATGTGATCTTTTTTCCTTTGCAGTAAAGTCTGTGATCATCTTCATAGCCAAAGGGAGGCTGCCAGGACTGTGATTTATTTTTTGCATATCACCTGGAAGTCTACAACCATGGCTTGGGCTCTGAAATTGCCCCTGGCCGATGAGGTGATCGAGTCTGGTTTGGTCCAGGACTTTGATGCCAGTCTATCAGGGATTGGCCAGGAGCTTGGAGCAGGTGCTTACAGCATGAGGTAAGATTTGTCTCCTCAAGAAATAATTTTTTGTGGTCTTGATAAAAGTTATTCAAACGAATGTATAGCTGTTAGGACCTAGAATTAAATTGTATCTTTCCTCCAAAGCCTTCTTGCTTCTCTTCATGTCACCCTGGAATGTTTAAATAGAATTCTGAACGTGTTTTGAGTGTGTCTGACCTTCCAGACTAGCATACGCTGTACTGTGCCTTGCAATTTTTTTCATTGCTTATGTAAAAATTGGTTGTTTATGCATACTGTTCAGGTCACAGTGTGTGTTTTGATTTATCCTAAATTAAGGATATTGTTTTTGTTCAAAGGCAAATGGATTACAGTTTCTGACATTAAGACTAATGGTTTATTAATGTTAAAAAAAGAATCATGATTTTTTTTCCAACAGTTCCAACCTGTCTGACTTCATTATTTGGTCTCCAAGTAACAAAACCACTGTCTGCCATAAACCGCTTGTTCCTGTCCTGCTTTGCCATATGTGTTTAATTGCTCACAGATGTTTGAGTACATTGTCCTTGCCTCAAATGTGGAACCAGATCTTTCTCCAGGGTGTAGTTTGGCTGTTGCATGAGTATAATATATAATAGAAACCTTTACCCCAATCCTGTTATACCTAAATAGTTAACTTTAAGGCACACCAAGTTTGGTTTCTCCCCATTTACCTCACTGATACCTATACTAACAAATATCCCTCGAGGTTTTAAAAACAACAAATGCTTAACTCGTTCTGTGTGCCTGCCTTTTTCAGCGATGTGTTGGCTCTCCCCATCTTTAAGCAAGAGGAGTCAAATTTGCCTCCAGAGAACGACAGTAAAATCCTTCCCTTCCAGTATGTACTGTGTGCCTCCACCTCACCCGCTGTCAAACTACACGATGAGACGCTCACCTACCTCAATCAAGGTTTGTTCAGGAGGTCTCGAAGTAATTTTCTCTCTTGCATAAAATATGTATAGAGCCAAGAAACTGCCTTTTGTTCCTAATGTCATTCATGAGACACTTTATGGAATGAAATGAACACTTAAACTCAGTCATCATCTCTGTGTTAATTTTAACAAGTTGTAATTTACAGGATTATTCAATGAAACTTTTCAGTCTACAATGTTCAGAGATCCTATATTGATACCCTGCAGGAAATTGTAATTACTGTTTTTTTTCTATTTATAAAAAAAATTCTATTATTTTTTTTACAGCTTCAACCTTTTTGTTTGTTATTCTCAGGTTAGTTCTAAGCATTTCATTAGTTTAAGACTTCTTTGTTGTCTGTTATGTCTCAAAAAAATTTTAATAAAAAACTTGATAGTCAGTTATTGCAATCAATCAAGTATAACCGTACTCCACCAATGTAGAATTACGTTACGGTTGTTGGTTCTCAAAGCAAGCATAAGTGTCATCTCTGCTCAAAGTTCTGGTTGTCCATCATCCGCTGGTAACTCTGGTGCCGGGACGAGAGCCTCATCTCATCTAGTCTGAATGCAAACTGTGTGTCTTTACCTTTTATTCCCCATAAAACCCGGTCTGAACGCAAGAGTTTATTAGCTTCTGCTACACCTGCTGTTCATGGTGTAGCTGTAGTTCACTAAAGCCCTCTCTGTTCCTCAAACCCATAGATGCTTTATACCATCCCCTTTATCTCCTTCGCCTGCAGTTTAAATATACGCACTACCGAGTGACTTGCATTAGTAATGCAATATTTCTT
This sequence comes from Danionella dracula, assembly GCA_900490495.1. Lineage (NCBI taxonomy): Eukaryota > Metazoa > Chordata > Actinopteri > Cypriniformes > Danionidae > Danionella > Danionella dracula. The sequence continues at coordinate 23,836,316 of UELW01000112.1, read as the reverse complement.
GTATGGTAAAATGAGCGCAGAGGTATAGTTCGGAAAGGAATGAGAGTTGGAAATCTTTTGAAGTTACACGACAATAATAAAATTGCTTTGTAAACATGTAGAGACTTGATGAGATTTGTTTTTCCCATGAAGAAGAGGTTGCTTGTTTGCAACATACATAGAAACCAGACTGACGGAAAAGCTTCCCTGGATTTTCTCGTTACCTACAGGACAGTCTTATGAAATCCGAATGCTGGACAATCGGAAAATAGGAGAGCTTCCTGAGATCACCGGGAAAATGGTGAAGGTGAGGCGCTTGTTTCTTTTTCATACATTCATATGTCAGGTGGCTTGTCTGAGGAGAACCTGATGTATCTCATGAACTATCTGAGGTTTCACACGCATGCTGTTTTTTGGGGCTGCTCCCTGCAGAGCATCATCCGTGTTGTGTTTCATGACCGCCGCCTTCAGTACACTGAACATCAGCAGCTGGAAGGCTGGCGCTGGAACCGGCCTGGAGACCGAATCCTCGATCTGGGTAAAAACCTTCGCAGGAAGTGCAAAACCTGGCTGACACGTTATGTCTGAAGCAATCTAATTATGAAAGTGTCTGTTAAGTGTAAATTTGTGAATCAACTTGATGTGCTGTTATGCTTTAAATGTAACCCTCAGATATTCCGATGTCCGTGGGAGTGGTTGATCCCAGGGCGAACCCAACGCAGCTCAACACTGTGGAGTTTCTCTGGGATCCAGCGAAAAGGACCTCTGTGTTTATTCAGGTGTAGTAGATGGCTTTTGCAGACCATAAACATGAATTTCACAGACTCACTAATTAGTGGAGTTTGCAAAATTCAAACTTCATACATTATTGCTTGTTTGATGCAGCTTATTTGGGAAATTTTGGCCCACGTTTTGACATCGATGGATTCAGCATTTGTACTCTAAAACAAAAAGTATGCTTGTTTAGCATATATATATAAAAAACCATCTGAATGTAAATGGTGTTTTAAATGGAATTTGAATTATCGACTATCAATAATTTAAGAAACCTAATATTATATGCTATTAAAACAGGTTTTTAAGTTAAATGTTTTAATTTGCTTTGAATTTCGCAACTTGATTATTGAAAATCCACATTTTTTTAAAGGTCGAACAAATTACAGATGTATTTTCAAATATTCCGATTTTTGTTCTGAAGTCCTAGACTGCAGCTGCAAATTTGAAACCACAAATTAAAGATTCTAAAATTGAAGTCATGATTGTGAATATTCAACATGGAAGAGTAAATTACCACTGAACAGTAAATGAAGCATTTTGGCTAATCTGCAATTTTTTTTGTTTGTTTTGCCACGTGACTGTTAGTCCACACACAATATTCTGATTGTATTGAAAATTATCTTTTTGACCTAATAATAAAGTTATAGCTGCTTTCCAATTCATTTCTATGAGTGAGGTGAGCGCTAAGCCGTGGAAGTGGTGTGTGACCATAGACTGTAATATGGACGTAGTGTCCTCCGCCCGTAGGCTTCTGGTGAAGGTAAAAGAGGCTCAGAGGGAGCTTACCCAGCCGTGAAAGTGCATCTCTTCCATTGAGAAAGCAAAACCACCAGCTCAAATTACTGCAAAAAATGACACCAAAGGATCACATGCAAGTCACCAAGAAAACCGCACTTTTAATTATGCATACAGGGGAATAAACATTTTTTTTAATGTTTCAAAGTCATTTTAACATGGGAGTGAATGAGAACCTGCTCACTCTTGGAGTCATCCTCCAGTGGCTGGTTGAGGGACTGTCGTTAAGTCACTTCCTGTTATGCATCGAGAGGGAAAGCAGGAGATCACCGCTTATGTGTGACGTAACACAAAACATACCCGTACCCAGAGTAGCTACAGCTTCCATATAAGATATTTCATAATAAAAGTCTTTAAAATGATTTATTGAATAGATATTGTTTCTGTTACCTCAACATCTATTAGCGATATTAAATAAAGTCCAATAGCAGCCCTTTATGAGATGATTGGTGCAGTTTCCTCAAAAAATAAATACATGTATGTATTTTGTTCCTCTGAGGGCCATCACAACATTACTGTAATTTTTGGGATGAAACCCATTTTTCATTTCATGTGTTTAGGTCCACTGTATAAGCACAGAGTTCACAATGCGAAAACATGGAGGGGAGAAGGGAGTACCGTTCCGCGTTCAGATTGACACGTTCAAGGAGAATGAGGCAGGGGAGTACACCGAACATCTGCACTCCGCCAGCTGCCAAATCAAAGTTTTCAAGGTGAGTTGAGGCCTCTGCTGATAACCCTTGATAAAGGAACATATAGACTCGGTTTGAAAGAAAGGTCTGTTTCACCAGTGGATCGTCGCTTTTGAGTAATCTCTTAAACAATACACGCTGTTGTTAGCACATTAGGTGAGGATACACTGATTGGTTTGTGCTCAGCCCAAAGGTGCAGACAGAAAACAGAAAACAGACCGAGAAAAAATGGAGAAACGAGCGCCGCAAGAAAAGGAGAAATACCAACCTTCTTATGAAACCACCATTTTAACTGAGGTTTGACTACATTTTTATACATGTATGACGTGTTTTATTTAGAGTAGTTTGAAAATACTTTTTTTTTTTTTTCAAGTGCTCGCCATGGCCTGAGGCTACTTACCTCAGCAACTCACCTTCACCTGGATTCAACAGCAGCCACAATAGCTTTCCTGTGAACGAAGGGTAGGATTGTCAACGTTTATCATATTTTCAGTACTTTTTTGAAAAGGCACCAAAAAACAAGTAATGAAATCGTTCTGTGCGACTTCTGCAGTGCACCAATTAATCTGGCCCAGGTTTGGCATTTTCCCAAAATGAAAAAAAAAAAATTAAAAAACTACTTTCTTTTTCCTCCTCTGTCTTTATCTTCTTCCCCTACTACTTTGGTTTATTGATCAGTTGATACAATTTCTATTATGAGAAGCTGAGATAGACTTTGACGGTGTAACAGATTGCATATTGTCTTTCCCCTAATGTAAGTCGCTTTGGACAAAAGTGTCTGCCAAATGCGTAAATATAAATGTATTAGTATCGTGGTATCTTTGACTGGCTATTTTCTCAAGCAAAGGCTTTACAACGAGACGTGGCTTCCATGAAGTCACCATTGGATTTCAGAAAACGGATTCTTAAAGCATTTTGAGTATTTTGAATGCTGATTTTTTTTTTCTTCATCTTTTAAAACTAGGAGATTGCAAATAACCTTATTAAACCATAAGTAGATGTTAAAAAAAAAGGAAATGCATATTTTATAAGATAATATTTAGCATTTTGTTTGACAAATAAAAAGGGTTTGTTTTGCATCAAAAACATAATGGATGTGAATTTAAAATATAATTATAATAATCTGTATTGATGCATAAAGTAATCACAGACTCCTTAACGTACTGTTTGTTGCATACAAGCCATGAGCTCTGTTTAGAAAGAAGATTTGAAAGTACCAACAATTTCTGTCTAATTACGACTTGCTCTATATTAGAGTGTTGAATCATTCAAATCACTTTAAAGGTGTTATGTTATGCCCCTTTTAAATCAATTATATTAATTATTTGGCCCCTCATTGCATCCATAATAACCTTAATAAAGACAGTATTTATTTTAAACATTGTCTTTGAATTACCTCAAATGGTTGTGCACCGTAAAATTAGATGTGTACCCCCTGTTCCTCCCGCTCCTATGCTTTCACCATGCCCCCTGTTGAGTTGTGGTAGTTGGCACACAGAAAATCTTCCCATTTTCAATGAATAAATTCATCTTTTGATATGCCAAAAAAAAACACCTTTGGATCTAGGACATTTAAAAACATTTTCTTTGATTGTTTGTCGATCCGGTTCCACTTTCAGGTTACTTGGCTTTCACATTCATTTAGATGAGCTGCAATAGCACTTCGTCTGATTGGTTAGTGGATGGTGCCATAGCTAATGGGAGTGGCAACGGCCATTGAGCTGTTTTGAGCTCCCAGAAAAAGAAAATAGGATTACGCAAGCGTGTGTGCACCAATCTGAATACGACGTTTTGATGAGGAAACAAAACAAAAAAAATGCAAGAAATGTCTGAAAAATTGAGTTTAGCACATATGTTCCCGTTAACATCTAGTTTTACTAATTTATTTAAACATTTGAACTTTCTGTTAGTGAGGAAACGTGTATTTTTACCTCATGGAATCATCGGATATTAATTTGACTGAATCGCTTGGTTTTTAAGCCAACAGCAAATACAGCACTAAATAAATACATTTAGATTGATTTCATTGATTTTTAGTTTTTTTCTCTGGCAGAAATGGTTCGCCCAATCACCAGCCGGAGCCTGTTGTACAGCTGGCAGATGTGAGTGTATCTCTTCTCTTTCTCATCATTCTTTTTATACGAGACCCATAACTCTTCACATAATTAAATGAACTGCTAAATAGAAATCATGCACTTTAACATTCATTGAAAATGTGTGTTGTGTGTCTATTCTCTCATTTCTGCAGTCTACATCATCCCATTTAATTGGGTTTTTATAGTGAAAATATCTTTAATAATTTTATCCTATATTTTGAAATTAATAGAAGTGTTTTCTTTTTAATTGTTGATTAGTTAAGCTAATTAAAGACCGCAGTGATAGTTAATAGTGATCAGGTTGAGCCATTTGTTAACATTTTTACTTCCTTGGCTACTTTTATGTGCCTTCTAAATACCTTTTTCTCATTTCATTATAAAATTTCAAGTTTCAAAAATCAATTTGATTTAGATGAACAAATAGCAGTTTTTTTTTAACACCATTAACTTTTTCCATGCACGTTGTACTGGCCTGCTGTATATTAATTATACAGTTCAAAACAAGACTTCTGTTCAGTATTGTTTTTTGTAATATACATGTTGAATATTGAGCGCTTTCAACATTTAAATGCATTTAACAAGTAACGTTCCACAACATTTCTGATCAATTTTTATTTGTATGAATAATAGCTCAAAACATTAACAGACAGTTGTTTTTAGCTTTTAATATGTTAATTCCATACGCCAGGATTTTGAAAAACTTTCAAGAGGATCAAATAAAACAAAAAGAGTTTTTAAAACGGCAAATTTGATCATGTAAAAAGATTTCTTTGATTATGTGCTGGTGATTTGGTGATTGGGTTTAATTTGATGATAAAAAAAGGAAGTACAATTTTTAATAGTGAAAGACTCCTTAATAAGATATTTTTTACACTGTGCTTGATCATGAGAGTACCACACTTTTCATCGTGTAAATAACTTGGAATGCATAACATTTATTTAAGAATTATTACAATTATTCAGAATGTTTCCTAGTATTTCCATATCTGCATGGCAGAAGCTGGAGCCATTAAAAATTCATGTTTTGTTTTTGTTTTTTTCTTTTCAAAAACGTTCTGTGACACTGACTCAGGACACAACAGTTTACACAACAATTCCGTATATGCAACATATGCTGAGCTATGATTGGTTGGAATGGAGTTTTGTGGAAAACACGCAGTAGCATATTTACCGTTTAAAAAAGCAGGATCTCACAAAACAACAGATACTGCGTTGTTTGAATAATCAATTATGGGCTTATCAATTGTGACAAAATAGATTTTAGATAGTTGCTTTTTAAAAATGGTGTTTATTGTAACCAAACTTTTCTCTTCAAATTCTAAAATAATACAATTTACAGCAGCTAAGCCATCATCATGTACTTTTAAAACTACTACAAACATAGACATCTCGGAAAAACTCATCAAATCCAAACTGTTAAATGTTATTATATTCAGAAACAATGTCTATATTAGTTAACGGTTTTGGGAGCTAAACCTAAGCATTTTTGTGTTCGATAAATGGTTTGTTGTGCACACTGATGGATTTGAAAAAGGTTTTCCATTCCTTCCATCTACTTCATATCTTAGTATCATCAGAAGCTTCAGCTCAATGTTTATCTTGTTGTCATCCATAATGTATTATCCTCGTTAGCCATCTCATGCTTCCTCATAACAAACTAATAACACTCCAGACCAATCTGAGATTTTAAAACTGAGAGACGTTCTGCCTTACAGTTGTCGTCCCATCTACTTACAAGAGAAAGTGAAAGCAATCAGGTACATGAATTTATTTGCTAATATGAATGTGTTCAAATATGTGTTGCCAAAGGTCTAACTTGGCTGGTGTGCGAAGCATTTTATGATATGTGGGTTGAACTCCGGCCAGGGAGGTTAAAGGGGTTTGGCTTACTTCACTGAAGGGAGTGTTTGGTGGAAAAACAGACAAGTTGTGATCCGTTTATGGTCAGTGTGCTAAGGCCTATTTTGTCCTCTCTCTTTGCCTCCTGAATAAACAGAATCTGTTGCCCACGGCAACGCCACAAGAAGCACAGCAGTGGCTCCATAGAAACCGCTTTTCGCCATTCTGCCGTCTCTTCACAAACTTCTCGGGTAAAGGGACGGTCGGGCTTGCCACACATTTCATACAGTACTCACAACTCTCACATCAGGCTTCGCTCACTCAGCAACCATACAGTCCTGCACTGCTCTTGCATCTCTCTCGTTCAGACGAAACATGCTCTCACTGTAAAGTGTTCTTGAGATGGTAGAGGAAAGACGGCGTTCTGACAGAACTGTGACTGTGATTTCACGTCATTTAGGGGCTGACCTTCTAAAGCTGACCCGGGAGGATGTCATCCAGATCTGTGGACCAGCTGATGGTATTCGGCTTTTCAACGCACTCAAAGCACGGTATGAGATTGTGTGTGTCCTCAACAGTTGTACCCGTCACCGTCAATTTTGCGCTACACCAAGCTATTGATTCAATGCTTTATTTTATTACTTTTTTGTAGGTTATTAGTATTGGTTTGAGCAGTTGCGTGTTTCCTAATTTACTTTAAAAACACACATACATTTACAATACAATACAGTTGAGGTAATGATAATATATTCTCATTTTGGTGAGGATTGGAGGACGGATTGCCTTTTAGAAAAATTACATTCTGGAAAATTACAACAAAAACCTCTAACTTAAGGCTTTAGATGTTAAAGTTTTTTTTGGTCTTTTTCTTTTTTTTTTATTAAAACTCCAGATCCCAAAATATATTTAATTGCTAATATAAAAATTTTTAGGATTAATTATTGATTCCCTAAATATTACTTTTTCAAGTACATTTGTGCAATGTTTATTGAATTAACATATTGTTTAAAAAAACATAGTTGTGTTAATTTTTGTCCTGAGTTACTTTTTTTATACAGGGGTACTTCCTAAAATTTGTTTGTTGGAACTAAAAACACAGCCTTGCCTCTCTAGTTGTGCTAGACTGTGCTTGAGCGTCAACATTTTTTTTATTATACTGGCATTTAGATATTTAAAGTCACAATAATTCTGAAAAACACCTTTTATAGAGCAAAGGATTTATAAATAAATAATGTTTGAATAAAGTTTGATGTGTGTTTACTGATAATTTTCATTCTTTTTTGTCCTGAATAGGGTTATCCGTCCAAGGCTCACCATTTATGTTTGCCAGGAGTCCCAACAGACTCGCGAGCAGCACCAGAAGCATGAGAATGGAGATGGCACTAACAACACCTTTTTTGGTGAGTACCCAATGATCCCAGTGATCAGTGATCCCAAGGTCATTGGTAGGACTAAGGGTCGGAGTTTGTCCTCTCCCATGTAACTCGTTTATTTTATCACTTCGTCTTCGGAAATCGTTTTATTTAGGTTCAGATTGGGTAATTTTTTTAAGTTTTACATGGAAACAAGCTCAGAGAAATGACCGAGCAATAAAAAAAAAGTTCTGCTTTGCCATCTCACCTTGGTTTTTCATGGCCAAACAATGAAAGTTGGATCTTTAGTTGGTGTGCGTAAGAGCCACTGGGTTCAGCTAGATACACGCTCTCTGGTGGACCTAAACAGGAAACGATTAAGAAGATTAACAGCGAGAAGAAGTGCAGAAGAACATGGACATTCAGATGCTCGTCCATCAAGAGTTGTTCGGCAAAGCCCACAAAGATTATAAAAGGGATGTCCCTGTTGTCCCCTGAGCACCACCTAAGACACCCCCCCCCCAGGAAGAAAAAAACACCCCCCTCCCCCACGCGCAACTATAAATAGTATTATTTGTCTTTCAATTTGTTATAAGTACACCTCTACATAACACAGTATCCTTATTAACGTATAAGAGGAAAAAAAAATAAATATGGACCAACTTACAACAAAGAATAGCCTTATTAACTGTAGCAGAAAAGATTTAAGGTGCATCTGAAATGTAAAAAAACCTTAAATACTCAATAAAACTAAACATTGTTTGACTGATCGTGATTGCTGGCAATATTCGGCACGTTTTCGCTGAAAAAACTCAATCGGTTTATCAGCGTGATTGGAGCGTAACGTCTTTAAGTGACGCCTTCATTTATTTGGCTTCATGCTGTCCGCTGCCAAAATTTTTGGACTCAGTAAGCACACCTGTCTCTCCTCGTCTCCCACCGTAGTCACAGTGAAGCCAAGCGCTACAAACGCGTCATATTTCCTCGTCTTAGCTTTCGGGAGACTTGTCTCTTTATCTCCTTCTCTCTCCGCCTGTCTTCTACACTTCGTGTCTACACTTCATTCTCTGCCAATGAGAGCGCCACTGCCCCCTAATGGAGTGAAAGCATGTTCCCCGAGGTCAGACGGAGCCTCGCGCCCCTCCTGCCCCACTTTTTGAGAATCACTGACCTAAGGGCAAAGAGCATCACTGTACAGCATTAAACAGCAGAGGTGTTTAGCTAGTGAAAAAACCCCCCTCAGAGAAGCCATCTGAGCAAGTGAATGTTACAGCTACCAAAAATTCAGACAAATGAAGAAATGCATATTTTTTTTATTTAAGGACCTTTTAATGGGGAGTTCTACAGATTAATAGAATTGCATTTGTGTTCCTAGTGTTATATTATTATATTCCTAGTGTAATTATCTGTGAAAGGGGTTCGCTTGAGTGTTCTATATTTTTCTCCTGACGTCAATAAAATATAAGTGCCTTATTTAATAAGTGCTTATTTCTTCCTGAAAATCGGTTTAAACCAGGCTTTTATAGAAAGTGAGAAATTGCTGTTAATACTAAGAAATACTAATAAACTTTACTTTACAATCTCTATGGTAGCATTATATGATTGTTCCTTTTCTACCCAATAGAAATATTCAACAGAAATTCCTGTTTAACCCAATTTAATCCACGTTAGGCCTTTCCGAAGCTGCTTTGAAGCAACTGCTTCTCATCGGACTGATTTTTTTTGAGTGGCCCAAGCAGTGGTTTTTAGTGACTGAGCTTAAATTAACAATAATTTATGTAACATTGCCTCTGTGTCTGTAAGTTTATAAGTTAAATACAGTGTTAGTGTATATACAGCATAGTTTTTCCTTCTTTAATGACCATTTTACTCAAGGAAAAAAATTGTCAGAAAATAGTCCCTTGAGGCTTGATGGCATTTGGGTGTAAAAAAATGATTTGCCATGTTGAGCCTTTATTGCGTCATCGTTCATCGGTGAGGTTCCAGGTCAGTCTCTGGGTTGTATGTACAATGGGACTATAATATTATAATCTATAATATAATGCTTTATCACCAAATTCAGACTAACAAGTGAGGTTCGCTCAGCAGGGGGCGTGGCAGAAGGGTGGACGTGGGTGGAGCAAGGCTAAACGTCACTCAAAATTTAAGGTGATTTAAAGACATTGTTCACAATAAAAACTGCTTTTAGAAGGTTGTTAGGGATGTAGTGTTGGTATAAAGCGGTCATATTTTTTTTGGTTGTAGCCGTTTAGATTGGATAAAATCTTTGATTATATTACTAAAATATTTTTCTTATCATGGTTTATTATTATTATTAATATGCGCGTAATTATTTTGTTTGGTTATTATTTTAAACCCTATATAGGTGTGGTGGGAAGAGCCACAAGGCTCTTTTTTTAAATTTTTTTTTTTTTATACCAAACACACCAAAACTCATAATATTCACCTTTGGATCTTTAGTTTTCATTTCAACAATGTCTTTGTAACTGACAATTATTTTGTAAAAATGCGTGTGTGTTTGTGTGTGTGTGTGTGTGTTCAAACAGCTTGTTTTAAGCATCGGTCTGCTTGAACGGAAGATGCTGACACATTTAAGTAAAAAAACTGGCGAATTAAGGAGTTTTTAGGAATGAAGGAAAAGAATGAAGATGGAGTTTTTGTGTAGATCGGAAAGACATAATGCTTTGAGAATGGCACAATGCCACCTTATTTGTGGTCCTGTGTAGTTTGCGTCTCTTTAATTGTTCTTTGTCCAGTTCCAGTTGACTAAGTTACAGAACAATACTTCTTCGCTCTATCTTAGTGTACCACGCCATCTATCTGGAGGAGTTAACTGCAGTGGAGCTGACGGAGAAGCTGGCCCAGCTCTTCAACATCTCTCCACGTCAGATCAGTCAGATCTTCAAGCAGGGGCCCACTGGGATCCACGTGTTGGTCAGTGACGAGGTGAGCGCTGCTTACTTGTTTTTTATTTAATTGGGAATTGGGGTGAATTTCACAACACTATTATAAGAAAAAACTGTGCTTCCTTTACAAGCCTGGCAGGGATCAGCTCTCTCTCTCTCTCTCTCTTTCTCTCTGCAAGGCTGTGGTTTATTCAAGGACGCAACACTGATGAAGCATGACAGCAATCCCTGCCTGTTTTCAACCACATTAACTTTGTTTAGATTTAATTGAGGGCAAACTTAGACCTTGTTTTCACACTCGGCTTCGATTCTTTGTTCTGAAGATGCATCCTTGAGGGATGCAAGGTACTTGTTTCTGCTGAGCATGCAGTGTACCATCAATCCACGGTTTATAGAGCATTTCCACAAATGGCCTCAAATAAGTTGTGCATCGTAATGGAGATCCTAAAGATTTAAGGGGAACACCACAGTTTGGTAAACCTTTGTAAAACGAAATATAAAGAAATGGTATTGTGGATGGTTTTAGATTGATTGTTGTATGATTTGTAGACGTTAATGGAAAACTGATGTCAAAATAGTTGTAAAAATGTTAGTGTTCTCATGAAAAATATAATAAATATACAAAAAGTATAATTACTTTTAATTTTTTTTCCTAAATCATACGCAAATATTTACTTTTTCTCCAAACAGATGATTCAGAACTTTCAAGATGAAATGTGTTTCGTCCTGGACACCATGAAAGGTACAATCAGGGTTTTTTTTCTCATTAAAAATCGATGTGCATCGGTGTCTATAACAAGCATCTTTTCTATAAAATGTATTTTCAGCGGAGACAAACGATGGCTATCACATCATTTTGAAGTGAAAAGCACAGATGAGGGGAGTGAACCGGCTCCTGATATCTTCTTAGAATCAAACCTCTCGCCGCTCTCCTCCTGGTCCTCGGTGAAGATCACGTAATACAAACCAGCCCAGGAATGGAAGGAGCGACCGATCCATTTAAACCCTGTGCTGTGTTGCCTTTTGCCCTCCTGTGTACACTATCAAACAAATCAGAATTGATTTTTTACTAGCTTTTATTGCATCAGTTTGCTTTTTAAAGTGTCAGATGTTTATATTGTGGTAAGACCATACAAAGAGAACTGAATACAGTATTATTCATCGCCCCTCAAGTTTTTCATCTCCGTATGCAAGAGAGTCATGGGAAGTGTAGTTTACATGATTCCAGATACGCGCTGGGTGAACAATAGAAAAAGTCTGGCGAGTGACTGTGGAAAACTGTTCCCAGACATGTTCTCCTTACGTATTTAGCGCAGCTTTTAGCAACTGATCTGAAAAAGATCTATTGAGATGTTTCTTTGGCTATGTAATGGCAAGCATTGCAGCAGGTGTTGGTGGTTCTTCTCAATTCTTTGCAGATTTATATTTTAAGACCGTTGATCCTTAATCGACTGCAACGGTTGGGTGTGATGTTTAGCGTTGCCTCCTGTTAATTCTTAAGGTGCTGCCGCAAGCGCACATTATTTTTTTACTAGACAGGAGATGAACGGCAGCCGTGGGCATTATGTAAGTGCATCTTTTTATTTTCTTTTTAACACTTTTCTCTGTTTGTTTTTCAACAGCAGCATATGCTAGAATAGGTTTTACCAAAGTCAACCTTAGAGTTATCATTTTTACCCTACGTTTGTTTCGTTTTGGACCTGATCACTGATGCACTAAATCTCTCAGTTGAGGTGAAGGGGAGAATCGTGGCCCTGCATGAGACTAAAGTAGCTGTGGTTAGTGCTAGACACAAACCAGACCAAGGTGGAAAGACGTGAGGTATTGTTTGTTGTGACCCTTTACTGTGTCGATGCAACGATTAAAATGACTTGACTTCAATGAATCTTTTATCTGGACTTTATCTGCATTTTAATAGCCATGTGGGTTTAAAGGGTTTGAACATTTTTAAACTTTTGTCATTTTACTACAAAAGAAGACTCACTATCCACATCACTATATTTTGGTCCTCGTCCCAGAAGTAAAGGTAAAAGGCTTTACTTTAGAGTTTAGCAACGAAAGAGTCTGTGCACTATAAAATTTGATTTGGAATGAAATTTGATCGGTCAGTTTTGTTGTAATACATCTCTGGTGTTAGTGTAGTCCTGTTTTAGTTATTGGTATTTTATTACATTTTGTTTTAAAGTCAAGTCTTAAATATGAAAGTTATATAATTGTTAAAAACGTTCTCAATGTTACTGGTATGTAAATGTAATTGGTCTAATCTGATTCAATGCTAAGCTACGCTAAATGGGCTGAACCAGAACTGGAGAACAGCAACACGGATTGCAATATGGTAAAACACCTTTAATCAACTTTGGGGAGAAATAGATCTTGAGATGATGTAGAAAATAAAACTACTTAAAAATATAATCTTTAGATGGTTTTTATTCCAGATCTGGTCATTTCTGGAAAGAAATGTTTAATATCATGGTAAAAAATGCAAGTGATCTTTACAAACCTGTTGGAACTCTGATCTTGTGATCTGAAAGGGTAAATAATAATAAAGCAAAGAAACGGGGGTCAATTACAAAACAGATTTAAAACGTAAATAATTTCATTAATTACCAAACGACTACCTATTGTAGTTTCATTTGATTTATAGATTAACTTTAAAATAGGGAATTAATATAGAACGATGGGTTTAAACTTGGGTAAAAAATGTATAAACTGTTGGTTTATTAACATGGCACCTACTGTTAATATCAGCAAGCAAACCGAATATATGTTTGAGAATGCTATAAATTGTGGTATTGATCCCATGAAATATGCCTCAAATAAAATCTGACTGGCAGTGTTGACAATGAACTAATTTCAACTTTTTACGCTCTAAAAATATAACTGAAGCTGATCTAAAAGTGAAAATATGACATGATGTATTAGTTTGGCTAGAATGTTTGATGGACAGGCGCAATTCTACAAAAAACGAGTTGCCACATAATAAAATGGCATTAAAATGGCTGCTTATAGTTCACAAAATGTTTTGTTCTTTTATTTATATTATTTGGAAAAAAAACATTATTTTCTCTTTCAGCTCTGTATTCCGTTTAAATTACTTTAATACTTGCTAAAAAGTGGCTCAGACAGTTCGAAAATGACCCTACGTAGTTTCCATGGAAACCAAGCTGTCAAAAAAAGACGACTACAAATAGCCGTCTCCACCTTATCGTAACTGTGTCAGAAAAAGGGTTCGTTTGAGACCCATCTGCCGTTTATTGCCCGACACACCCCTTGTTTCCCAATATAACCGCTCAGAGAAACCCTATCCGTTTTCCGGTGCGAGTAGATAACGTTTTGCTGCCTGCGTGAACAAAGGATTCTGCAGAACTACAATTCCCAGGAGCGTCCCTACCGGCTTGCTCGTGACGTCACAATAAGTATATATGGGTCTCGTGCAGCATTCCTTACTCTATTGTTACATTGTAACAAACCGGGGCAGAGAAGAGGCCCTTCGGGTCCTCGGGCCGTCGATCTTTCACGTTATTTTTGTTTTTCCGTAATTCGGGGTAGAAAAAACAACGCTGCGTTTTGTCCAGAAATAGCGCAGAACACAACCACCTACCCTGAGGAAAAAGCCCCGACGGCTCGGCTCTGTTAGCTCTTTTTCGGTGCAGACATTTTTAAAGGGACCACCTTGATTTCGTGGACGTACTGACACCGGGGTTAGTCATTTGTCCTGAATACAGTCCTTGTCTGCCTTCTTCTGCCCGGTTTACAGAGCTTGACTGCTCGCATTTGGGTTATTGGTGCACTTTACCCACATTTACAGTTAACGCAAGACAAATATCCATTGTTTTGGATTCTCAAAAATCCAGTCATCAGCGTATCTTCATTTAAATCCACATTTTTGACACCCAGCTCTTTCCAATTCGATGGGCTGAAGCCGCTTTTGTCTGTCACATTTGTAACCTTGTGGAAGTAAAAGCTAAAACAGCCTCTACAACCCAAAGAAAAGCTCCAGACAAGGACCAAGCAGCGGTTTAACAGCTCTCTCTTTCTGCACAAGGTAAGGTTTTGTGTTTCGTTTTTTCCTACGAAGATAAATAGCTTGATCATTGGACCGGTTGCAACACGACATTCCATTTTCTACTGACACAAGATCCCGGTGTCTGTATTTTCCAAATACGAGTTCAGCTCATGGAGCAGATCATATGTGATGTGTCATCCCATTGATAATGGGTTAGACTGTGGCAAGCCGTGGTCAAATATAGGCCAGCATCTATACTCACTGATCCAGTTGCACATCATTTTCTGTTATATTTTCAGTGCTGGCTGATTGGTTCGTTATACATTTAAAGGTACCGTATCATGTAAACTAGACTTTTCAGGCATTTGGAGCATGTTGTAGTATTATTGTTCCCTTATCAAAAACATGCCTCAAGTTATATTCAGGTTAGTTCATGCATGTGTTCGTGACCCTATTTTCTTTTTCTGGGAGCTCAAAACGGTTTAATTGCCGCAGACATGCCAGTCGACCATAGCACCGCCCATTAACCAATCAGATGAACCACTAATGCATCTCAATGAAAAATGTATGCGCTGGCTGACAAGGAAGTGTGACCATAGCCGAACCATATTTTTACAAAAGTTAGTGTTTTTGGGTGAACTAATGATAAAAGAAAGTGTTTTTGGAAGTCCTGTGCCAAAATTGTTTATTGGCTCATCAAAAGATAAATGTATTCATCAGAAATGGGTGGATTTTCTGTATGTGTAACCTTTTCAAAGTTATTTAGGGTGCAGTGATAGTCGAGAAATTTATTTTCAATATATGATATGGGACAGAAAGAAAAAAATTGTATATATATTTTTGTGTGTAAGTAAGGGCTTCATCTGATTGGTAAGTGAGCGGTGCTATGATGCTATTGAGCTCCAAGAAAAAGAGAATAGTATTACACAAACATGAATGAAACACAAACAATCTGAAAATGACCTGAGGCATGTTTTGTATGAGGTAACAACCCTAAAACATGCAAGAAAACTTTAAGGTATGAACATCAGTGAAGGGTGTAGTTTTGCTTAGTAACAGTTAAATTTGGTCTTATTTTTCTATATTGTGTAACATTCCGATGCTTTTTTATGATTGGAATTAAATTGAGACGCATATCGCATTGTGAGCTGAGAGTATTGTTACATATAGTATTTATATAGTAACTACTGTCTGTACGCACATTTTGGTCTTTTATGATTATTCAGAAACTATTTCGTAAATTGGCCATTGTCCCCATTTGTTTAAGTATTGCAGCAAAACATAAAATCTTTTATGTTACATTTTTTAGAAATGTATCAATAGCTTTATCAGAGTTTTGTCAATCGATGAAAATGTTTTTTTGTAGGTTGCGGTGAAATTAACACAGCAGAATATGCCAACTTGTCTGGCATAAGTTTTATGCAGTGAATTACCTTCCAACCGCAACCCACCACCTGGAAACACCCTCACACACTCATTCTAACTCATACACTATGGACAGTTTTGTTTTTACCCAACTCACTTGTACCGCATGTCTTCGAGGAAACCGGAGCACCCGGAGTAAACCCACGTGATCACGAGGAGAACATGCAAACTCCACTCAGAAATGCTAACTGACCCAGCCGAGGCTCGAACCAGCGACCTTCTTGCTGTGAGACGACCGTGCTACCCACTGCGACACCGTGACGCCCCTCAATAGGAATTGCTATTAGATCATTCTTAGGGGTAGAGATAGAACCACCAGATAATGCTTCCTTATAGATTGTAAAATAAAGCGTATTAGCATGAGGAAACTGTTCATTTAAACTGATTAGTATTTTCTGATTTGTTATAAAAGGCAGGTTTCAACTAATTTTGTGGTGAAATAAAGCAACCAGTACACTTAATTTTTATTGATGTGGAAAAACTCGAAGATCTTCTCTGTGAGGTCACGGAGAGCCTCGCTGACCGAGGCTGGTGCTAATCACCTCCCCAGCATAAAGCCTACTTGAACATAAGATCCATCAATGTACAGATGCCGGACAGCACCTGACAAAGCAAAAAGAGAAACAAACAAACTACAATAGTAACAGACAACATTTAAAAAAAGTGCATTTTCACACTGTCAATTCTGCAAAAGAATGATGTTATGTTTGTGTTGTAAGTCCAGGGGAGGTTTTTATAGTGCTGACCAGTTAAAGAGGCTGACGCGTGTCAGTTCTGTGATTATTCATGCTCTCTGGTCCTCCTCAAATAGACCCCAGGATGTGTGTCAGGGCAGAGGCTCTGGAAACACACACAATCATAGCTTTAAATGACCTGTGCGGCATCTAATGCGTTTTGTTTAATCTTCGGATCAATGGCTTTCGCTCAATCTCAAGGATATTTAAATGAGGTCTTATCCGATGCGCCTACATACGAGGTCTGCTCGTCAACTCTTTCATATGGATTATGAGGCTCTAATCGTGCGCTCTTTGTTTTGCTTGTAATAGTTCCTAATAATAACCGCACGGTACAGTGTAGTGCATCTAAAACCTTTATACGTATAACTTACAGAATCAATTCCTACTGAGTGCTTCAAACAGTGTGCTTTGAGGTGCATTTGAGTCATTTTCTGCCATGTCATAGTTCATGTTAGATAGAGGTTAGCGTAGTTTTAATGATGGTGAATGAGGTTAAAATGTTCATTAAAAATATTATATTGTTTATTTACAAAATCGAGCCACTAGAAGTGTCATGTCCGAAATCTATAAGAATAACAGGTTTTGTCACTGGTTTAGTGTGGTCAGGAAAAAGTAGATCTTTGTGTGTGTGTGTGTGTGTGTGTGTGTGTGTGTGTCATCAACCAACAGCCTGTGCTATACACAGTAAAATCTATAAATTCAACCGAGTTAAATCAACTCCGTTTCAAGTCTATTTAGTCCTTCTCTATGTAGTTAGATTAACACTGATCCTTGTACAGTAAAACATCTAATTGTGTTTTTTTATGTTAAAAAACGAACAGAGTCGTTGGATTAACATAATTTAATTATCACATACATTTACAAATAATCGATTTATAATTTCTAACCGTCTTTTGAGTAGATTGAGTCAAATAGAAAAAATCTAAATCAAAAGATCAAATGATATGAAGTAATTAACGTGTACACAATTTAATCTCGTTGGATCAAACAGATGAAACACATTTACACTCAACTGATTTATAATTTCATGACTGATTTCAGACTGAAAACATCATTTTGGTTTTTCACCAAGCGGCATTTTAAAAACATAAAAATGTGCTTAGGTTTTTTTTTTTTTCAAATATTCGGATGTGTTTCTATTTATGCTACAGCGTTCAAATTGTAGGGCCAAAATTTGGCAAGAAAGCATGGATTCATCCTACACTGGTCCAACCCGGTACTAGCATGGTGTACCTAATAAAGTGGCCGGTGTATAAACAAAAGACAGCTTATATATTAGATAGCTTAAACTTGGCAATCTTGGTATGCTTCACTAAAACTCTCCATAATTGAAGCACATTTTTTACTAGCTCACATGTTAGTAGGATTTTGGTTCCTCTCGCTGCGTCACTATGATGCACCGCTATTAAAGCATGTGTATGATTGTGAGCCGAAATAAAAAAAGCATTTCTTGTTTCTATGGATACGGTTCATTCATGAGCAGTGCGCTGTGTGTCAGACACTGATTCAGTCTCTCTATTGTTTGCTGCAGATGGTTTTGATCTCTCAAGGGTACACTGATTCTTTTGTGAGAAAAGCGGATTTTGTTAGTTAGATGGGCTTTGAGGTCAAGGTTATTGGGATTAGACATTGAATGGATAATTTGAAAAGAAAATTAGTTTAAACGGAATGATTTTAATGTCAAAATCTTAGCGTTTACTATCAAAATGAATAAAAAGTTAAGGTTTTTACAAACCCTCATGCCAACATTACACATTTTTTTCTTCATATGAGTCAATATCGATAATTATCATGATAAATGTCAAATCTTTAAAATTGCTCTCAAGTGAAAGTTGGTTAAAACCACAAGTAAACGCCTGATGTGCACACTTTTTATTGTTAGAACATGGTAAAAACGTTCCAAACGGGATCAATGAATGTAAAGTTATTGTATATTAAAAGAAATTTAAAATAATATATTTTCAGGGAAAGATTTTTAAATTTGGTCACGTAGACAAGGTGAAATTTCTTTTTTATGTAACACACGAGAGCATGTGCAGACAATTTCAGAAGAATTGGTTAAAGAAAAGTACTTTTTCTTAGCCTTTAAAAATGCCCTCAAATTATCTGGAAATCATCTGAGGTGTTGTTTTCTGCATCTTCGTGATGAGAAAGAACTGTTTCTGAGCTCGATAAAATTACAACAAAAATGTTTAGGTAAAAAACAACCTAATTTAAGTGTGTAATGGAAATTTTTGTGCTCTTACATTATTATTATAATGCCAATATAGATGCGAATTTGGACACTAAAGGACACTATACATAATCAGAATTTCCGTGGGATCTTAAAAAGTCTCAAATGTAAAAGCCCACATTTAGGCATTAAAAAGTCTTAAGTTAATTGTTTTAGGTCTTCATATACTTTTCACAGGTCTTATTTCTCTGATGTCCATGTAAAGCTCATCTTATATATGATTTTTGTTGTTGCTTGGGGTTGTCAGGGATTGTGAAAAGGCTCCTAAATGCTAAAAATATGTAAAAAGTTTGGTTATGGTTGCCACAGTCTGAGTTTGAAATAACTTTCTTAATTCTCAAAAACTTAAAAGTGATGGTTCTTGTTTTCAGAGTTTAAGAAAATGCTCATGAACACTCATAAAACATTAAAAGGGATTGTTAGAGTTACCAGATATTAAAATGAGATATTAAAAAATATATGTAATTGTGAGGGTTGCCAGAGATTGACACTCATAAATATAAAAAATTATGTGTACCATGTATATACATGGTTAAAAGGGCTGCCAGAGATTGCAAAAACATGCATACATTTTCAAAATCATATAAGTGTTTGTTGTAGTTGCCAAAGATTGAGAAAATCCTTCAAAATGGTTTTCTAAACCTGCAGAAACATAGATAATAAACAACAAGCTACAAGACAAAATCCATGCCTTTTACGACCAACAAATTGAGCGAATAAAAATATTTAGTTTTATTGAATTAAATTTTTTAATTTAAAGTAACCCATCCCAGTGTTCTCACACAGCAGTGAACAAACCCACCGTGAGCACTCACCCGGAGCAGTGGGAGCCATGGCTGCGGGGCCCGGGGAGCAGTCGGGGAACTGGTGCTCGCTCGAGGGCTCCACAGCTGTGGTTGTTGAATATGGAGAGTGTTTCATCACTCACATCACCTTCAACTCGGTGGATCTTGGGCTCGAACCTGTGACCTTCAGATCACAAGTTGATCTCCTTCTCCACCAGACCACAACTGCTGCAGTCAGCTACATTTACTTCTGTGGATTCATTACCAAATGCAATATTTCAGGCTGTGCGTTTGCCAGGAGTTTGTGTGTGCGTGTGTATTTGCCAGTAATACTCTGTCCATCTGTCTGACAAAAACTTTATGTAACATCTTCAGACGCAGTGTTTCCATGGAGACAGTGTCATCTCGCGGTCTGAAGCGCACATTCGAGGAGGTGGACAGCGGCTCCCCGTGTTCCACACCCAAAGATTCAGACGATGACATCTCCATCAGTGACAGCGCTGATAGCTGCGACAGTCTCAACGCTCCCTCCAGCTCCCTCACACGTGAGAACCTCTCCTACCAAGTCACCCCAAACACTCCTATTGTTTTTAAATGTTACTTTCTGATCTATTTTTCACAAAAACCTCACTGGATTTTAATCAATCAATCAATCAATCAATCAGTCTTTATATAGCGCTTCTTTAGCAGTTGCTTTCAAAGCAGCTTCACAAAGTCCTCGTGAGGATCAGGTGGAGTAAATAGGAGCTCCCTCTGTGAGGCCCCTGGGAGCCTCGCTGACGGAGGCAGGTGCTAATCACCTCCCCAGCATAAAGAACATACAAACTTAATATCCATCGACGAACAGTTCGCCGGACAGCACCTGAAAAAACAAAACAAACAAAGACAAAACAGAAACTAACAAATGGAGAAACAACAGTTAGAAAACTGTAACACAGACAACAAACAGGTGATCAGCATCAGCTGCAGGAGGAGAGATAAATGATGAGGAGAGCTTAGAAAGGAACATTGAACCACATTGTTTTTTCAAACAGTTTGTATGTATATGGTGCTCAGACACCAGATCTGTTTAGACAAATACCAAGAGATAATTATTGGAATGCCAGTTTAAACAGATATGTTTTTAATTTAGTTTTGAAATCTGTGAGCGTAGCTGAGCTGCGGACATCCGGTAGTTTATTCCAGAGCTTCGGGGCTCTATATGAGAACCCTCTTCCACCTCTTGTGGATTTACTAACCTTCAGTATAATCAATAGTCCTGCTTCTTGTGATCGGAGAGAGCGAGCTGAAATATATCGTGATAGATTTCAGAAACAGAAAGAAACCTATCATTATATTTTTCAAGAATTTGTAAGGTTCAAATAGTTGTACGTGATGGGTGCATTTTTCCCACACAATGAAACCATAATTAAGAGCTAATAAATAACAATTTTAGGGTTCTACATATGGATTTTTACCTAATTTGGTATCAAAGCTTACTAGATGCACAGTTATTGAGCTAGAAATCTGAAATTTGTTTAACTTGAAGACACATTTTGACATTTTATAAAATACAGCTGAACGCTTTTTAAATTAATTGTATATAAAATGTATTGTCTGTGCCAAAGAGAAGCCATTAAAAACAAGACTTGAGAAAAAAATTCAACCGTGTATAATGCAGGTTCTGTATCCTCAATAAGGTTACAGGCAAGTGTTCTTTTTTTATTTATTTGTCAGGAAACAGATTTTTTTTATCTGTATCTTCAAATTTCATTGGAGAGAGTAGCAGCACAGATTTTTAGCATAATTTCTGCTTACCCCAGTGTTGAGTCTTCCAGAATATTTAAATAAATGCTGCTTTTCCCCTTTTTTGGTTTAGATCCTTGGAAACAACTTTACTCCCTTTGAAAATGTAAAAATACTATTTTTCACAGTTTTTCCACAGAAAAACTTAGCGACAATGGGGGTTTTACATTTTTGGATCCAGATGGATCTTGATTTTTATAACTGCACACTTGGCTTACATACTTTTTATAAAACTGCACATAGTTACAAATTTTTCCAGGCAATGTTTAAGGTTGTTAGGGTTTTATTGGCTTCATTTATTGATGCAGGCACGCTGTTAATCGCTGCTGTGAGGCGCCTGTGTACCGATTGGTACAGTATAAGTTTTTTTTTCATGAATCTCGATGCATCTATACTGCACACTTTCATGCCAATATCTCAAGCTGTAATAGAGAGACTACTTCATGCAGAAGACATGTGAGAACATCATATTCGTCAAGTGATTTTGTATCGTCAAGTGATTTTGTTGTTGAATCAGGGTGTGAGATGTTCAGAGGGATTACTTTCTCTGCTGACGTTGGAAACGGATGCAAATACTTTAATTTTGTCTACAAGACTCTAAGATAAATGTGAGTATCACATGCATTCCAGTTTAGACTCCTACATTCCGCATCTGAGTGTATGTTCAGTAATGTCTCAAACCTGTTTTCATTTTGGCGTGTCATACGTCATTGTTCATACATTCAACGATTAATCAATTTGTAGATATTCTTTTCTGAAGGTGATATTTTAGATTGAGAGGTGATGTTCTATGTATGTTTTAGACAATACAAGATATTTAAATGCATTGGTAAAAATCACAGTAATCAATATGTGAAAATGTAAAATTCTGGAACAATATATTTAATTTTTTCTCTTCTTTGTAGACAAACTAAGGTAGACTGGTGCTAAACCCAGGCATAATCTTCGTAAAGAACAATACGACACAAAGAATTTGTTAGGCTTTTGGCCATCAAGGCGCGTGTCGTGGATGTCCTTTTCCACTCCTTTCTGTCTCTGATCGCGCGTTCTCAGTCTCGCTGTGTTTTCTCTTGTGCCGGTTCCTGGTTTTCCCACCTGTCATGTGACTCCCTCGCACTTCCCTGATAGGTGGTTGTGTTGTCTGCGTGTTTGTTTATGTTCTCACTTCACCTCGTGGCTTGTTGCGTCAGTCTTCGTCCCGTGTCTATTTTGTCTTTAGTCCCTTCAGCTGTCTTTCTGCGCGCCCTCACTTATTAGTCTCCCTTTTTAGACCGCTGTGTTTGTGTTGTTCTTCACGGGTGCATTAATTGTCTGTGTGTGCGTTTACCAATGCTCTAGTCCATGTGATGTCTGACTAGTTATTTTGTTCATTTGTTCCGGCTCCAGTGATCAGTGTATTAGCCTTGTTTTGCCCCCTCGTGGGTCTTTTGTTTTAGCCATCTCTTTCCTTTGCCTTGGTCTTTAATAAAAGAGCTTCTCAAGTCAAGCTGTCTCTCCATATCAGATCAATCCTTTAACATACACCCCCGAACGTGACAGAATTATGCAGTGAAAATGTTTGAATTGTGATTAATTAAAGCAATGTTCGTGTCTCCGCATGTGCAGTGGGTAAATCACATGAGGTAGCAAAATCTGATCCAACACTGGCGGCTGCTGGAAAAAAAACATTGCACAGATATTTCAGAATACATAGTATAATAATAATAATAATATTGATAATAATAATAATAATATAAGTCGCTTTTCTGCATTTCCGTACGCTCAAAGACACTTTTCAAACTACAGACCATTATTCATTTACTCCACTTTCACACGAAGGTGGTGATAAGCTACCTTGGCAGCTCGGACAATCTGACAGAACATGGCTGCCATTCTGCGACTACGACCTCCTGACCACCAGCAAACACACCCCGCCAGTCTCATACAGGGCAAGGATGGACCTGGCAGGGATAGACTTTCCAGCTAATGATTAGCTGCTGCCAATATTACAGAGAATGTAGAAATAAGAAAAAAATGATGTTTCTGTTGCAAAGTTCTGTTAGTTTCATTTTTGTTCCTGAGAAAATTCGTTCATTCATATTTTTTGCTTTCATTCCTTGAACCAGGTTCAGAGCCTCGCTTTAGAGTACAATGTCCTTGTCACTGCACCAAGGCCATAGAGCCTACACATACCATGGTCAGAATCCAGAGCTGGTCTCACTAGCACCTTTACCCGCAGTA
This sequence comes from Danionella dracula, assembly GCA_900490495.1. NCBI lineage: Eukaryota > Metazoa > Chordata > Actinopteri > Cypriniformes > Danionidae > Danionella > Danionella dracula. The sequence continues at coordinate 23,812,689 of UELW01000112.1, read as the reverse complement.
ACCTGTTTTTCCCCAAGTAGTCTTCTCTATAAATACTCAATCCTGTTTGGTTTTCCGGACAACAGTGTTGGGTTCCAGAGTGATCTGGCTAGAGCATTCTGGGACCAATAGCCGTGTATATGAAAACCAGATTGTCTGATATAGGTTGAGAGAGGCTAATTGTAGAACAAAACAGTGTTTCATTGTTAAATACAGACTATCTTTCTTCTGTCTGTAGCTGCCTCCATTCTCAGAAGACACAAAGTGTCTTTAGGCCGCAAACAGGTACGCTTTGACGCAGTCACAGTCTACTACTTCTCCAGAAAGCAAGGCTTCACTAGTGTGCCCAGTCAGGGTGGAAGCTCTCTGGGAATGGCTCGACATCACTGTGCAATACGACGGTACACTCTCGGGGAGTTTGCACGAGAACAAGAGAGTAGCCACAAGCATGTACTGCATCAACATTTACGACAAGAAAAGCTCAACGCTCGCAAATTAAAAGTAAGTCATTTCTCCCCTTTCTAATCTTCAACAAACTCAAGGAGGCAAAGTTTATAACAAACTTTTGTTTCAGCTGACAAGGAACGGAACTGTTGATTGTCCCGAAGCTGAGCTGCTCACATTGGATGACATTTCCGATGAGGATCTGGATGTCGAGAGCGTGGAGGTGGACGATTGCTTCTTTCTTCAACCTCTTCCCACCAAGCGCCGTCGGGCGCTGCTTAGGGCCTCTGGTATTGGTCGTATAGATGCCAGAGAAAAGTCAGAGCTGCGTACCATACGTCTGTCACGAGAAGAGTGTGGCTGTGACTGCCGCTTCTACTGCGACCCTCGGCACTGTGGATGCAGCCAAGCTGGAATAAAATGCCAGGTAGGACTCTTAACTATGTAAATGAGACGTGGTGAAAACTGTAATTAGTTTGGTGATCAGTGGCAGATCCTGGACTTTACAATATGGGAAGTTCATTGTGGAATAAAAAATAAATATATTTATATTTAATAAATTAATTTACAAATTAAAGGGCCTTTTACTGATTTAAGTAATGTTTTACATTCAGATTAGATTATTTTATGAAAAATAAATTAACTAAAACTAGGCTACTTTGTCATGTGGGATTTAATACACAACTTATTAGGTTTGTACACAATTTATATTTGTGAAACATTTTAAGTAGTCGATATCTTGACATTGTCAATTGTATTTAACATTCTTTACAAAACATAGTATGAGATGCTTTTGAACAAAGACAATATCTTTAAGTTGACGCTGTCCCTTTAAGAGCTATTGACTTTAGAGCCGTTTTTCTGAGCTTGTTACCATGTTTGTAAGTTTATGAAGACTATAGACGAATGTATTTGCTAGCACAAAATGAGTCTGGCCCTGCTCTTAGCTCCTCTGTTGTGTTTTATCAGAGCAATGTGGATTTTTGTCAAACTCAGAGTTTCTCAAGATTAAAGCGGAGTTCATGGTATAAACTCTTTGCTTGCATAGAGAGCGAGAAACATATTCTGGTTAATGCAGAAAAGGAATATTTTGACTAAAACATATTTTGTAGCTTGTTGTCTATGCTACACAGATTAAAAGATGTCTAATTCCTTCATTAAGAAAGGTTAAAAATTGAAGTATTGAGCCAAAAAAATAGTAATATTTGAATCAGCAACTAACTTTCCTAAGTGAGATCTAATGATTTTCTTCTGAAATTATCTTGTGCTTATGGAAAAACATCCTTCAAAAATGTAAAACCAAACATTTTAAAGAAGGTACACTTTAGCATTTATTGTGGCACAGCAGATATACACTGGGTTGATGCACATTGTGCTTACCATCAGTTAGTATAGGAATCCCCACATCTCTGATGATGATTTTTCAGTATTTAGTTACTAAAAGCCAAAAACATTTCCCACCGGATGGCTTGACACATAACCTGAAAAAAAACAGCATCTCGTATGATTTTCTCTTAATATGACGTTCAACTGCAATGTATCAGTTCTCACAGCAAACTTTCAATCAAAAAGAATTGTGACTGATTCATCCAATCAACTACAAAAAAAGCTTTGCTCCTAGTATCTCCTACTGTCGTAGACCCCCAGTGAAGCTAAAGCTTAAGAATGTTGTCACGATAAGCATTTTATATAATAATAATCATACTCTACACCTCAAGACCCAGCTTTACTGGGCATTCACATCAAGCGACAAACAAGCAAACAGAACACGTCTTCCATACGTTTTCTAACCCGGGTTTTACTCGGGGCACTCTCAAGAGGTCATCATCTCCCTTCGTTTACGAGAACGGCGAGGATCTAGCTCGTCGGGGAGGAACAGATCAAGGAATGACCGGACCGGAGCAAACTTCCACCTTTTCCTTGACTGTCCCCCTCTTCCTCTCCTATTCCTTTCTCCTCTCCTTAAAAACATTCCCTCAACTTTTTCCATTTATTTCTGCACACTTCCTCTGATAAATAAATTAACTAGCATGCTTAGCTTTAGCTAGCATCGCGACAATATAAATACATATCAAGTTTATTAATAAAAAATGTGTTACCAAAGTCAGCGACCCCTTCACCCACTTCAAACAAGGTACTTTTTGTGTCTACATTGATAATAATATGACGTTGAGTCATACAATTCTGGGTGGCCACAAACTGCAACAATATTTTAGTACTCCATTGTTGTTGTAAATGTTCCTGCTTGATAAAAATCCCTTCTCTACAAAAGCAAGCTCTTGATTGGTTGCCGCAGACGCAAAGTCCTTCCGAGTTCAATTTTTTCAACTTGGACGATCAGTCATGCGCCTCATCACTCTCGTCCACTACTCTGCGGAATTGACATATGCCGCATGGTCCGGACCATTTGCTCTGCGGAATGCATCTTTACATAGACATTTACAGATAAATCAAATGCTCTTCCCAGATCATTCGCGCTTTTTGTGTAAGCACCATTAACGGTCTGGGCTGCTAAGCTCAGCTTCCCGAGCCGAGGAGTTAATTGTAAAGGAGATCGCCACTCAGTCCTGCATCAAGTTTTGAGGTTTTTTTACATTTTAGGGGATGCTCAGGTTCCCTAGCTGTAGTAGAGAAGCCACCCCTGTTGGTGATATACCAACCAGCTCTTAGAGTAAATCTTTTAGCTCTTTTAGGGTAAGATACTGGTGGAAGGTTGCTCTCAAGAAGCAGTATTCAAAAGACAGACACTTATTATCTTTTACCTTATTCCGTAGGTTGACCGGATGTCCTTCCCTTGTGGTTGCACTCGTGATGGTTGTGGTAACGCTGCTGGGCGCATTGAGTTCAACCCTCTCCGTGTGCGAACCCACTATCTGCACACTATTATGAAACTTAATCTGGAACAGCGTACCCTGTTGGGTGTCGGATCAGGAGAGGACTGTTTGGAAGAAGCCGATTTAGTTTCCTCACCCTCCCTATCCCCTTGAACTCGGATTTGGAAGTGGAAAGCAACAGCATTCAGGAGCTGCATGTGGACAGTCTGGTGCATGAGAACGAAACTGCTGTGCTTCACCTACAGAGTGCAGAGGAACGTGAAAGGAGACTAGAAGAAGAGGAGCAGCAAGTCAAGGAGATGCAGACAGCTGATCCAACCGTTTGCCTCCTACAGGGTGCTTTGAGCAGCCAGGGTCGGATGGTGGGAATGGATGGTGTTGAGGAAGTCCTTCTTGAAGGCCCCTTTCCCGAAGGTGCCACCCTGCTTTGTATCACAGAGAATCACGCAGATGATCAGAGCGAGCAGACCCTCCTCAAAAGCAATGCTTCTGTTCTCTACTATCAGATGGATAATGTAGAAACCACAGAATTCGAGACACTGTCTGCCAAAGTAGAGAACGTCCCAAACGAATGTGGAGATCCAGAGATAAAAGGTATTCATCAAAAACAAGAAACCTGCAGGCAGGATTCAACTAATAGCTTTTCTCTTGAAGGATCTCCACTTAGCAAAGATGGGCTTGAAGAACAGCCTAGTCCAGAACAGGTATCATATAATGGAGAATGCCTTGATACGTGCCTGGCACTGGAAGAAAAGGAAGTACTTCCTCCAGAAGTCTAATGCCCATCATCTCTGCAGATGTTTTGCACAAAGTTAGTCATTCAATTCAAAGAGAGCCTACTCCACACAGTGCAATGTATCACAAGACTGCATAATGTTATTACATGTGAAAGTAACTAGTTTCCTTCATGGGTTTGTATCCAGTTTAGCTGAACATAAGCATGTACTGTATTTGAAAATTCAACTAGGTTATCTGTGGTTAAATATATATTAAAATGTCTAAACAAAAAGAAGAAACATAAGAGCAGCAGAGATCCTGATCTGGCTAGTGTTTATTGCTTGATACTTATGGGGAAAAGTGGCCTTTCTGTCGAGGAGCAAGCATTTTCAGAATTATCCAGAGGCTTTAAATGGCCTTAACTTCGTGTGGAGAACACTGACTCAGTCAAACAAGTATTCGGCACTGTCAGCACTGTTTGGGTACTACCCTTGAACAACAACTTACCAAAATGGTTTTAATGGTCAAAATCCACCCTGGTCGCAAAGTTAGCAATTAAGGCCGCTTCACATCTATCCGTATATTCGGTGAGAAGTTACATGCGTGAACACACCTCGATTGGAAAAGCATTGGCGCCGATGGCACATCACAAATCTGTGCAAGCGTTTGGTGGGAACGAATAAGAGTTCAGCTCTGCCATAACGAATCGGGTTTTCGCAAGAGAACCAATGAAAGCTGGCTGTTTTGATGACGTAATTGGGACATTAAAGAGCTGCTGCATGGCACTTGATACACACTCCTTCTTCACTCTCACGACAGAAAATAGCACCAAAGAACTATGAGATGAACAGTCAAGGAAGAGATTGCCAAAGAGGAGAATATAAACATCCAGAAGCTTGGTGTCTGACCAAGAGTTGTTCAATAAAGCCCTCAAAGATTATAAAACACCCGACCATGTGGATGTTGTCCCTGAGTAATGGAAAAATTCGTTCAACTTAGTGCTTTTGAGTCTTGTTCATTTATGAGAACGATTCACTTGAACGATTCTTTGTATCATTCATATTGCGAAAAAATTTAATCTAATTGCAAAACGTTACAACAAAGACCCAAAAGTAGAGCAAAAAAACACTAATATAAGTAAATAAAAATGCTTATCTGTGTCTTCTGATTATTAACAGTGTAATCACGCAACAAAGAAAATTATTCACTCTGTGAAAAGAGCTATTACTAAAGAGTTGGATTCATTCATTTCACGAACGACACAACACTACACATGAGCGCCAACCAATGGCAAGGAGTTTCACTGCATCCACTTTTAACACCAGCTTGCGAAATGCACCCTGCAGAGAAGCCATTCGAGGATTTGTGCAAATCTGAGTTCGGTTAGATGTGAAGGGGCCTTTACACAGGGCTGATGCTAATGCTAAATCAGTGCTAACTTTAAGAGATGGGTTGCCAATTTTGAAGGAGAGGGTTGTTTTTAGCACCCTTCCTGTGAAAAGACCTAACAATCCTGGAAATACTTGGTTTTCATGTACTGTAAGTGTTTTGCTAAGAGCTAGCATGAAGAAGAGCGAAAAGTAGCTTGTTCTTTGTATGCACGCCGAACACTTGATTCATTTGAACTTGCTGAAAACTGGATCAGGAGGACAGACGAATGTGAAAATGTTTTGCTCGACAGTTATGTACCAATTTGTCAATGTCTAGATTTGATGCCGTTTGAAGCTATCCGTCCCAGTTTGTAGACTATTATTTATTTAAATGTATTGTGAGGGTGGGGACAATATGTGTCGGAGTACTGTCATCTACAATCATTTTTTGTCTGTGTCCGTGTTCATTTTATTGCGAATAATGCTGCTTTTTGCAAAGCAGCCCTTTAAAAATTGGTTTTTGAAGTATGCTACCAATAACATTTTAACATTAAAAAAAAATACATTGCATTTTAAAATAATGTACTGTATACAGACACATGGTTTTGTTTTACTACCTGTATTTTAATTTAATAAGAAAAAAACACATATAAACATAAATATTACAGCATTTTACAAAAATGAAAATTTTTGCTGTGAATGTTGTTAAATGACAAGGACATTGTTAAATATTTTTTGGTCTATACTCATTTTTAAACACATTTAAGTTCACCTTTCTGTACACTAGCTGGTACTCTAATCACTTATTAGCGTATTTGTTTATTGATGAATTTTAAATATGGCGATGAAGGTTTTTACATATGCTTTCTTTGTTTTTGTCTTTTTAAAGTTAGCTAGTCTAATACAAACCAAAATTTTAGCTTAACACAAAAAAGTATACAGTGATCATGCTAAATTATTGAAACATCTGAAGAAATCAGTTTTTTTTATGTGCCTTTTTTTGAAAAAATTCTTATGAGCCGGCTTTTGCGGGTGCAGTATGGGATCATCGTCTTTCAAAAGGTGCTTATATTTTAGAATTAACATGGGTTGTACAGGAAAATGTTGCCTTTAAATCAATTTATGATTTCTTAATCAATAAACCTTCCTTTTTTGTCATGGGTAAAGTGAATACTTTATAATAAAAGGATAAAGTAAACATTATCTTTAATTTTTTGACAGGAGAAAAATATGAGAAAATTCAGACTGACGAATTAGACAAGAATAATTTTTTGTTATGTTACGGTGTTTCTAAATGTGTTTTATATCTCACTTGCTTTGAGAAAGTCCGTGTCTGTTTACGGTATGATCCTAATGTACTGTATGGTTCTGTGTTCAACGTGCTGATATCATATCATGCCATCTCACATTCCTGCTCTCAAGATATTTGTCTGAAATGGAAACTGACATTTCTCGTGGTCTAAGAGCCTTGCTATTGACCAAAACAGATAAAGTATTGTTTTTGTCAACTTGAAATATTATTTCCCACCTGTGGTCTAAAATCTAGTGTCTTTGAAATTAGTCTTCAGGTTCACACCACATGTTTTCCTAATAAAATTAAAGATGAGGTATGTGATTTCTTTCAAGTGCCAAATGTTGGTTAGTACCAACCCAAACTCGAAGCCAATCAGCTACATCAGTTGAGCAAGCTGTTGGTCTTGTTTAATTTAAAAGTCAACGCTGGCTCTGAGAAATCGCACACTGCACCTTTAACTCATGTTTAAGGTAAGCAGATTTAAGGCTACTTGTGTAATGGAAACCATGTACATGTTTAGGTTTGTTTGTTTGTTTGAATGAACTGCTTTCATATTAAGGCAGAGTGGTGTTCTTGGCTGCGTGACTGAGTCAAGCTAACTGTTGCCCACACAAAAGGAGACGAAAGACAAAGTTTTATACAAAATGTGAGTGAAATAAAACCTTTAAGAAAATCCACAGTGTTGCCCATCTTTGAAATCTATTCATTCATTCATCTTCATGTCGGCTTTCTTCCCTTTCGGGGTTGCCACAGCGGAATGAACCGCCAACTCTCTGGCATATGTTTTACGCGGCGGATGCCCTTCCAGCCGCAACCCATCGCTGGGAAACATTCACACACACATTCACACTTTAACACTATGGACAATCGTTCTTACTCAATTCACTTATTCCGCATGTCTTTGGAGTTGTGGGGAAACCGGAGCACCCGGAGAAAACCCACGCGATCACGGGGAGAACATACACACAGAAATGCCACCTGCCCCAGCCGAGCCTAGAACCAGCGACCTTCTCGCCGTGAGACGACCGTGCTACCTACTGCACCACCGTGACGCTCTTTGAAAAATATGATAAATTAATTTACAATGTATATATATGGATATCTATCTGTTGTTTTTATGGATTGTCAATGTTCTAATGATTTTTGTTACTTCATGATATTTGCCTACTCTCTCTAGTATGTATGTATACTATTAGACAATATATACTATATACTGTTTACAAAAAAACATATATTTCTAAAAAAAAAAAAACACTCACAAAAAAAGCATACACACATTAAGTGGCACGTTTAAGCTGTTTTACCATATACTTAAATTTCAAACATCAACCATACCTACATTCTCACCAGCTCTGGTGTGTTCGCTAAATTTTCAAGCCCTCAAAGTTAGACTGAAGACAGTAAATAATAATAAATAATTAATTAAACAGAAAGACAGATAGATAGATAATCAGAGTAATTACAATAGAATCCCACACTTCTGACACTTGAGCCCTATTTAGTGCCAAGTAAAAAAAACTTCATCGTAATTCAAATACGTTGGCTATTGCAACAATAAAAATTGTCTAATTTTCATCTAAAAAAAACAAACAATAATTATTATATACTTTCACATATGTTTATGCTAACAGGAGAAGAATAATCTTGCAGTTTACTCCAACTCTCTATGTTTCCACTCAGTCCACTAGAGGGCGAGTCTCAACCAAGAATGAAGCCATTTAAATCATGCAACAGTAGTTGCCAGGCTTACTTTTATACCTCTTCCTCAGTCACCTGTCTGAACTTAGGTACATTTAGTCTTTTCTAAGTCTATACTTGTTATTTGCGATAGAAAAAATAGTTTCTTTACAAAGGGGACCAAATATGACCATATTTTACATTGAAATGTATCGATTTAGCAGACGCTTTTGTCCAAAGTGACTTACATAAGGGATGAGACAATATGCAATTTGTTACACAGTCAAAGTCTATCTCATGATATCTCATGATTTTACTTAACACTTCCAAAATACTTTACAGAACAACAAATAAATACTCAAAAAGGAGTTTCAAATGAAGCTGTAATCTGTTGTCTTCAGTTCAGATATCAAATGTAACCAATTAAAACAATACTCCTTCCTCAGTCACAATTAGTTTCCAGTGTTCTCTCTTGTTGCAGTTTATCAATTTAAAATTAGTTTTAGGTACCAAAACAATTGAGACCAAAGATTGGTACAAATGAAAAGCAGTGAAGCGTAGAGTCTGAGGTGAATCCATGTCGATAAAGGCAAGAAATGATTCAAAATGAAGGTAAAAGATAGGTAGAATAGAGCAAAAAAGGTAAGAGTCAATCTGACGTATGTCGGATCAATTATTTTAATTTGGTTCATCTAATATGGTATTTTTACACTGCTTCATGTGGAGAACAGTGACGTTTTTCCTGCATCCACTCAAAGGCAGGAAAGAGTTTGGAAAAAAGTTGACCCAGGTTGTCTGCTCTCTCTCTCCTGTGCACTTTTGGTATGAAAAACAATATCTGTCGAAGCCTGAGGTGATGTGGCTTGTCTTTTATTATTTGTAAAATATGAGTAGATATAGATGTCCCCTAAAAACTGCAAAGATCTGAGAAATAATGTGACAGCTGTAAGAGAAATGTCATTCATCCATCACTTCCTGTCTGCTGATATTGTGTCCAGCTCTGCTTCTAAAAGCCGGAAGATACAAAGGACTCGAGATAAGTATTAAGCAATGACTGCAAAACAATGTAATAGTAGGGAACTACCAACACGCTAACGTGTTTGCTAAATAAACAAGAAACAATGCTAGTGAATAAGAACTCTTAAACATTAAGCAAAGTTTCTAGATAAGCTCAAGAATGTGTCCGAAATAAAAGCAATACCTTCAAAGGTTTTGACTGAAAGAAATCAGTCTTAAAGTTGACCAAGATGCTAAACATGTGTTCAGCCTTTTATTTTAAATTGTATCGTTTTAAACCATTATTTTCTTTAACGGGTTATATGATTATGTTTTTCATGATGAACCCAATTACATATGTGCTTATTGGAATAAAACATTGGACCAAAAACAGCAACTGAATCTGTCAGCACTAAATTACAGATACATATTTATATATTTTTTCTTTTTTTGATTTACTCAATAACATAAAATAAAGTTTACATTCAGTATGTATGTACATATATCCAAAGTAACAATTATATTCTCATTAAAGAATAACGGGAAAATAAGATTTAAAAAATCTGTTACCAGACAGTCATAAAGTTATAAGGATAAAGAATTGGAAGAGATTTATCTAATCGGTATAACACAATAATTTAGATGAAGTTGTTTTAATTCTGTGCATGTTTTCAGGCCTTTCTTGTTTTGGGTTTGACTTAGGAGATTGACGTATATTTTAAAGGCATTAATAAAATGTGTAAAATATGACTTGCTTTGGACCACTTTTTTCTTGTCTTTTTTTTTCTTTTCTTGTCAATGTGGGACAAATGTATTTTTAAACATTTTTAACGATCACTTTCTGTATAAAACTCCATATTCCAATTTTTTTGTTAACGTAAACCTTCACTTCAACCAATACTTACATTGATAAGAAAACTATTAAACTGAAGTTTGAGTTTTTGACCAATCACGTGGGGGCGAGACTTCCCGCGTAACGCTTGGATGTAATAGTTTACAGCACCCTATACCCATCTATTTAAACTATTAAAATTAAGAGGTTAAAATCAAATTATTCAGACCATTTCATTTAATCCAACAGGAGAAGCAAGGTCAACCACATTTATAGGTAAATACCGAAGCAAAACTGGATGAAGATTGTTGAGGCTGTTCGTGTGGCGTGCTCGCTCACGTGTTTAACGGTTAGCTACGGCACGGATTTGCCGCCATAGCGTTCTTTTAAAACGAATGAGATTACTTACCGGCGATGTTTTATGATATCTCAAGTCAGTAATCAGTATTGGTAATAAGCTTTGAGGCTACTTCTCAGCAGTTCCTAAGTAGAGGATATCTCTGTTGGCGCACTTAAAAGGACTACTAACAGCAGAACAGGGTTTGTAACAACACCAGGGGGCGCCAAAATCTCCAAATGAAGAACCATCACCTTCAACTCAATATGGCCAAGACAGAATTTCTGGTAATCCCGGCCCATCCCTCTGTGCATCATGACCTCACCATTCAGTTGGAATCCTCAACAATCACCCCTTCTCCTACAGTCAGGAATCTCAGAGTAACAGCTGTCCTTCAAAGACCACATCACAAAGACAACTCGAGCATGTAGGTTTGCACTGAATAACATTCGAAAGATCAGGCCTTTCTTAACTGAACATGCATCTCAACTCCTGGTTCAGGCTCTGGTCCTCTCACGTCTGGACTATTGCAACGCTCTCCCAGCAGGACTTCCAGCAAACACACTCAAACCTCTGCAGATGATCCAGAACTCTGCAGCTCGTCTTATCTTCAAGGAACCAAAGCGAGCTCATGTTACTCCCCTCTTCAACACTCTTCACTGGCTCCCATCGAAGCTCGTGTTAAATTCAAATCACTGATGCTGACATATAAAACTATATCCAGATCAGCCCCTGTCTACTTCCACAAGCTCATCTACTCCTACATATCCTCCAGAAGCCTGCGCTCAAAGAAGAAACAGCGACTTGTGGTTTCGTCCCACAAGGGCAGAAGATCTCTCAGCAGAACCTTCTCTCTCACTGTCCCTGGCTGGTGGAACAAACTCCTGATCCAGTCAGGAGAGCAGCAGCACTAACAGCATTTAAAAAGCAACTGAAAACACCTACTATCAAAAATAATTTAAAAAATCCTCCTCTGTCTTTATTTTCTTCCTGCTATGGTTTATTTTATTGATACGTTGATACAACTTTTATTACGAGAAGCTGAGATAGACTTTGACTGCGTAACAAATTGCATATTGTCCCTCCCCTACTGTAAGTCGCTTTGTATTAAAGCGTCTCCCAAATACATAAATGTAAATGTAAAATCAACACATGAAAGCATTTTCATCTGGTCTAAAGAGCCCATCTTTTGTTTAAATCTATGATTTGTGAAAACTCATTTTAGTAACCTTGAATGTTTGAAGCGTCACGGTGGCGCAGTGGTCGTCTCACAGCAAGAAGGTCGCTGGTTCTAGGCTCGGCTGGGGCAGGTGGCATTTCTGTGTGAAGTTTGCATGTTCTCCTCGTGATCGCGTGGGTTTTCTCCGGGTGCTCCGGTTTCCCCACAAGGCAAAAGACATGCGGAATAAGTGAATTGAATAAGAACGATTGCCCATAGTGTGAATGTGTGTGTGAATGTTTCCCAGCGATGGGTTGCGGCTGTGAAGGGCATCCGCTGCGTAAAACAAAATGCCAGAGAGTTGGTGGTTCATTCCGCTGTGGCGACCCCGAAAGGGAATAAAGCCGACATGAAGATGAATGAATGTCTGAAGTTTTAGAAAACTAACATGATAGAATGACTGTTAGAATGACTGAAAAACATTTGTAAAAGAGGGAATATATTAAAATTGATGTTTGCCTTGGCCTTCAAGGGATTGACAGGACACGGCAAACATCAAATTTAATATATTCCCTCTTTTGCAAATGTTACACATTTGATCAAAAATTGCCAAAGATTTTGGATAAGAACTATTTATTTGGTGGCATTGCAGTTTCTGTACCTCCCTCAATCGAGTAGCCACCAAAAAGCTATGGAGTTGCTTCAGACTTTTATTAACATCTAATTATTAAAACAAATGACACTCTTTTTCTCGTTACAAATGAATTGCTGTTAGAGCTTCTCCCTCATGGTGCCACAATGTTTTCCTTCATATCAGCACCACGAGGGAGTTCTGTTCTGCTTACGAAGAGAATGGTGCAACAGACTCCAGTGCTTTCTAAAACTTGGAAAAAGTTTTAACAGCTCCCTCTGGACCACACTGAATGGAGAAAAGTAAAGCTGTATAAATGTTACTCAAGAATGATGAAAAGGTAATTTTAACTGAGTTTTTTTGCTTGTAAAATGAATAGGCAAGTTAAGAACTTGGCAACACGAAGGCTGGGGAAAATGTGATGAGGACCTGATGATTATTTTGTTCTGTATCTCATCTAAGGTTGAGATAAGTATTTTATTCTCACATAGTGAATGATTTTATAGACTCAATCAAACAAACAAATAAATATTTACGATTAAACGTTTAAGGGTAGTTCAGCAAGTTTACTGGCAACAGTTGATTGTTTTCAAGGGTAAAATCCTTTAAAATCTTATATAATATAAAGTGATACTTTGAAAATAATGAAGTAATACATCACATACCTAATATATACTTTCAGCTTACTTTTCAGCCTCATAGCATTCAGCAATTACAAGTACACAAATTAATTACGGTACACGTATGGACTGACTCTTGATACCCGACAAAGGACACAGATGGAGCTTCTCTAACCCAAGTCTCAGCCAATCTAATCACCCATTCTTGTCCCTAGCCTGGGCCAGATATTAAATACATAAAATTTGTCACTGTCATTATTCATGATGTATTGTGTCTTTACATGGTGGTTAACAGAAATAGCTCAATGTTTTAAAACTATTATATATATAAAAAAAAAAATATATATATATATATATATGGCTCATGTCCTGCTGTAACTTTAGCTTGGCCTACAAATAAAAAATTATATCTGGGCCAAGCAAATATGATATTTGGCTCAAGTCTCTGGGCCCAAAAATTGGCATCAGCTCTGCCAGACTTGGGCCAAGCTTGGCCCACCTACCGGATGCTGTTGCCAGACAATTTTTAGGTGTGTCAAATGTTGGCAAATGTCAAGCTTGGGCCAAATTCTTTTGGTGACAGGGCGTCTCCCCTGCAGTTAAAAATCACTAATAGATTCTAATAGATTAGCAAACTGAATTTTAATAACCATATTTCCTATATTGCTAATGCTTAGACAGCTTTCTTTACCCTCAGGAACATTGCTAAAGTATGGAACATGCTGTCGAGAAAGATGCAGAAAATACTTTACAGCTGTATGATGCAGATGTAGATAATACAGCTGTTAACCAGCTGCACAGCCACTATGTATCTTCGACTATTTCTCCTCACGATCAGTTTGTTAACAACACATTAGGCAAACAACAGTCAAGGCTCAAGGATCCGATTAAAATAAATAAATAAAAGTTCAAGAATTTCAAAAGATTGTTTTCTGATGGAAATTTCCTTTCACAGGTGCAGGA